>JAQJVL010000374.1:139734-739734 GCA_035578905.1 Stictocephala bisonia
CTGTCTCCCTCTCTCTGCCCACATCCAAATCACGCTGAAGCGTCTAATAGCTGAGCTAATAGTACGCCAAACAGTCGTCCTAGCGTTTATTAGAAACGAATCACCGTTAGATAACAGCACATGCGCGCGTCTACAACAATATTTGTTTATATAGTCAATGTTATAATATATTCTAAAAATGAATTAAAAATACCTAAATAAAGAATATTGATAAATAAAAGCTCACATATTTATGTAGATATGGACAGTTACTGAATTTTCTGAGTAAGTATAGATAAACTAATTTCAACTTTCAAACGAGCAAAACTTATTCTCGTGATGACTGTTTATTTGAAAGTGTTATCATTTTTATTTATAATTTTTTTACTACTCAACAGCTAAAGATATCTTGATGGTCTACACAAGTTTGTCTCAATTTTCATTGATTAGAGAACTTGGACAACTTTGATAAAGATGCCATCAAATTCTACGTAAATCTTGTTTTAGATAAGTCATTTGTAGTTAGTGTATGTACATTTGTGTATTGTTGACACCATACAGTTACTTCAGATTCGTACTAAAAACACTATCTTAAATATTTATAGAGTTGCCATAGTTGATTTCAAACTAAACATGATTTTTTGTAGCAAAAGAATACGTACTATGCATTAGTTAATTTTCTATACTAATTTGAAACTATTAACATATTTTTAGTTCTAGATTAGCAAATATTACATGTTTTCCAATATCAAATAATTTCTTCGATATTCATAAATGTTTATTTAAAATATGGAGCTCATAGTTCGCTATTATGAATTCATAAATTAAACTGTTTATGCGCCCCACTTCTTTTTTATGAATATTAAAGAGTAATTATATATATATTTATTTATATAAATACTATTTTTGTTAATTTTGCTTTCTATTTACATAATTATTTTATAATCTCAGTCTTCCATGAGAGTTTTTAAATTGTTTTATATTTAACATTACTTTCAAAAATAGTAAAATTTAAGCGTTAGTTTAACGTTATTTATACATAATAAACACATATTATTAATCAAACAATCTTCTCACTTTATTGGTTATTTCATTGGTCATCAGTTCAAAGGTATTTTACAACATTTCAACAACAACAAAATGGTCACAAGTAAAGCAAATTTATACCAAAGTGGTTGTATAATTATTTATTTAAAATTTTTGAAATTTATTTGTTTCTTAACTTCAAATATAATTTTCAAAACTGAGAATGGTCATTGTTTCCATTGTGAAATTTTACAAATATTCATGTTCTAATTATAAATAAGTGCCACCAGAAGCAATTAATTTTCTTTTTTACTTACTCACTATAACATTAAGCTGTGTTTTTGTTTACTAACATACTCTAATACTAAAGTATACATAAAGTGCTTTATGAAAAGTACTCTTTTCCACCGAGCACACGGTTAGTCAAAGTGTTATCAATTTTTAGGATACGACCTCCCCCATCCAAGTAATCTCCCAACTAGCAATATTTGTACTAAAGTAAACTACCAACCAATCAGTCTTCCGAAAGTTACAGGTAAGAATGTCACGATGCACAATATTTTGACAGCTGTCACAGAACTTTTATTGTTAAAGTACGCGAAGTGTAATGTTTTTTTTTTTTTTTTTTTTTTTTTTTTTTTTTTTTTTTTTTTTTTTTTTTGTAACTGACAGAGAAAGTTGGTAACTATGAACTTTAAGGTATTTTAAATTGCTCTATTATTAGATAATAAATATTACTACTATATTTGCATGCTTTTAATCTATGTACTAGTTTTCCAAAAATAAATGCTATTTATCTACATAATTCTAAACAAAATTTTGTCCCTTTTGTTTTGCCTCAATTTTTTCAGGACTCTTTGCATGACAACTTGAATTACTAAGTAACTAATAATTGAAGAAAAATGTAAAAGACGTAATGATTACTTTAGTAAAATGAACCCAACTTCAACTCTCTGATAGACTGATTTAAAAGTCAAATCGAAAAGATTCCCTTGTAAAAACTTTACCGCTTTCAAAACCTCTCTCAATATTCCTTTTAAATAAAGAATTAGGGAAGTAAAGTCCTTTCGTGTAGATTCTATGGTTCGTTTCCAGCCAATGTCACTTTGAATTATTCGCTTGCATAAGTAATTCCAGCAGACTTTTTGTACAAGTTTGAAAAACTCCAAATGAATTATGAATGTATAATTGAATAAATTTACACTTCAGATTTAAAAGTTTGAAAAGCAGTGTTTGCATACTAATGAGAGAGATTTATCGGATTATCTATTATACTTCCTTTGTTTTTTTTTGTTTTTTTTTGTTTTTTTCTATCTAAACCCCAGTTTGTTTATTTGAAAATATCTCAGGGGAATCTAAAGTGGTTTTTCTGAGGCAATACGTTTATTTATTCTCCTTTAGCAATACTAAAGGAGAATAAATAGTCTAGGGGTTGAAACGAAATAGAACATTCTCCATTTACACAAGCAAAATTAGGGCCAACAAGGAAATTGTATTTCTTACATTTACCTAATTTATAGTAAGCTAAATATGAACATTAATTTGATTTTAATATAATTTTTATCACTAGTAATGATCAAAGAAAACACGAATAAAGATAAACGAATTAAAATTTTAAAATCACCTGTTTCTTCATGGAAAAAACCCGTAGGCTTGGTCCAATCAAACTGACGGTTCCACTTCAGCACCAACCAGGGGTGAAACATAAAAAGCACACTAAATTACCAATCAATTCTTGGAATTGTTCGACGTAAGAAAAATGCAATACGTATAATCGCAAGCAGATTTTTAATATGAAAATCTGAACGTCACCTTGCATCTACATTCTTGAAACTACAAAAACTCCTTGATTCAGGGGTGAGACACAGAACAGTAACGTTTGAGCACTTTACCTCGGACGCAGGTGTTCTTCTCCCCCAAAAAACTGCCCAATTCTATGAAAATCGCTACAACTCTCAAAGCCTTCAAACAACGGTGATTGATGAAAAAATTATAGTTATTTTTTAGATTAGGCTGAATTTTGCAATACATTTATATATGTATACTGCAATAAAACTTGCAACTGTTGTTACTGTTGGTCGGCTCTGATGTAAAGAATTCCAGTACATATTGATAAAAATGTATCAGACAAAAACTAAATAAAAGGATTGACTATAATATTGAACGTTTAGGAGGACAAGGGATAAACGAACAACGATTAACACTATAAAAAAGAAGAGAACATGAAAAAAGGAATGAAACGAAAAATTAAACTTCACATTTGTAATATTGAAATAAGTAAATAATCCACTCTCCTATTCACTGTGCTTGACATGGGTTAGCTTCACTTTTAATTTGAATTTTTGTCATTCAACCTCACAGACCACAACTTGTTTCGTGTAGATAAATGTATTTAAGGTTTACATTCAGTAGGTTATTCTAATAGTGACATAAAAACATGAGTTTATTTATAAGACATTTATGGTCATGACATAAGAGTTGGTGAATAATTTTAAACATATAAATCGTTTAAACGATAGATCGGTTACCCGATATATCGATACTATCGTTAGATTGCTATTTGGTTTGCAATATATTGATACGTTACAAATATTTACCATCCTTAACCATGGCACCCACCAATGGTTTCCATCTGTTTGGAGACTACACTGTAGACGTCAGGAGTGTCTCAGTTCAATAAATGGTGGCTGAGTTTCCAATGCTGTCTAAGGAAGAACTGAATATCAGTCCTAAAATTCAACAGTCTTATCAATTAGCCAAAAATCATACCAATATTACGTGGCTCGAATTCCACGATAAGCAGCAAGTTCTTTGTCACCCTGGCTGTTGGAATATTAATTGATACACGCCCTTTACTCAGAATCAATCTACCTAAGTTATAAACAAAGAATACGTTCGGGTCATCTACATTCGTTCGCAACTCATATTCACCCGTATCTTAATGGTCAAGTGTTCAGGTTGATGTAATGCCTGTGAGAGGTGATGTACATTACATCACTTACTGGTGTTGCTGCTCAAGATATGTGGTGACAAGGTAAGTTCCTATGTCTGTGTTGTACATAGTGAACGTCACACTATTGTAACATCATGTAACATAACCTTACATCGTTGTCTGTCGTAATGTCAAGTGTTCAGGTTGATGTAATGCCTGTGAGAGGTGATGTACACTACATCACTTACTGGTGTTGCTACTCAAGATATGTAGTGACAAGGTAAGTTCCTATGTCTGTGTTGTACATAGTGAACGTCACACTTCTGTAACATCATGTAACATAACCTTACATCGTTGTCTGTCGTAATGTCAAGTGTTCAGGTTGATGTAACGCCTGTGAGATGTGATGTACATTACATCACTCACCGGTGTTGCTACTCAAGATATGTGGTGACAAGGTAAGTTCCTATGTCTGTGTTGTACATAGTGAACGTCACACTACTGTAACATCATGTAACATAACCTTATATCGTTGTCTGTCGTAATGTCAAGTGTTCCGGTTGATGTAACGCCTGTGAGAGGTGATGTACATTACATCACTCAGCGGTGTTGCTGCTCAAGATATGTGGTGACAAGGTAAGTTCCTATGTCTGTGTTGTACATAGTGAACGTCACACTATTGTAACATCATGTAACATAACCTTACATCGTTGTCTGTCGTAATGTCAAGTGTTCAGGTTGATGTAACGCCTGTGAGAGGTGATGTACATTACATCACTCAGCGGTGTTGCTGCTCAAGATATGTAGTGACAAGGTAAGTTCCTATGTCTGTGTTGTACATAGTGAACGTCACACTATTGTAACATCATGTAACATAACCTTACATCGTTGTCTGTCGTAATTTCAAGTGTTCAGGTTGATGTAACACCTGTGAGAGGTGATGTACATTACATCACTTACTGGTGTTGCTACTCAAGATATGTAGTGACAAGGTAAGTTCCTATGTCTGTGTTGTACATAGTGAACGTCACACTATTGTAACATCATGTAACATAACCTTACATCGTTGTCTGTCGTAATGTCAAGTGTTCAGGTTGATGTAACGCCTGTGAGAGGTGATGTACATTACATCACTCAGCGGTGTTGCTGCTCAAGATATGTGGTGACAAGGTAAGTTCCTATGTCTGTGTTGTACATAGTGAACATCACACTTCTGTAACATCATGTAACATAACCTTACATCGTTGTCTGTCGTAATGTCAAGTGTTCAGGTTGATGTAACGCCTGTGAGATGTGATGTACATTACATCACTCACCGGTGTTGCTACTCAAGATATGTGGTGACAAGGTAAGTTCCTATGTCTGTGTTGTACATAGTGAACGTCACACTACTGTAACATCATGTAACATAACCTTACATCGTTGTCTGTCGTAATGTCAAGTGTTCAGGTTGATGTAACGCCTGTGAGATGTGATGTACATTACATCACTCACCGGTGTTGCTACTCAAGATATGTGGTGACAAGGTAAGTTCCTATGTCTGTGTTGTACATAGTGAACGTCACACTACTGTAACATCATGTAACATAACCTTATATCGTTGTCTGTCGTAATGTCAAGTGTTCCGGTTGATGTAACGCCTGTGAGAGGTGATGTACATTACATCACTCAGCGGTGTTGCTACTCAAGATATGTGGTGACAAGGTAAGTTCATATGTCTGTGTTGTACATAGTGAACGTCACACTATTGTAACATCATGTAACATAACCTTACATCGTTGTCTGTCGTAATGTCAAGTGTTCAGGTTGATGTAATGCCTGTGAGAGGTGATGTACATTACATCACTCAGCGGTGTTGCTGCTCAAGATATGTGGTGACAAGGTAAGTTCCTATGTCTGTGTTGTACATAGTGAACGTCACACTACTGTAACATCATGTAACATAACCTTATATCGTTGTCTGTCGTAATGTCAAGTGTTCAGGTTGATGTAATGCCTGTGAGAGGTGATGTACATTACATCACTCAGCGGTGTTGCTGCTCAAGATATGTGGTGACAAGGTAAGTTCCTATGTCTGTGTTGTACATAGTGAACGTCACACTACTGTAACATCATGTAACATAACCTTACATCGTTGTCTGTCGTAATGTCAAGTGTTCAGGTTGATGTAATGCCTGTGAGAGGTGATGTACATTACATCACTTACTGGTGTTGCTGCTCAAGATATGTGGTGACAAGGTAAGTTCCTATGTCTGTGTTGTACATAGTGAACGTCACACTACTGTAACATCATGTAACATAACCTTACATCGCTGTCTGTCGTAATGTTACGAGTGCTCCTCACAATATGTAAAAGAATATTAATTGAAACACACTGAACTTCCCAATCATACTTTTCAAACTTGGATACAATCTAAATTTAACTATTTAATTAATATCAGTAATCTCTTTCTTATTTAAAAAAAATGCATTGCAATTTTTGTCTGAAATTTTGAAATAATGTTTGCAGAACGTCATAATGTACGTAACTAAGTCTGGATGGTTTTGTTGAACCTAAGACGTTTATGACATTATTACATATTTATACAGTAATAGAATATTGCTATTAGTTAAAACTAATTATTTTGTAAATTATTATGTTAGTTATAAAATGTTATAACATTTCTAATTTTTTTTTTCGCATTCAAAAATTCCATTACGCTTCTCATAAACACTAAGAATTAAAGAAACAAATTTATTAAACCTACTTCCAATATTTGTCAGATAAACCATTTAAATCCGTTACAGTGTTTTCAACTTTAGAAAAGAGTCCTCACGTAAAAAATTCTAAATAAAGTTACTTTATTATTTCAATCCGTTTTGTGCGCATAAGAGGCAATTTTAAAATGTGTTTTTTTCGAATCGTAATGATATTTAGGGAACATCAATATTTAGTAATATGCTATATCGCACCAGAATATCGATATGGCCGATACTATTGAAAGAAAATATCGATACTAATATATCGATATATCGAAACATATTTGTCGACTATTCCGATCTATCGTTGCCTTCTTGTTACCCTTCACTGACGAAATTTGATTGACGAATATATCAAAATAGCATTATCATTAGAACCGGAAGGATGGAATGTCTTGCACGATATCAGTCCAATGTCCACTTATTTTATGATACTGAGTTCTAAATCCTAATCTAAGATATACAATAACATGTTATTCAGTTAAAACAAAATTTTTCTTATAACTTTTAATAACAAAAAAATGTACTTGTAGTTGATGTATTTATTAACGCTGTACATAACGGTATAATCAGCGGCGGGGTGGTGAGACGGAGGGGTGTGCTGTTATAATCAGGGAGGCACCGCAGACCACAGCTTGACACATATTTGTTGCCGCGGTTTGAGCTCACTCACAAGTTACACACATCTTGATTCCTACAGCTAAACACAGAAGTACTCTCTTAGCTATGATAACATGTTGTGTGTATCTGACATATTAGTGAATTATTGTTGGACGTGTTTGTATCTTTAAAAAACTTCATAATAAAATAATAATTAATAGATAAGCTGTATAAACGCACAACTGGTCGCAATCTTCAACCAGCCATTGCTTTTAAACAAGATACACACTTTTCAGATAAACCAAAAATATTATTAGATATAAAATCATTGAAATTTTCAGCATTTATACTGAGTAATGCTGATTTGCTACGGTATACAGTTATTGTGTAAATCTTGTAGCATAAAGAAATTCTGTATTGTAAAAAAAAAACAATTCGATTAATCTGTGGAGTAACGTTGACTCCTCATTGCAAGCTATCATTTATGAAGTTAAATAGCATGCAATTTTTATCCCTTATAGTTTATAAGACCCTTTTTGTTAAAAAAAAGACACATACATATTCAACTTTATTTTTCATTCGTATGACACCTAAAGCAATAATAAATTGGAAATAAACAATATAACTATCATAGATAGCAGAAAATTGCATCAACAGAAATATAAAATTAGACAACTATTATAACTGTTATACAACATTTACACTATACGAGTTTCAAATTAAGATTATGAAAAATATTAAAATAAAATTGTTTATAAAAAAATTGATGAGTTCTATGACTTAATGAAGAAACATCCAGCAGTAATTTATAACATTGTTTTGGTTTATATTTTTACACAACAATTAGTTAAATTAAAGTATTATTAATATTGTTTATTTTTTATTTTTATCCTTCTAATGCCGATGGCTAAGTTTATTTACTGTATAAAACGTAATCGTTTAGATTGAAAAATATTATTCTTAACCATGAAGCCACTCTATTCTGCTGTATATGTCTTCGAGATAATAAATATATTAACGGGAGATTTTATTTATGAAAAACTAATTTTTTTGCTACTTTCCTAAACTGACAGCTTGGGCATATTTACTTGTTCTAATTAAATTCCTAAGAATGTGGTTTACTACAAAAGGTTCTTGAAGGAATTGAACGGATCGAATGAGCACTGAGTTGATGATTTAAAAATATTTTATGGTAGACCTTTATTATCTTGTTATAATTTTGGCCAACTCGTGTGATTAAATCAATATAAATACCATTAAACTCTGTGATTACATCTGTGACTATACCATTCCACATATTTAATTAAATATATTATTATTTTAAGATACATTTTTGAAAAAAGGTAATATCTACTACTTATTTAATAACGTCTAGTTTTCAATTCTTTAATATACATTTCACCTAAATATTTAATTTTTAAATAGGTATTTAAAAACATGACAAACTGTAAAACTATTGGCTCTTAAATCGAGTTATATTTGAAGGAATTAAGCTAAATATTTTACATCCCCAAACTAAAACCATGGATGGAAAATAATAACTAACAAATTAGGCAACAAATAGAACAGAACGTTCTTTTCCTGTAAAAAAATATATTTAGAAAAAGGTGAAATTAGGGCTCATGATCCTTGCTTTCACTTAACCATGAAATAGCATTTAATGTTGGGGAAATTTGGGTAAGAAAAACAAACTTCTTAAATGTATAAAAAAGAACGTTACTTAGGGTGATATTACGTTAAAATTTTAAAAAAACTTCGTATTCAAAATCCTGAATTTAAAATGCATCTTTACAATGGAACCACTCTGCGGTATGAAAATATTTGAAAACATCGACCACATTGGATGGAACAATATCCTACTTGAAATCACAAACAACAAACCAGATTAATTTGTAAATCGGGAAATCACTCATTCGTGTGTAATCGATGGTTCAGTAGTCAAAGCAACATCAAAGTGCATTCACTGGACTGGACCGGAGTCAGAGCAGGTTTATTGTTAACACAACATCAACAATTGTATGTTGGAACCTATCGAGTGTGCCAGTCGATTAAAACATTTCGATTATCGATGCTGACAGATCATAGAGCCATTAGTAGGTTCTGAAATACATTCTGATTTTGTGGTTTCAAATTGAATTAATGTGCGTCTAAACTTTCTGTTTATATAACTGAAATGTATTAATGGTACTTATATTAATAGTATTCTTCTATAATGTATTTATGTTCTGAAATATGTATTTTATATTGACGTGTTATGAAATGTATTAATATTGGAATGTTAGTTGTAGAGGCTCTTTTGTGGATATTTAAAGTAACAAGGAAAATATTATTGAAAGAAATTATATTTTTACAAGTTTTTCATTCCACAATAATATTATTTAGTATGTTAATTTGTTTGGTTATTTATAATTGAAGTTCTTTGAATAAAAGCAGTTTTCAAACAAAGCTAATATGGCTAATTTGTCGGAAGCTAGTAACAACTGCCCAGTTAGAAGCAAACTGTTATATTATTGATGGTACGATTTCGATGGTTTTCTGAGCTTACAATTTTTGGAGAAAGTAAAAATCTCAGGCAACTGAGGTGTCATAAAGAAATTACAGACAAGTGCGTTGTCCAAGGCAAAATGTAAGTCAACTGTTGTGTCATAAGAAACAATAAGAGACAACTGTGGAGTCCTTGAGAACAATAAAGACAACTGCGGTGTCCAAGGAAAAATGTAAGTCAACTGTTGTGTCATAAGAAACAATAAGAGACAACTGTGGAGTCCTTGAGAACAATAAAGACAACTGCGGTGTTCTAAGAAACAATCGCAGAAAACTTGGGGTCCTAAGTAGCAAAAGGAGAAAGAGACAACTGCAGAGTCCTAAGAAATAGTCTGAACAGGACACTGCAGAACAATCGTAGAGTCCTAAAGAACAATCGTAGAAAACTGCAGGGTCCTAAGGAACATTCAGAGACAACTGTGGCTCCTAAAGCTTAAAGTAAAATAAGTTGTATAGCATTTGGGCTTAAACTAAAATAAGTTGTATAGCATTTGGGCTAACACTAAAATATGTTGTATAGCATTTGGACTAACACTAAAATATTTTGTATAGCATTTGGGCTAACACTAAAATATGTTGTATAGCATTTGGGCTAACACTAAAATATGTTGTATAGCATTTGGGCTAACACTAAAATATGTTGTATAGCATTTGGACTAACACTAAAATATTTTGTATAGCATTTGGACTAACACTAAAATATGTTGTATAGCATTTGGGCTAGCACTAAAATATTTTGTATAGCATTTTGGCTAACACTAAAATATTTTGTATATTCTTACATGTACAAAAAGGGCTTGTAAGAATTTATTGTGCGTTAACATACATAAGAATTAACCAACCCTTACGTTAACATAGTGTTTTTTAGTGGGGGTAACTGCTTCTGATATTTCACTTGGATAGTGTTCACTTCACAGCTTGTCTCGTAATTTGTTATTAATTTGTTGTTTCTTGTGAGTTATACAAAACTGGACATGAAATATTTTTAGAACCGTAGTGCGTATTTTGTAAGATATTTAAACGTGTTAACCAGGTTTTGTAATTAATCTTTTGTTATTATGTAGAAATAAATGAGCGTCTTCTTGATTACAACACCCCGAGGAGGCGAACCTGCAATCAAGGAGAAGGAGGGACACGTGGCTGAACCTGCAAGAGCAAAGAGATCTCAGTTTAATTAAGATTGTGTGAGAGAGACAGAGTCGTGTCACTTGTGCATATTTCAACAGCCACAATACAGTGACAACGACTGTGATGTCGGTGTTTGGTGAGTGGAGGTAACTGCTTCTGATATTTCACTTGGATTGTGTTTCTTGTAATCTACGTACGTCATTCTACTAGTTTTGTCTACTAGGTTTATCATTCTACTAGGTAATGAGTTTATACGACTAAAACCAGCTTACAAATATAAATTTCTTTTTATATGTAATCATTTGAAGATAGCTCATAAGCAATTAGTTTTAAAGGTAAACATGTATTTGGTCACTTGTATTGTGTAAAATTATAGTCTATTAAATAAACCGTGCGTATTAACAGTAAAATATTTTAATTTATGTTTGACAACAATATTTACATTGGGTTACAAGCAACATGAATTTGATCTAGTATAAGTTACACTGGTGTTTCACAATGGGATAACAGTAACAACTTATTAAAATGATTAGCATACGCTGATTGACGATTTTTTTAAGATGCATAAGTAACAAGGATGTAATGTTATGTCACAATAAATAACAAGAAAAACAAAGGTCCGAAACTAGAACCTTGTAGTACTCCCGAACTGGCAACGAAGTTCTCTCATCATACTCTAAACACTTTAAATGGTCTGATCAAACATAAATTTTAAAAATTTTCACATTTCTTGCTTCAAGAGTAGATTTTTTACATAAAAACCATTGTCATTATAACTGAGAAAATAAACATTATATCAGGGTAAAGCTTAAATTCAACACCTCGTCAAGAAGAACCTGCAATCAAGGAGAAGGAGGGACACGTGGCTGAACCTGCAAGAACAAAGAGATCTCAGTTTAATTAAGATTGTGTGAGAGAGAGAGTCGTGTCACTTGTGCATATTTCAACAGCCACAATACAGTGACAACGACTGTGATGTCGGTGTTTGGTTAGTGGAGGCGAGACTGCTTCTGATATTTCACTTGTGTTGTGTTCACTTCACAGCTTCTCTCGTAACCCATGAAAGTTAAGATTATCACTTCACAAGTTTTAGCTTCAGTGTTATAGTGGAAATTTGTGTTTAGAAAAATGACTTACGGTGGTAAAATCAAGTTTCTTTGTGCAATAGTTATTTTGTAGGGGTTTCAGTAGGCCGACGTAACCATACCATTTCGCTGTCATCTTGAATATATTACATGTTTGACTCAATACTGGTACAGAAGTCCATATTTAATATCTTGACAGTTTATTTTATATAAAGTAGTATACAATATTTACAATGAGTCATCGAATGTGCTGGTAATTACCAATCTACAGTAACATTATTTTATACAACTACTTGCTGCAGTTTGTAATAGAATGTCATATTTTGTTAGTACTACAGTAGTCTGTGACATTTATTAATGCACGATAGATTGAACTTGGTTATTGTTTCATAATTTAATAAAGTCTTGTTTTTAAGGTTTAATTATTTAAAAGTTCTTGCTTTTATGACTTGATGATCGAATTAAAATGCCACTGTAACAATGACAATGTTTTGGTTGATACTATTGAGATAATTTAAATTTGGATACATACTTTTTCTGAAGAGTGTTGGGCGTGTGTTAGTGCTTCATACGCAAAACTGGTAAACTGTTATACGAGTAGTTAAAAATGTCAATAATATGAAAGAGTTTAGGACAGAATATTGTCTAATATTCGTCTACATTAAAAAGCTCAGCAAAGAGATATGAGTAGGCCTATGTCTAAATTTAAGTTCATATTTTCCTTTTTGATGGAATAAAACTATAATGCTGAGGCAGTCTATTATAATGTTTTTTCTTCACCATAGTAACAATGAACGATAGTCCACACGCAACATATTAATAAGACAGGAACATCCAATCTAGATTAGGTAACACTTACTTAAGTAAGGTACTGTCAAACTTCTTCATCAACAATGTCAATAATATCCAAATCTGTATAAGTTTATTTATGCTTTATTAACTGAAGTAATCGAAGTTCACAGAATCATCACTCTTACGAGTTAAGAATCAGGTTGAGTCGCCTCATTTGTATAAGTTTATAGTTCTTTTCTAAAATAGAATGTAACGAGTCAATTTAGACCCGAAGTTCGCATTTGGAAGCTTAAGTTACTTATGGTAAAAAGTCGGTGTACCAACTACTTAAAAAAAAGTTGTCCGGCTGGGGGTTGGAATTTGAAGGGATCGCTATTTCTATCACAGTTGTATGGTAAAGAACCTGTTTTACACTTGTAATAACAAGATAGTATTGAGTATAGAAATAACGCTAATAATTGCTGCTATCTAATGGTGAATAGTTTCAAAAAAGCGCACGGAACACTGTTTGGCGTACTATTAGCTCAGCAGTTCGTCACTCCAGCGTGTGCTGGAGAGTCAGAGAGAGGGATGAAGAGAGATAGACAGAGACAAATCACTGGCGCTACCTGTGGAAACAGAACATGAACTAATATCACCTACCAATAAAACCGGCTTCACAGGGCCTACATAAGCGGACAGCTTCTTGTTTTTATGTTGATATTAAGACAAGGAGGACGCATGATATTGTTTATAGTTTAAATTGGTTCCATCTTTTATTAAAAATATAGACGTAATAGAGATTGTATAAATGATATAAACAAAGATAAAAACAAAATTGAAAAAAAATGTGGTTGTGAAAAAGTTGAAAAGTACAGCGATGATTGTTGTAAAATTAATAGATATATTCATGAGTTATGTAAACTGTATATTCATGAGTTATTACCACTGTACAGTGTACATGTATGTGAGGGTGGGAGGGTCATTACCGCTATACGTGTATGGGTGGTTGGGAGGATCAGTACCAATGCACGTGTATAGGTGGATGAGAGAGTTATTACCACTGTACCAATATACTAAACGAGCTCTTTCAACCACTCCAAGTATTTGTGATTTTTTACGCAAAATGGTTACATATTGATTTTTAAGTTAAATTAAAATTCTAATAGGAATTAAGTTTTCTAAATCACCTTACGTATTGTATGATCATACAAACTGGTCAATTAGCTTGTTTACCAGCAGCCACTGTTTCCACGTTATTGTGGTACGGTAATTTTAAAATAAATTCATAGAACTGGCATCTTATGAATTAAAAAAAAATTTAAAAATTTAAATTAAATAGTTAAACTATAGTTAATACGTTAAGGAGAATAAATTAAACTTATTCCCACGGCCTGAAATACCAGTCAGATAAATAGAAAATAAAAGCAATAAATATACAGTACAAATAAAGTAGACAGCCCTTAAACACACACCTCTGGCAGTGAACTCGAGGGCAATATTTTCAGAACTGCGGACTAATATTGGCGGTTAATGAAACGTTGTGTTTACCCACCTTCCCCCCAACACTGTTGATATTTGTTGGCGAGAAAATTCACGTCTCGAGTTATTAAGATGGGTGTCGCGGCGCGCGTCAAAATATTGTTCCACTCGACGCCTCTTGACGTCGGGCAGTCAAATACAAAGTAAGGACAAATACAAATACTGTCCTGTCCAGCCTTTACTGTAGTCATTTCACATTCTTTGTTCTGCAAATTCTATACGATTGGAATGCAGTTATGTTCTTCGTCACTTTATAAACACTATTTTCCCAATTTTCACATATTTTTCTATAAAATAAGTGCAGTTGCTTTTTTCGTTCCTCATTTTAGCGGATTTAATTACATCTAAATAATTGTTTAGCCAAATGTATTTTGCTATTATTAGTTTATGTTTCATCGTTATAGTTCACACTAAAACCACTTGAAGTACAGTCCGCGATTGTTTTATGAGGCTGGTTTCATTCTTTCAGAATGAGTGCTCTGAATCCACTAGACCAGGTTGTTCCGGTTCTTTCCCCTGTCACTTGCTGACCTACCAACTTTCTAGTCAATCTCTTGCCTAAATCACGTGATCCTGAGTCTTTTTATCCTGTTTGAATGTTCAGATTCCGTATGCCTCCTTTTACCGATCCATTTTCTAACAGTTATCTACCCCCCCCCCCCCATTCTACCGGAACTTCCGTCACACATTCATCCCACGGTCACCTCCATGATTACATGATTATGAATACATCTTACTTTATTCAGAAAAAAAGGTCTTGTTACAAATCAAGACTGATTATTCCTTAGAAAATCCTTAGTCCACTAATTAATATTCAAATAACAAATTAACTATCCGTGGCTATCAGCTGACATTTTCAGACATTTTTTTTAACTCTACTTGGTATTGAAATCATTAGGTAATCAGGTTATGTTTTACTACGATAGTTACTAATTTAAATACGTTTGCTTAGTTAAACTTCTAAGAAGGGTGAAATGTATACAGAAAGTTAACCTAAGATTGGAATGAAAGTCTTGAAAAATGTCAACCTATAGCACATCCAACGATACGTTCCGGTGAAAGAATCTCATTCGGTAAATCAGATATTCGGTAAAAGTCGTCACCTCACTAATTTCCTTGTGAGAAAGGACAACAGTCATTATCCGTGGTGACAGGCCACCAGGCCACCAATTAGCGGCCTCCAGGAGCCGCCGTTCCTCAAAACACATCCCATAAATCCCGGCAGAATATGTTTTATCTCCGTTATTTCCGTCTAATTATGCCGTCGCGATTTGTTAGATCAGTCGTGTATCATAGTTCTGTCAGCCGCCGTCAGGAGCGCTGCTCGTTTGTCATAGTTCTGCCAGCCGCCACCACACTAGAGCGCTTCATCAACGACAGCGCCAAGAGGCTGGTTTGTTTTGCGCCAATTTTAGAACTGTGTCGTCTGTTTATTATCAGATTCACCAAATAGTAATTTTCTATTGGCTATTTTGTCAGACCTTAAATCTTTGGTTAAAAATTGCTTCTTTTGAACATTTCATTTTGAGGCTTGATGTTTACTTTGTAATTTACTATCTCTAGGAGATTTACCGTTAGTTTATAAATAAATGGAAAACTGAGAAAAAATTGTGTTTATTGTAGCCTAAGCTACACCCACTAATAGAGGACTTTTCAACATTGTCCCTTTTATAAGGTCTTGCTACATTTGCATTGATCATTATTTAAACGCTGATCGTAGACATGGGTGAATGAGTGTGATGAGTGTAGTCATTGTTCCCAAGTAAGGTCGACTGCTCCTTAAAAAGTGCCATTTATCAATAGTCCAATAGCTAGGTCAATCTAAGGGATCTTGTAGCTTAGCATTGAAACCAAACCGCGTTGTATTGGTCTGATTTTCATCTTATTAATTTGCCGATAGTCAGTTCTCTTCCGTACACAATATACGGACCTTGACTACCACCCAACATGGACAACTAAAACTTCTCTAGTAGATGGCAACCACTGAGTGCACACCACGTTGATAATCGAGTATGTGACAAATCGCCTACAATCTCAACAGCAATTCGCTCTTAAGTTGCTGGATCACGGCACTGCATAATTAGGAATGTATGTTTAGAGAGTTATATGTGCTAAAAATTAGTAAAGTTTGTTTTGCGAATGTTGATTCTATAATTTTCTTTAGCTACTTTATTCACAATTAATATAGTTTAACCATGTTTTACTCTTGATACTTAAAAATGTTATTGTTAATGGCTTCTTAACCATCTATTGTTATTTTATGAAAATATTAACAGCAATCCAAAACAATATTAACTCTGAGGTTCATAACGTGTTTCTGTTTAAATTTTAAAATCAATGCCATTTTTTTTAATATTGTATTAATACCATTGTAAATTAAATAAATGAATTTTAAATTGAGTAGAATTTGAGTTTGTAAATTTTGTTTATAATATGTATTAGTGAATGAATATAATTATACTGTACTATTCACTGTGATTGTTCTTTTTTTAATTAATTGTAATTACTGAAAAAACCTAAAAGCCTTGATTACATATGTCTTACATGTATTAGGAATACTTAAGCCAGTAATTTGGTTAGTTAGTGAGGTCTGCTACTAACATTTTTCTAAACTGCATAATACTAACATAGGACTACACTAGCACTCCGGTACTGTACCCAAAACAGCTGATAATTTGAGAAAGAACATTCATAATTGGATGAGAAATCTGTGAGTATTGTTCATTACTTTGACACCGATGGTAGAGATATGGGCAAATATAAGGGGCGATTTAGTGTGATGTTGTACGTGATCTGGTGTAGTCATTGTTACTAACTAAGGTCAAGGAACACTTAGAAAGAGCAATTCGTCAATAGCCCAATAGCCAGGGCAACTAAGGGACCTATAACTTTACGTGGAGTCCGAACCACGTAGTGTTGGTCTGATTTTAAACTAATTAACGTAGCTCAGTTCTCTTCCCAACACAATATTCGGAGAATGACTACCATCCAACACGGACACCCCAGACTGATATAGCAGTGTCCACGTCGATGGGGTGGACCATTGAGTGGACGTTTTGTCAGTATCAAGCATTCACCGAGCAAAGAACCTATCGCCTATAATATACTAAACACTCTGTCCCCAATTAGTTGGGTTACAGGTAAAATAATTGCTAAATGTAACAAATTTTCAACTTATTTTTCAGATAAAAATTATATTAATTAATTTGATTATTACTTGAATACTTTAAAGTATATATTTGTTTTCATTTTATAGTATTGTCATTATTGATATTTTCTCGTGGCTTGACATTTTGCGAGGGTGTTTTTTCAATTCGTTCATAACATTTCATACGTCAAATTAATTAAGTGCACCCAGCCATTAATAACAGATTTAGCGTGTAAGACGGCGGCCCAGTGGTTCCAAAATACCCGGCGTCATAACTAATGGCACGTGACGTCATCTGTCTAGGAGGCCGTGCCACCTATGACGGAGTGGCTACACAGCGCGGTAAACAAACATACATCCCTCATCCGACGACTTAATTGATAGTGTACATGTCCAGCCCGGTACGGAATTGAATAATGAGACACTTTTTCAAATAGTTGGAACCCGTGGTGTAATTGATTTGACACGCTAACATCCCTCATAGCAATTTACTGCGGTATAAATTTATATGCACTTTGAATAATATGGTGTTACAAATCCAATCCCAACTCTCTATTAAAAGTCAAGGGGTTAAATGGAAACTGATTATTTGTCTAAATTTAATAAATGGAAGTAGTATCAAGTGACTGTGGTTTTACAAGATATTTTTTCTTCATACATAAAAAAATTTTTTACTAGCGTTGAGGGTTGTTCGGTACCATTACAACATTGGAATAGATATTTTTGTTGATAACACTAATATAAAACATCAGATTTTTAGATCTATAGTGGCTGGAGACTGAGAAAGGCAAATATAGGTCTTGAAGAAAATTAATATCTTTAAGGAAAATGCCACATTGATAATAATTTCACAACAAGGAGAACCCCTTGTTGCTGTAAGGGTAAGCATAGACACACCCTTAAAGGACATATTTAAAAGGAAAAATTAATTCCAATCCAAGCAAACTAAGCCAATTATACTAATTTTAACTAATAGTAGTTTTTCATTAGTAATTAAACATATAATATGTAAAATCAAGCGTCATGTTAGTTTGTAAGGGCTGCTTACTTGCATATTAAAATGCGGACTTAAACTTTTTTGAAATATAATTCTTTATAAAGAATTAAAAATGCGGCAATCATATTATTTATTAGCTCTAAATAACTTAGAATACCCTTTTCTTAAGGTTTTTTCTTAAGATCGAGTTAGAAAGCCCTATTGAATTGGTCTACAAGACCTCGCTCAATTTAGATAAAAGGTACAACCAAATTGAGGTAGAAGGCTCCACCAGATTGCAATATGAGACCCCACAAAAGTGATTTAGAGGACCCCACCAAAATTGAGGTAGAGGGCCCCACCAAATTGAGGTAGAAGCTCCCACCAAATTGATGTAGAAGGTCCCACAAAATGTACGTAGAAGTTTCCACCAAATTGAGATAGAAGGTCCCACCATATTGAGATAGAAAGTACCACCAAATTGAGATAGAAGGTACCACCAAATTGAGGTAGAAAATCCCACCATATTAAGATAGAAGGTACCACCAAATTGAGGTAGAAAATCCCACCATATTGAGATAGAAGGTACCACCAAATTGAGGTAGAAAATCCCACCAAATTAAGGTAGAAGGCCCCACCAAATTGAGGAAGAAGCTCCCACCAAATTGAGGTAGAAGGTCCCACCATATTGAGATAGAAGGTACCACCAAATTGAGGTAGAAAATTCCACCAAATTGAGGTAGAAGGCTCCACCAATTGAGGTAGAAGGTCCCACCAAATTAAAGGTAGAAGGCCCCACCAAATTGAGGTAGAAGGCCCACCAAATTGAGATGGATGGCCCCACCAAATTGAGGTAGAAACTCCCACCAAATTGAGGTAGAAACTCCCACCAAATTGAGGTAGAAGGTCCTATAAAATTGAGGTAGAATTTTCCACCATATTTAGGAAGAAGGTCCCACCAAATTGAGGTAGAAGGTCCCACCAAATTGAGGTAGAAGGTCCTATAAAATTGAGGAAGAAGGACCCACCAAATTGAGGTAGAAGGTTCTGCAAAATTGAGGAAGAGGGTCCCACCAAATTGAGGAGAATGTCCTACCAAATTGAGAAAGAAGGCCCCACCAAATTGAGTTAGAAGGTCCCCCCAAATTGAGGAAGAAGGACCCACAAAATTGAGGAAGAAGGTCCCACCAAATTGAGGTAGAAGGTCCCCCCAAATTGAGGAAGAAGGACCCACAAAATTGAGGAAGAAGGTCCCACCAAATTGAGGTAGAAGACACCACCTAACTGAGGTAGAGGGCCCCACCAAATTGAGGTAGAAGGTCCCACCAAATTGAGGAAGAAGACTCCACAAAACTGGGTCTCTTTCTTCTTAATCCATCACTTTTACGTATGATTACTGTATAAGAATGAACTAAATATTTTTTACAAACTAATGGGGTTGTTTCCCTATATATTATACTCTTTTTTCGTTTTTAAGAAAATATAAAAATGTATATTTGAATTTTTCTTAAAAGTGGCCTTATTCGAGGTAGTTTTTTTTTTCAGTAATGTCAGTAATATGCATAATCCATATCTGTAAAGTCCCTTACACTCAAATACGGAATCTGTACAACCAGAAGCCGTCTAATACGTGTAGTTCCCCAATTATTGTACAACTCCACTATCACGCCACCCCACCCCCGCCCTTGTTCCACTTTCCGATCGCCAAATTGGCCGCAGCCACGCGACGTCAACTTGTATTACAGCAATTATCAATAATTCCTCCGACTTATCTAACCTATTTAATCTGTTATTCGGTGTGCGTGCTTTCAACTCGCTTTGATTGATAACTGTAAAAGGGAATAATATATTAGGTTATTGAGAGGGATTCATAATCAACACTTAAACTCTCTAATAGGGTGATTTGTTTTGAAGTTAAATTTAAGCAACAAGCAGTACTATATGTTAAATTATTTATTTAACAAAATAACAACACTCCTTATTAGACACTTACAATTCTTGATAACATCGTCTCCAGCAACCTTTATGTCTGTAGTTTATTTTACCAATTTTCTGTCTTACTTATACTGTATTTGTATGAAAATACAACATCCATTTTAATTTGTGAATTAAAACCTAAACATAATAATTAACACTAGGGGTCACCCCTGTACGCTTCGCGTGCCAACCCCGCCACTCTCAGTGCTCGTGACACATCGGCCTTCGACTTTTGACTACATTAATGTGTTTAAACTGTATTAAGTATAATCACAATATGTCAGTTTATCTACAGTAGCTCACTCACTGCACTGTTGCACCCTATTCAAAGTACAAATAAAAACACAATATTATAACTTAGCCTATTTTATGCATTTTTATATTTTATTTATTTAACTGCTGATTATTAATTAAATTAATCAAATTGATCCTCCACAGACCATATTATTCTTAAGGTGGAAACACATACTTCAAGAGCTTCCCGTGCCTTTGGGATAAAAATATGGACAAATAAAAAGACCTAATTGCACAACTACGAATAAGGAGAAAGGTTTTTATCGCTCGAACGTTTTGATTGGACAGTAAATAAATGAGGAGTTGTAATAACAAATTGAGGACTATTAATTGCGTATTGAGGTAATCCCATGGAAAAATTGAATAGTAGAACATGAGGTAATAATCATCAACAATGATAGATTACAGTGTCGCGTAGGTTAGATTAGGTTAGGTTAGGTTAGGTTAGGTTAGGTTAGGTTAGGTTAGATTACAGTGTCACGTAGGTTAGGTTAGGTTAGGTTAGGTTAGGTTAGGTTAGGTTAGATTAGGTTAGGTTAGATTACAGTGTCGAGTAGGTTAGGTTAGGTTAGGTTAGGTTAGATTACAGTGTCACGTAGGTTAGGTTAGGTTAGGTTAGGTTAGATTAGATTACAGTGTCGAGTAGGTTAGGTTAGGTTAGGTTAGGTTAGGTTAGGTTAGATTAGGTTAGATTAGGTTAGATTACAGAGTCGCGTTGGCGAGGCAACCCGTCTACAAAGAGTTTGCTCTTCACTCTGGTACCGCTTTATAGCAAATGATTATTGTTCAATGTAAAACCTTACATAAAATATAATCTGGAAAACTAGCAGAATACTTACATACAATTTTAAATATAAGTTAACCCTGAGATAGATTGGTCATTGTTTTTGTTCTCCTTACAGTGCGAGGGAGGTACAGTCCTCCCTCCCACCCTTGTTACACAACTCACCTTCCTCTAAGATTTTAGAAGAAAGCACTTTCATAAATCTGTTGTGAGAAATATATTGCCGCACAATTTCCGTCGGTGGCCATTAAGGGCTGCTATGACGGTACGTGCGGAATACACCGTTATCACCCTCCAGATAAGATGGCGCCACTATTTACGGTTATGTGCACAGATATGCGGGAATGGATTGTTACCCCAACTCTCGACTCGATGCCTTTGATTTCTCATCTTAATTAAGTATAATACTTTTAATCATTAATATGTCATTGCTTTAATATTTAAAAGAATACAATAACAAACCTTAAGCATGATATGTTTGATAATTTCCCTATCGTTTACAACTTTATTTTAAACTAAGTCATACTCACCTCCAGTATGTCAATCTCCATTCACGTGCCTTTAAGCATATAAACTAGAGAACTCTTTTCAATATATTTAATTATAATTACGGTATATTTACCAAATATATTTTATACACTTTCGTGTAAATAAAAAAGTTCACTGATGTAGAAAATGAATTTTCTTCGTATCTTGAAAAGAAGCACAGGATTGACATATAATATAAGCATGTTTAATAAATATCTGAGGTGACGTCTTAAGTCATACAATTGGTTGTAAGTTTAGGCCAACTTAATTTTAAACTATCCCCAGTTAATTAAAACGTCAATTTGGATTTAAATTAGGTTTATTTTTTATTCCAGTTTGAAATTTATGACAGTAGATGTTTAGAAGCACAGATAAAAAAGAAATAGAAGTCGCTTTCTTATGACCACAGCGAACGCCTAGTGGCAGTTTTATGTAAATTACAACTAATGCACATCCTTATACATCTGTAGTAATAATTACTACGTTTATTCTTGAGTAATTGGGGGTAATAAGGAAGGGACTGACAAGGTGCTGGCCCTGCCATCGTATGGCAAACTGGACTACGAGACACCCCCTTCACCCTTACGTTTAACATTCTACTCTGTGTGTTAGAGGGCAATTTCAATGACTATTTGTGAAATGTGACTTAACAATCGTCTCAGTTTATGGAAGACAGTAAACATCATATTTTGAAGTATGTGTCGAAGAATTGCTTTTGGAAATATCTTTATTTTGTATTTTTGTTTGCTACGTGGGCCAAGTTTAAAGTAGGGTTAATTTGTAATTTTAGATACTTTTCCTTGTCAGTCATTGATTTTAATATTCAATAGGAGTTTTTAGTTTTAGTTTTAGTTTAAAAGGGGATATATAGTTGGTCCAGCCAACCCTTGCAACGAAGCCTAAGGCTTTTTGTGCCAATCCCGGTGCCTAATCGTCGTAAAGCTGGCTGCCCTTGACCAAGTCAAGGAGCTTCTTCACTAGATTGGTAATTTCCAACTGTCCCAGAGGTGAGCCTTCAAACAGTGCTCTTCTTCTGGCACCAAGAGCCTCACACTCCAGGACAATGTGTTCCGCCGACTCTTCGTCCTCCCCACAGAGGCGACAGATGGGATCCTCCGCAAAGAGTCCCACTGTTCTTAGATGCCTCCGGAATTTGCCGTGGCCTGTGATGAGTCCCACCACCAGCCTAACGTGCGATTTGTTTAATCCAAGAAGTGACTTTGTCAACTTCTGTGAGGGCTTCTTGACAAGAACCTTGCCGAGTCTTTACCCTGGGAACCGCCGCCATCTTTCCAGATGTCTGGCGCTGACCCAGTTTTTAATTGCTGCTTTGGCAGCTGCAATCGAAACGCCGCAGGCCGGCTCAGGACCAGTGAAGGGCTTGAGAGCCCCCTCCCTAGCCAAGGCATCAGCCTGCTCGTTGCCTTCTAGTCCCCTATGTCCTGGGATCCATTCCAGCAAGACCTGGTTTCTTGATCCCAGGATACTGAGGGTCTCCACGCATTCCCAGACTAGACCAGACGAGACCTTCCAGGAGTCCAGAGCCCCTAAGGCCGCCTGACTGTCTGAGAGGATGCGGATGTGTTTCCCACAATAGGAGTTTATATTCATTGAATTTCACTCAAATTATTCAAGTATTTTTTTTTTCTTATTCAACCTAAATGGCTTATTTAAAGGTTTTCATTCGTTCATATTCTGCTTGCTGTGTCACTTGAGGAATCCATTTAATTTGATGACATATTTGACCCTGTAATAAGTAATATAACTACAGTATTATCTAAAAGTTAAAGTTAACGTTCAAGTTTGTCTTATTTTACCAGGCGGTTAGGGCTAAGTAGCCCTCTCTAACACTTAACCTGAGGACCAACGGCTTTACGTGACTTCCGAACTACGAAAGCCTTCTATCAACTATGCAAGTTCCATTTGGAAATTAAAGTGTAGGATAGTATCAGAAGCAATTATTGTTGTCGAAACTATGAACTTTCCCGTGATATTCCTTGTGGAAGAAGAAGACAGGTCAAAAGGAAGGAACTAGAACAAATGTGCAGCCCCTGCTGTAGACAGAGTCGTTCATTTTCAGGTATACCTCCCTCACCCTAGGTTCGGAGTTAGTTGCTTTACGGATATATCACACAAACAACCAACGTTCCTAAACTGACCCAAACGGTGGTCGCTAGCTATAAAGCGCCCCCATCAAATACTTTTGGAATGTACGAACTTTTCCGCTTCCTAATAGGGTAATATGATTCTCAGGCCCTGCAATGGTAACACGTTTATTTGAGAAACATTTCTTACTTTTTACTACTGGACAACATACAGTATTCTGGCCAGGCATAGCTGAATAAGTAAAACAAAATTATTAAGAATTCACTTGATTTATAGCAAAAAAACGAGAATCTACCTTCATTGTAGCGTGGGAGAACTGTTAAAAGGCCTTCAAATCTTCTTTTATCTGGAAACATCTAAACAGGGCTATCAAAGTCACCTCATCAACCCTCTACCAGTGCTTTGCAACACAGCACTTCTGGATATAAGACGCAAAGAAGCACTTCTCAGAGAATTCAAAAAGAGTCTATCTACTCTGAATCACCCCATTTTGCAAGATATAGCACGAATTGCGTGGTGACTTAAATCTTCAAAACCACTTTCGACTAGCTTCCCAGTTAATCTCAAACGAATTTACGCCAAAAACCAACTGGGCGTTAACTTGGGATGTGTTTGACGGTCGAAACAAGTTTCTGATATCAGACCTTGGTATTTATGACTGAAGGTTCATTTTCTAGTTTTTATGACTGAACCTTCCTCGTAAGTAATGGACTATTTTTGGTTGCTTTTGCACGGGGCTATGGGAAGATTCAACTACTGGAAATAAAAGTGGGAGTCATATGATTGTGGATTCACAATTCAAACTACGGATCACATAGTTATTGAGTGTAAATTGAGTTCTTTTCAGGAGAAGCAGGTGTTTAGTGGTTACGACAACTGTTTTTAGTTCTGTGAAGGGAGAGACACAAGTACTTTTTACATAACATTTTACTACGTATAGACTATTTTTAATTCCTCCTTCTTTTCATTTGAAAGCTATAAATAATAAATAAATAAATCTGTAAATTATGTTACACCTAAGTAATCGTTTTAAAATAGCCTTATTGTCTTCTTAAAACTCTTATAAGATTGACTTATTTATTTATTTATTCTTAAGACGCCGGTCGTCAGAATATGAATTTTTAATGATTGTAATGAATGAAGGGTCCTAACACTCACTCTACCTACAAAGTATCACGACCCGAAAACCCTTTCTAACAACGTTTGAAAAAACATGATATAATTTATAACCAATTAACACTAACAGAATTGGAATTGATGAACCACCTACCCACCCTACATGAATACGATTTATTACGTATCTCCACTACCTATGTACAAAGAGTTCCTGAAAATAACCTTTTTAATCCCAGTATAACATTATAAAAATATAATATCTATGTTATTTATATGTTCAAGAAGTCAACGAAATGTTAAAAGTATTTTTTTATAATTATATACAAATACTAGTACGGATCTTTAGTTTTTTTTTTTAATAATAAAAAGGTATACAAAGAAAAAGTGGAGGTGAAGTCGCAGACTTATGTAACGGCAGAACGTCACTTCCACCCCTCTGACGTTATTAAACATTGGTTTTATGCCTGAGAATAAAACCGGGATTCAATTTTGCAAACATATCTTGGACGGAAAACAGTCTCTCTCCCTTTTACCATTCCCGTTGCTCCACTCCTCTCCCTAGATTATGTAGATTCGAGATGAAGAGGAAATCTTAATAATGGGGAAATAAACACTGCCCCAGGGAACTCGCGATGACTTTAAGACTGTCATTTTATCATGAATTTAATCATTTTGTGTTCTATTATCATTTATAAATAATGCAATGTTATTGTTTTATGGACCTAGATGGTTTTAATACTAAATGTAACGTTGAAGCCATGATTCCTTTTAAAATACAGAATTTTATCAACTCCGTAAAAACGCTATAGAGGAACCAATGATGCTTTCTCAAGTATTCATGCAAGATGATTTTTTTTAGTTTCAAAGTAAAATAACTTTGTGAATTTCTTTACTACATGTAATAGTTTCCTTTCATTTTAGTAAGGGAAATGTTAGTATTTTCTGTGCTTTTATTAAGATTAGTAAGGAAATGTAACAGTTGTTCTGTTACTAAACGGAAATGCATTTTATTAAAGGTTTGGCATTCAAAGAAAATTTAATTTAAAAGTGATCCATAAAGCTCCTTCACAGATAGGGTTTACAGTCTAACTATAAATCGACGACAGGTTTAGATAAATATGTATAGCAGCTTTAACAACCGTGTTATTGTGTCATGGTAGATGTCCTGAGTGTACTATTTATGAGTGTACTAATACTACTACTGAGTGTACTAATACTAATTATGAGTGTACATACTAAGGGCCCTGGTACTGACTGCACTCGTGTCTACCTTAGCCTTCGGCCTCGGTGCGTCTTTCCAAACACGTCTCGTTATTGCATCGTCCAACCTTTCCTTAGTCAATGAATAGCACAGCATTTCGGTGGCTCGGCCTGAAAAAAATAAAACAATTTAAAAATAATTTGAATTATTTCCTATTCTATTTTTATATAAGGAAAGACTTTAACCAAAGTGTCGTAAAATCAGCGTTTATGTATAACATCAACATACGATATAGCGGTTAGTAGTAGTACGATCATCAAGGCATACAGTACCTGTTTAACCGTATTTACTTGTATATCATATTTAACATCTCTAAAGTCCATCATGTATTAACAAAAGAAAAAGGTATCTATAGTCTATCAATTGAAATTTGAACTTTTTCAATTTTCAATTGATCATTGCTGGAATCACAATGATGAATAGTGTCTAACCTAATGTTACATTTTATTAAAGCAGATAATTATAAGTCCTGTTATTAAGGTAAAGTTTAATTTAATCTAATTTAATAAATTACCTGTAATTTAATTTTAGATTATATTAATTATAGTTCCTGTATAAATATTTCCTACTTTTGTACTATCTGGGTTCTTGTAAATACATAATAATAACATTTAGCCACATAAATTCCATCTTGTAAAAGTCGGCACTGGTGGCGCAGTGCTGTAACTCAGCTACTTGGGGACAAAGTGTTTGGGAGATTGTAGGCGATAGGTTCCATGCTCGGTTCTCTTAATACCGACACGGCGTCCGCTCAATGGTTGTCATCAATATAGACACTACTAGAGAAGTCTGTAGTGTCCGTGTTGAATAGTAGTCAAGGTTCGGGTGTTGTGTAGGGAAGAGAACTAAGTGTCAAACTTGTCAGTTAGCTGAAAATCAGACCAACACTACGTGGTTCTGATTCCACGTAAATTGGTCGCTAGCGTAGTTGGTTCAATCCCAGCTTCATGTGCTAAAGGTTCTCAGTTCGATCCCAATCAGAGTCAATACATTTTGAGAAGGATCAACTGATAATCACCGGCTGTTCATTTGTCATTAGACTATTAATTAATGACACTTTCTAAGGAATTGTTGGCCTTAGTTTGTAACAATGACTACATTCGCTCATCTACACTCATCACACTCATTCGAAATCCATATTCGCCCATATCTTGACGATCGGCGTCTTATGAATAAATAAATAAATAAAGCTGTAGGTCCCATAGTAGCCCTGACTATTGGGCTATTAATAAATAGTCCTTTTTGAGCTAAGTCGAACTCAGATAGTAACAATGACTACACTCGTTCATCTACACTCATCACTCTCATTCATGCCTCATATTCGCCCATATCTCTACGATCGGCGTCTTAGAGATGAATAATGAATAGTAATGAATGATAAACAAATTGTTACGCTGTAAACAAAACTATTATTTTTCGTTATAAAAACGAAAGAAAAAACGTGTGTCATTTTAATTTGTTATTAAGGAACGGGAGATGGTTGGTGGGGAGGATCTGGTTCCAGTAGCCAAGACTTATATACTAGGACGGGTAGGTGAAATCCCTGAGGAATTGTATTCATTTCAAAAACATATTGTCTATCAAGAGTGATGTACATAGGCTGGGCTGTATAAATGCCAACAAACCTGTCTAATTCCATCCCTAATGAATCCTATAAAAACTCCATAAGTGGAACGAAGTTGCTTTTGTTTTCCATTAATACCGTTCTTAATCATTTATTATCAACCAAAATAACTAAACAACAGTGGCAATGGGCTTCTTGATAGCCGAGTGGTTCAATGTGGGTGGTTACGGGTTCGAATCCCGGAATGTCCAATTAAATCCAGTTCGATGAGTCTGGACCGATGTCACATAACATCGTTAGAACATTCAATCAAAATGGCGTAAAAAGTAATGAAAGAAAAAGTGTTCGCCTTCAATAAGCCTGTAGCCTCCAATAAGAGTACCATAAACCACACACTAACTGGCATCACGTGTGGACAGCCCATCAACAAACCCGGCGGAGTACACATTGCCTGCTTAATTTACAAAGTGTGAATCACTGGGTCGAATGTAATCGTTATATGGAACGTTCTGTTCCTGGAACTGTTTCGGTATATTGTGAGTACCTTTTATTGCTAATATTACATCCAAAGTTAATAATAATTGTTTATACAATATAAACACAATATTTATAGTATATTTTTTATGGGGTCTCCAAATATTTATTGAATAAAAAAATACCACCGTCATATATTGTTTCATATATAAAAACCGCCTACACAAACTAGATTCACATTACCACTTGGATTAGCTTCATTGGGTTATTCTAATAGTTTTTGTTCATCACTGAAAAACAAGAACTCACAGTTAGACTTTCTTTTCAAGGCGTTATTCCCTTTTTTTAATATTAAGGGCTATCAGTTATAAGAGCAATGTTTATGTTTTACAGTTATTCATTGTACTAAATTTTTTTTTAAACACTTCTGACATATCGAAAAATCAGCTATGAGTATTTGCTTTAACAAGATTTTGTAACATATAAATGCTAAAAACTTATTCATTATACAAACAATCATAATCAATAACATACCAAAAACAATGGAATTTAAATGTATAAGTAAAATACATAACAAATAATAAGAAAATCAACAAATAAAAATAAGTTAAATAAAATATTAACAAAATATAAATCTGCTATCAGAACAAAACTTAACATTAATAATCTCCATAGTCATAAAAAGGTGTCTTACAAGAAATATTTCATAAATTTGTCTATTTTATCATATTATGTTATTTATATTTTTGAAACATAAGTTAAACTAGGCAAAGTATGATGACAGAAGATGTTAATGTAAAAATTCACAATCATAATAATAGAAGAACTTTTATTTTAAAAGAAAAACACATCACAACGAATTGCTCAAGAAAAGCCCAATGTATACTGGGAGAACATTTTATCAACCTAACATTTAATTAATGTAAAAAATTACAATAAAGTCAAATTTGAAGTCAAACAATACTCAAACAAGCAGGCACTATATTCGGCAGATGAATATTTTAGGGGCCACTTTAACGGGGATCACCTAACCACCCTACGTATGTACAGCAATTGCGCAATGTATCCAAATTATATAAAATTATTTGTATACATAATATATTTTTAATTTTACAAATTGTTATATATCAATCGATGATAGCTTAAAAAACTTACTTGTAGTATGTTTTTAACTAATTTATAAGCAAATAATAAATACACAAATTTAGATTTATTTTCATATCTTTATCAATCTATTAACTGCAAGATATTTGAATAGACTGAACAGTAGCCCCAGGGAAGTCACGCCTACTGATGAAGTAGGATGTTTATATTTTGGTTACTGTCCTATCTCCCCCGATCCTACCTCCCCCCCCCCTCTAACCGTACGTCTAGACGACATAAAAGGCATTTTTACATCTGTAGGCCCTACACACACTTAGCTTACGTACTTTTCATCTCACACGCAACACAAAGTACGCGCATGTAGTTTGAGATTTTATAAATATTGGCTCTGTTCAATAATAATTTAATAAGACAGGCTTTTATTCCTTTTCTTCGTTCAATCCCAAGCGAAAGAAAATATATGTTTTATATAAAATAAAAATGTATTATTTGAATTCTTGAGCATTTTACTTTTGTGGAAAACAAAATACAGACTAAATATAGTACTATTCATAGTATATTTGTTTTTTTGCAACAAAGTGTAACAAAATATATCTATACTTACATGTGTATTCATGGCAAAAATAATAAAGATTATTTAAAAAAAAATATTGAAGTGTATTTTGAATAAATATTTTATCTACAAATAGGTTCAACTTAAACATAGTTAGAACTGGAAACCCACATTTAATTTTACCTATGCAAAATTAATGGTACTTTCTGTCATACTTTTCACGGTAGAAAAATGCGTTTTTCCCCAATAAGTATTGGATCTTATTTAGCGGGCCTAATTAATATGCAAATAAACTATCTATCTCATAATAATGCAGTAAATTTGTAAGAAATTATTTAATACATAACATTAAAGTTACTTGTAAGAGGACAAACATCCGACAAACATTTACACTATATTTTTTTTAGTGTATTAATCCCCAATTATATAAAACATGTGTCCTAAGTCCGTCCTAAAGTGACGAGTGTAGATCCCGGTTTCTTCGTAAATATAAAAAATTCACCAAAGGAATCAAACCTGTCTCTTCCGGTTGTAAGTTTGACGAACACACCAAACGTTTTATCCACATAAAATGCAAGTTGTAGCGGGTCACGACTTGCCAGGACTGTAAAACCAAAAAACAGCAGACGGGAAATCCATGATGTTAAAACTCCGGTTTGTCGAGGCTCGGATGTGACGAAGTCGCTTACCTTATGACGTCTCACACTGTGATAAAAGACAATCCATCCTCGGTAAAGGAAGTAATACTATGACGTTTTTTCTTTTCATTTCGTTCTTTAGTTTTCAATTTTAATTAAAAACATTGTACATAATGGCGTCATTATAATCAAATTAATAAATAATACAACAGTATGATAAACAAAAGATAATTTTATTTGAACAATACTCATTTTGAACAAGAAAATAAATTATTTCTGTTTCCAACCACCATGAATACGGCTTAACGTATCAATACGTGTTTATACGGTTATGATGTTCATTTATAAAGAGTTCCCATTAATAACCGAATATAACAAGGGCCCTACAGTTTAGTACGAGCCTGGTGCTGAAGTCTCTCCTGAACATCACCCAAACCCTGGTGGCATCCAATCCAACCTAACTTGGTGACCCTAGACTTTTCTAATAGTCGATAGCAGCCATTGCGCGAAAGGCATTTCAGTATCAAGAGTACAGACAACAGATCCATCCAACCCCTTACAATCTCCTCAAGATTTAGCCCCAAGCAGCTGGATTACATCACTACACCACAGTGCTGGCGTAAGAGTGAGTGCATTAAAATATCATTAGAGTTGGATGCTTAACATATCGCTACATAAACTAAAAATAATAAAATTTGTAATAAAATGCATAGTTTAAGTGATGATTATGTATGAAACTAGCCGACAGCCTACGGGGTGGTTCTCTGTAAACCATCACATCGTTATAAAAGCTCAGTCTGCTGCAGTTCTCCTAGATGGAAAAACGTCAGTCTGGAAGTCTCTATAAGTCAACAACTACAGAGGGGTGCAAAATAGTGCAATCGTGTCAGAGTTAGTAGAAATTACCTTAAACATTGCACAATAAAACTATATTAGCCAAGTTTTTGTATCATGTTTATGTTTTTGTATAACCTATTTGAGATGAATTATTAAATTAAATTATTTGCTAATGTTACTCTTATAACAAATGGAAAACGTTGAGGGGCTGTTTCTATTCCCCTTAGAAACTTAATTACGAGATACTTTCTTACAGGGTCTATGGTGGAAAAGCTAACTTCCTTCCAAATTTCCTCAAAATCTGTTCAACAGTTCTGCAGTTTCGTATATCCTTTTTCGTACTTCAAGTCTTTTCATTAGTGAGTACAACGTTTTTGGACTACACAGGGTGAGTTTTTAGTTAGTTACCACTTTTATCCACAATTGATAAAATATTTGATTTTTGAATAGGCTATTAAATTAATAGTAATAGCCCACAAATATTTAGAGTGTTTCAGTGTTATAAGGATCACATGGGATCCAAGATCGCGAAGTCAACTTAAAAGTTTTAAATTTTTAAGTTGTAATTTAACACAACTATTTCCAGCTGAAAACAATAGCAAAAATAGGAATGAAAAAGTTCGTGTTGTTCTTTAGTTATTGATTTAATGTAAGTTTTAATAAAAAAATATATAGACAATATTTACCGATTAAATAAAATAACTAATAACCTTTTTAAATTCTGACTTCACAGTCATTTTTTTAAAATTGTTGTGTTAAATGACATATCACATGATCACGTTCTATTTTAAAATGTTGAAGTTGACTCCTAGATCTTGGACCACAATTAATACCTAATAACATTAAAACACAACACTCTTAACATATTGTGAATTAATATTAATTTATATAATATTGAAAAAGAAAATCTTTTATAAGCTGCGGAATCAACTTAGAGGGAAACTGACTAAAACTCACCCTATATATTAATTAAAATTATTAAAATTACTAAGATTGTAAACCAGCTGACGATACCCTTCAACAAGTGAACTTTGGTTTCAGAGAAATTACGTTGTAATTTCCTCGCCACTTTTCCAAAAGGTGTAAATAAGCGGGGTGGAGGGGAGGGGTGGGAAGGGGTGAGCACAAAACAAATCTATAAAGTAGCCCAACTCGGCTGCAGCGGATTGTGCCATTAGAAAATTAAACAGTTCTTCACTCGTAGGCGATAACTTGATTATTTCGACAAACTTTCTATTTGTTCCCAGATTGGAACTTATTTTCTAATTGTTCGCAACAAAGTTTTTAATATAAAGTTGTTCCTCGCCAGGCACTGCCCCGCTCTCGAGCCTCGCTTAACCCATGTTTTTGTCCTGTTTAATGACGCCTTTCACAAGACCTTTCAAATTAATTACCTGTCCAACTTTATTTCATTGATTCAATTGAGTCGTGCAAAGTAATTTATTATTTAAAATCAGTGAATAAAGAAAGAGATAACTGTTACGATTTTAAAGATAGTAATAATATAAATACAAACGATACCATAAAACTTTAATATTAAACATTTGCATCATCATATTACGTGGTCCTAGTCATGGCCATGATAAAATAAAAAGAATTATAATATGTTCCAACAAAAAAATATAATAATAACATTATTTATAAAAACCTTTAAAAATATAAATATTTACTACTATTATCAGACTCTAACCCAATAAATCGGCAAACATTTTGCAGAAGTTATGTGGCTCATTGATCAGCGAGGTATCTCCTGTGTGCCAGTCTCACCTGTTCAACACTTTTTTGATAGAATATTTCATTATCTATACAGTTCATAATTGTCTTTATGTGATTTATTTATGACGGGCCTTAGAGGATAGGAATTTAGGACTCGTTCCCATCGGTTGTTTATTTTCTAATAGTAACATGGCTTCATCATAATGATTACTGCATGAATTGCCATGTTTACTACGTAGTTTCACTATAATGCCACCATTTGTAGACTCCCGAAATTACATACATACTCCAAGATATTCATATGAAAATCTGTAAATATGTGTTTGTTAGAAAGAATTTTATGGAAACACAGGTGTATGTGTCTGGGTGGGAGGGTGAGTAAATACCACTCATTATTACTTGTCTGGATAGGTGGGTGAGTTAATACCATTACACTTGTATATGTGGCTGGGAGGGTTATTATTACTGTACGTGTATGGGTGGGAGGGTGAGTAAATACCACTCATTATTACTTGTTTGGATAGGTGGGTGAGTTAATACCATTACACTTGTATATGTGGGTGGGAGGGTTATTATTACTGTACGTGTATGGGTGGGAGGGTGAGTAAATACCACTCATTATTACTTGTTTGGATAGGTGGGTGAGTTAATACCATTACACTTGTATATGTGGGTGGGAGGGTTATTATTACTGTACGTGTATGGGTGGGAGGGTGAGTAAATACCACTCATTATTACTTGTTTGGTTAGGTGGGTGAGTTAATACCATTACACTTGTATATGTGGGTGGGAGGGTTATTATTACTGTACGTGTATGGGTGGGAGGGTGAGTAAATACCACTCATTATTACTTGTTTGGATAGGTGGGTGAGTTAATACCATTACACTTGTATATGTGGGTGGGAGGGTTATTATTACTGTACGTGTATGGGTGGGAGAGTGAGTAAATACCACTCATTATTACTTGTTTGGATAGGTGGGTGAGTTAATACCATTACACTTGTATATGTGGGTGGGAGGGTTATTATTACTGTACGTGTATGGGTGGGAGGGTGAGTAAATACCACTCATTATTACTTGTTTGGATAGGTGGGTGAGTTAATACCATTACACTTGTATATGTGGGTGGGAGGGTCAGTATTACTGTACGTGTATGGGTGGGAGGGTGAGTAAATACCACTCATTATTACTTGTTTGGATAGGTGGGTGAGTTAATACCATTACACTTGTATATGTGGGTGGGAGGGTCAGTATTACTGTACGTGTATAGGTGGGTGGGTTGGTCCAATAACATTATACATGCATGGGTGGGCGAGTCATCACCACTCTACGTATGATGCAAGTTTACAGTGGTGTTAACTTCTGTAAACTATAAACTGCAACTAACCGATTCTTCTCTTAGTAAAGTTCTTCACACATATGGTAAAAAGTGTTAAGTTCTTTTTAACTTTGAACTTTTTACCATATGTATGAAGGAAGTGGGTGAGGTGCTGGACGCTTTTGGTTACTGAGACACAGTAACAAAAGACCTTTGTCAAAGAAATGTGTTAACTAAAGGAAACAGCAGATTTAAGAAAAGGCAAAGCCATTTTATGGCAAGGGTGGGCTTGCAGTTTACAGTTTACCATCGTTACAGATAGTTTACAGAAGTTAACACCACTGTAAACTTGCATCATACGTACAGTGGTGATGACTCGCCCACCCATGCAGTACAGCTGGGAAGGCCTAATTGGAAGTTCTATTGTGTATTTAGTAGTTGGCTGGATTTGGGGAGAGAGACTGATGGATGTAAGTGTAATGTCAAGCATATTTGTTTATATAGTTACCATAGACTTCTTGTTTGAACCTTCAGAGTTACGGTATTTGTATTTTTACTTACTTCAGTGACACAGGCTCTTACGAACACATGTGCTCTGTCTCACATATTGCCTTACATCTACTCTAAGTAATGTTTGGATAAAAACTTACTTTCAGATACATAATAAAATATAAACATAACTTATATATGAGGATAACTTCATTTATATTACATGTTTTATGCATGTACTTTAAAATATTTTTTCTATGTTCTTTACGTTTAAAAAAACTATTTTTCCAAATGTTTACAATGTGTAAAATCTGTGATATATAAAATCTGTGTAAAATTTTATCACTCATTTTTTATCACTCACTTTAAATTTAATTGTTTCTTTATTTTTACTTTTTAAATCTAAGTGAACTAGTTTTTAGACAAAGTAATTTTGCTAATTACTTTCATGTACACCGACATCTAATGTGTCATTGGGCTATTAATTAAGACACTTTCTAAGGAATAGTCGGCCTTTGTTCGTAACTACATTTATCAATCCACATTCATTCAAAATACGTATGCATCCATATTTTTATGATCGACGTGTTAAAAAGAAGAAGAAGAAGAAGAAGAAAAATATACAGATTGCACATGAATCTAGAACAGAATATAATGTCTTTATTTGTAAATTAATGTTTACAATAACGCGAAAGTTAGAACTTCATGGCCCTTTCTTACACTAACCTTAAAATAAATAACACAACGAAGCAGCTTCTCAGGATCAAGCAACTTCTCACGACCAATCAACTTCTTGCAACCGATCAGCTTCAGACGACCGAGCAGCTTCTCATGACCGAGCATCATGTCAAGACTAAGCACTTCTCACGACCGAGCAACTTTTCATGGCCGAGCACCTTCTCACGACCAAGTAGCTTCTCACGAAAAAGCAACTTCTTACGACAAAGCAACTTCTCACGACCAACAACTTCTCACAGCCGAGAAACTTCTCACGACCAAGCAACTTCTCACGGCCTAGCAACTTCTCACGGCCTAGCAACTTATCACGACCAAACAACGTCTCACGAATAAGCTGCTTCACGACCGAGCAGCTTCTCATGACCAAGCAATTTCTTACGGTCAAACAACATCTCACGGTCGAACAACTTCTCAAGCCTAGCAAAACTTCTCAAGCATGAGATATACTTCTCACGGCCGAGCAATTTCTCACGGCCAAGTAGCTTCTCACGACCAAGCAACTTCTTACGGCCGAGCAACTTTCCATGGCCGACCAATTTCTCACGACCAAACAACTTCTCACAACCGAACAACGTCTCACAACCAATCAGCTTCTCACGACCAAGCAATTTCTCATGAATAAGCGTTTCTCACGACCAAACAATTTCTCACGACTAAGTAGCTTCACGACCGAGCAGCTCTCACGACCAAGCAACATCTCACGGTCGAACAACTTCTTAAGGCCATACAACTTCTTACGGCCAAGGAACTTTCCACGGCCTAGCAAAACTTCTCACGACCGAGCAGCTTCTCACGACCGAGCAACTTCTCACGACCGAGCAGCTTCTCACGACCGAGCAACTTCTCAAGGCTGCTCATGTGATGTTATGTTTATCAATTTTACAACATTAAGTAGAGTGTAAATAGGGAACTCTACTATGAGGCATACCGTGGACTAGTTACTGTCCGGACCAATGTAGCTGCAATCAATCCCAATAACATTAATGCAGTATTACTTACGCTGGAGTTTAAAGTTAAGATCAATTAGAAGGTTAAGTTCACTCTGAATCAGAGTCATCAATGTTGAGAGGTATTAGCCGATAGCCACCGACTGTTCATGTGTAACTGGAATAATCGGCTTTTGTTTGTAAGTACATTTATTAATCCACATTAATTCGAAATATATATTCATCCATATTTTTATGCTCGACGCCTTAAGAAGAAGAAAATACAGATAGCATATGAATATAGAACAGAACATAAGTTTCTTTATTTTTAAATAAATGTTTACAAAAACACGAAGTTAGAGCCTCATGGCCTTTCCTTACACTTAACCTTAAAATAAATAACTTTCAGCTTAGCGCACTATCCAGTTAATGATAAGCATATAGTAATAAACAAAATAACTAATTACAGCCAACATTTTAGTTTTAAAATCTGAACTATAAATTGGAACCAGAAAACATAACAAGTCTGTAATTCATTTTAAATCCACCACTTGTTGCATGATTAAGTAATTATTTTATTTAAATTATTACAAAAAGTAAAACATCAGAATATGATAACTAAAGAAGATGTATATCTCGATAAAAATGATAATAATAATTTGGCAGTAGAGCACCCTCCTATTGAAGTTTCTCAGAGTGATAAACAATCGAACATTTCATTTCGGCGAAACTAATAAAGCTGCCATCTTATCAACAAAGCAATCTTTCCAGCCTCCAATATCCTCGTACATCTTGGCCGAACTCGCATGCAGTCTTGTGGTCAGCACGGGGAGAAAAAGAAGAAAGGAGGCGGCAAGAACAAATTGTCCGGTTATTACAAGTTTTGTTCTTCCTCACCTTCTCAGGGCAATTCTCTCTTTTTAGAGTCAAAATGGCGGCTGTTATTGGATATTTAGTGTGGAGGTAGAGCCCTCCCAGCCGGTCATATATTGAGCGTAGTTCAACATCATATAAATTCCGCAAGATAGAGTGGAGGGTTAGAGCGTCAATATGGGCACTGGCCAGCGCATGCCCACCCTCCCCGACTGACCACCCCACATATCATCCCTTTCTTTCTTCTCCCTTAAACTTTTCTCCCCTTCCTTCGCCAAACTCATAACACGTAGACGGTGTACGTGTTGGCTGTACCGGTTAATATCGCCGGCACGTCCACGTCTACTGACCAGCACCCTTGCGGCTTCCCCTCAAACCCCCCCCCCATCTCAACCCACCACCTACACATAAATTATAGCCTCTATAACCACGTCTAATTATTAAGACTAATGCCTCTCCTCGGACCATCCTTCCTACTCTCATTACGTCCAGTAGGCACATAAACCCACCTCAACCAGGCTGTTATTGCTTTTGGGATATTCCGCAAGAATGTAACCCCTCCCCTCCCCAGCCTCAGGTGACCATATTTGACAACGAGTTGGAATGTCAAGCAAGACGCTAACGACGCTGAGTAATGCCGGGGCTTATGTTTGTCGGGGGAGTATTCTCGAGAGGGATTATTTTTCACTTTCATATTTCGAAACCAAAGTGGCATTCCATAGTTATTATAGTTTCTCAACTAACGTATTACGTTTTGTCAGGACTACAAAACAAGTGAACATCACAAATGACAGTCTCAGTTAAAAATGTACAAATTTGTATGATGATCATTTCGGTAAACTACATCTACCATCCTCAGACCGGAGGGATTCGCAAAGAGAGCTCTGTAAGCTCACTGACTGGCTGCCAAAAAAAACCAATTAAAATACTTACATACGTTAACTCTTTTGTCATTCCCTCTGGTCTGAGGAAGGTAAACGTGGTTCATTGAAATCAATCACCATAATTATTTGTACATTTTGAACTTATGCTATGATAAATGTTGGTTGTGTGTGAAGTTCCCTTGTTTTGCATGACTATTATTCAACAATCAGCTTATTTGCCAAGAATCTAACTCAAATTAGGTGGGGGAGAGAGGCTATAGGTGGGAAGCCTGTAATTGTTGTAGTGAAGATAGGCAATAACCTAAATTTATTTGTGCAATACTAAGGTCTTATAATACCTGAAAAATGTTCGTAATTAGTTATTTTTGTAAGACTTATGGTGTGCATTCCATATTAATAAGAGAAAATTTGTAAAAAACACTCCAAAGCAACAAAGTAGTTTCATATTTATTCGTAAATGTAGTTAGGAGTTTTTTTTACTGTAATAAAATCATTAAGCAACTAATTCAATTCAATACTTTCACTGATCTCAGTACTTCATTTTTATATTCAAGCGGTAAATAGAAAATAATCTTATATTTACTTTATTATATATTATTTTATAATTTAACATTCAAATCCTTATTAAATATTCAAAGCAGTACAAAAAACATTTCTCCTCAGGATTTCATAATAATCCTAACAAAGCACAAGATTAAGTTATAAAATAACAGTATACATTCCATTCTTAAAAATTAATAAAAGTAAAAATTTATGTATACTTACAACGTTTTTATATTGTGTACATGTAAATAAGTACATTTTTTATTCTAACATTTGTTATAATTTTATGGGAACATTCATAAAAACCACACTAGCACAGTTCAACTGCATCAACAATCTGGAATATAGGAAATATTTTATAAATGTAAAATAAAAAATGTATTAATATCTTAATTCTGAACCACCTTTGATAGTACCTAATAAATGTTAATTTGTAGAAATGTAAGAGAATGGAATTCAAAATTGAAAGATATCAAAGTGATGACAATTTAATGAATGTATTCGGACTCAATATCAAACTTTACTTTGATTATTTTAGATTAAAATTTTTGTTTATAAGATGTATTTAAATATACACATTTAAGACACCTTGATTCGTCGAAAGCAAAACTCTTGAACACTTTTTAAAAAATTGTCTGTACAAAGTAAAGGTTACATAGTTTTCGTGATAATTAATGTTATTACATTTACATTATATACAAGATTTATCTTTATGTAAATAGTGGTTTTAATAGAACAAAATCCAGAGGTGTAAAATAGTGTTGGTTTTTTTTTGTGTTTTTTGTTGTTTATTTTTTTACTCCTACAAAGATTGAAAAAATTTAATAATGATAGAAATTTTAAACATACATAACTTCAACATACGTTGAAATACATAGGGTCAGTTTTGATATTATTTACATATTTTACTCCCATTGGTTACTGTGCAGTGCTTGTTCAAACTCGAATATTCATAATTTTTAATTGAAGATATTTTACATTGTACTATGTATTGACTTCTCTACAAGTTTTGACTTGTAAATAACAATCTTGTGTAAGCAAGGTGGATGGAGGTGAAATAAAGTGTTCAGTGGGGAAGGGGTTGTCACAGATCTGTTGTACAATGAGTGTATGCATATCGTGTGTGGGGTGAGTTGTAGAACCATAAAAAGTCATGACTGTGAAGTGGAGGTAAGAAACACCACGTAGGTGTCGAGTACGTTGGTGTAATACTCAAGAACTAACTGTGGTGTAAGGGTGGTATGTCTGCAATACTCAAGAACTGTTCTTGTTGCATGGTATAAGGGAGGTCTGCTCTCACCAGTCACCCCCAACAATGTAGCAATATTTGATTTGTAATAGTTAACATGTTCTCTGCATTATGGTGAAAATCAACGATATATTGTAGTATCGCTTAAATATTTTTCAAAAACGTCTTTCTCCTAAACCACAACCGTATCCAATCACACTGGCAGGAAATGAACAAAGCAAGCTGCAGAGTGAGAGAGGGAGAAACGTGCTCAATAATTCAGAGACCGCAAGATTAATGTCGCCTCTGCTGACCTCTGGCGATGAGAGCCTGATGAAATTACCGGAAATGGATTCAAAAACTGCCACAATCACCGGGGGTTGAGGGCGAGCAGAGGAGCGTGTAAATCCCGCCATGTGGCGGTCAAGGGTGAGACGGACTGATCGATTCCGCGACATTAGTCATTGCGGAACTGACAGATGCGGAGACGTGGAAGACAATCGATCGCGATGATAATGAAAGCTAGGGAAGGGGAGGTGGTCAGCACGAGAAGGGATGGGGGAAGAAACATGGAGCCGAGGAGTAGCCCCGGAGTTCGCCCGCCATTTCGCCGGTTTGTTGCCACATAAATAAGATTAATGCCCGGCCGAGAACGACGGAGTGTTATGTTCAGCTCCGCACAGCGCCACTTCCCCAAGATTAGCTCTGCCGGTAATTGTTCAAAATCAGGTTCTCTTCCATTCTGTGATTGCGAAACCCATCGACCTCTCCGCTATCCACACGTCTCGGACATTCTTGATACTTGACTATTACAAAAACCATTAATCAACATCGCAAATCACGTAATTGATTTTTGAAACAATTTCTGACCTCACAAAAAACTTATTTATTAAATGTTGAAATAGCAAACAAAAAACTTCAGTTAAATTACAAAAAGTCCTTATTCTTAACAATAAACATATCTTATATCCCTTTCTCAATTTGTCTTAAGGGTAAATATAATTTTATAAAGGAACGCCTTCATAATTAACCTTCAATTAGGGACACATACTTTTATTCTTTAATACATTCAATACATACTTGCCTGGTGACTACATTAATAAGGTTGTGCCTTTTTAAATGTTTAAACGTTTAATCTTCAAGTTACACAAAGAAATATTTAAATAAATACAGAATTAAAATATAAAAGCATTATAATATTAGCATTCGATATGGATTTAAAATGTTACTGCGTTATCAGTAAAACGTCTGAAGTATATTAAATATATATTATCTGTTTTCATATTCATAAGACAATCGAAGAGACAACTAAGGACTACATCGAAACAATCGTCAGTTAAATGTTTTGAGAAAATAATTGCATTTTAAAACTCATTGCATGTGTAACTATTTTGAATCTGTACAGTTATATTTTGAAATTTCGGGAAATGTTTAGGCAATAAACAGCACTTAAAACTCAACAATTGAGCAAAGTCATCTCTGTATTTATTTAACTTTAATGATTGTGGGGTGAATGATTGTAAGCGTTAAAAAAGTACAAAAGGAAAAATATATCGCCACTACAAAAGTACCTGGTTGTTGCTTGTACATAGAGTACATAGAGAGGCTAGCTTAGCGCACGTATCATCTTGACAATAATAAAAGCAACAATAAGTAATCAGGAATATTTTTATTTGATATAAAACAGTATTACATTTTTCAGGGGTGGGGGTATAATCGCTTACAATCATTCACCCCACAATAATTAAAGTTAAATAAGTACAGAGATGACTTTGCTCAACTTTTGAATTTTAAGTGCTGTTTATTGCCTAAACATTTCCCGAAATTTCAAAATATAACTGTACAGATTCAAAATAGTTACACATGCAATGAGTTTTAAAATGCAATTATTTTCTCAAAACATTTAACTGACGATTAAATCACTTGTATTACGTTTATTTAAATATAAATTATTCATTAATGTCTTTTTATGAAAATAAATGAAAATCTATTTTTTACTTATTTACGTAACTAATAACTGAATCAAAATTATTATTGTAAATACAAGTATACATTTTGTAATAAAGATATTTTATTTTGCATTCTATAAATCTATTCTACACAGGCAGTGATCGTATGACTCCGTCCATGGTTGTGACGCAATTCCTGCAATACAGCTCTGTACCTGAATTGCGTCACACTGCGCCGTCGTTTCTTGTGGAACTTAAATTCCTATATTATGCTGTACTTTATCCTTTGATTTTGTTACAAACTACAGCCTTATAAATAAATATATCTAGTGATTTTTTTTTTTTGAATTTACTAATGTATTTTGTAGGACATTGTACTAATTATGTATGGTAATAGTCTATAAATGGTCGGGTGTGGTAAAAATTGTAGCTGATAGATTACAAACTGATTTTACCGCAGGATATTCTCTACTAAAAATGTTATTATATTTTTATCATTAGTACTGACAAAAGTCGGCTGATCTTTAGAAAAGCCACTTTTGAATAGCATAATAATTAGGAATTTAAGGCTTATTATTACTACTAGTCATCAGTAAGACGCCGATTGTAGAGATACGGGCGAATGAGTGTAGACAGTGTTACTAACTAAGGAAGTTAGTATTTATAGTATCCTCCGAAAGAGCTATCTATAAATAGTTCAATAGCCAGTGCAACTGAGGGACCTACAGTTTTAAGTGGAATCCGAACCACGTATTATTTGTCTGATTTTCAGCTAGCTGACAGCCTGACACTCAGTTCTCATCCGGATTCTGACTACCACCCAACATGGACTTCTCTAGTAGTGTCCACAGCGATGGCAACGATTGAGCGGCCGCTATGTCGGTATTAAGAGGACCGAGCATAGAACCATTCGCCAACACTCCACAATACTGTGTCCCCAAGTATCATATAGGTTGGTCTTATTTTAGGCAATCAAGTTTGCAGCCAGGTCTGCCCTCGGTTGTCTTGTTAGCGCGGAGGTAAGGAACACTTTAGAAATCTACTATATTCTCATATTTTAAACTTTCAATCGCTGATGTGAGGAATCAGTTAACTTTCCTTGCGGATGAAATATCAGTTCTACTTTTATAACAAATTGACCCACTCATCCACGTACGTTGTTATTGACCCACCCACCCACCCATACACATACAATGTTATTGACCCACTGCCCACCCATCCACGTACATTGTTATTGACCCACCCACCCACCCCTACACGTACAATGTTATTCTTATGGCTATTTACAAATAGATTTAAAACTGAATACGCAAGTCTGGTCTTAGGTATGTTATGTAACGATAAATGAAGAGTAGAATTGCTAAAGGATCTAAGTGTCATTTTTGAATTTATTTTGTTTTTCATTACAAATGAATCTATTTGCCAACGCCAATGTCCTACTAAGGGGTATAAGTGCCAAAGCTTGTTGTAGTAGTTTCTATAGCTTCCAACAGATGGTGCAGGTTGTATGTCCAGGTAGGCTTTTTATGCTAATGAATCTAAGTGCCACACCTGTCACCAGCTGATACTCGCGTATTCTGCTACACTATTTCTCACGTTGTTTGTTTACCTCATAGATGCTTATTGTTTTTAATGATGTCTGCTGATGAAAACAGGTTAAATATTAGTGCTTTTAGTCAGGATGAAAAAGTTGAAAGCTGCAGTTTAGAGATAGACAGCAAAAGGCAAGACTTAGCGGCAAGTCTTATCTCACCCAGGACAAGAAGAAAAGAAAAGAGATGACCGCAAAACAACCACCATCTTTACAGGTATATGCTGTTTTTAATATAATTAGGCTTGCAATATTTAATATTAGTTTCAATAAGCCCACATTGTTAGCCTTTACTTAGCAAATGCTACAAAACATAACCTAACAAACATAACCTGATATCCTTGCCTAGGCCTATTATCCTAGCCCTATCCTAACCTCATTACTTACTTTAACCAATGCTATGCCTAAATTCCTTTAACATCTTGTGTAACATATCTAAAAAAAACTGAAGTGCATACCTAGCCATTAGTACAATATATTTTTTACGATTTCAGGTGCAGTGCAAGTGTAAATACAGCTGCAGAGAGCTTAGCGATATGAAAACAAAGTTGTTTGAAGGCTACTATAAACTGGACCTGAACCAGCAAGGCAACTACTTGATGGGTCTTATTGAGGTGCTTCCTGTTCAGAGAAGACGCCACGGTACATACACTGAAGCAGCTCAGAGTAGAAGACAATCAACTGTAAGCTACACGCTTCCGGACGGAACCGGAAACTTTAAAAGGGTATGTAAGGCTACATTTTTAAGTAATTTTGGAATATCTCCAAAGAAAATTCATGCAATCGTAAAGAAGAAGCAAGCAGGCTGTATTGTTTATGAAGACAACCGTGGAGATCCTAGGAAGTTCAAATATACCGAAAGCGATAGAATGAAAGTAAAAAATCACATAAACTCTTTCCCTAAAGATGTTTCACATTATAGTCGTCTGAAATCTGAAAAAGAGTACCTCAGTCAGGACTTAAATTTAAACCGTATGTTTAATGCTTTTTTAAAAAGGTATTCTCAAAGCTGCATTACCTACAAGTTCTACCATACAGTTTTTTTGAAAGATTTTCCAAAATTATCGTTCCGCAGACCACGGAGCGATACTTGCAAAAAGTACGATTACTTAAACATCCAATCTAAGTCCAATGACCCCACAGTAACAGAAAAAGCTAAAAAACAGCTCGAGCTACACCATCGAAAAGCTGAAAGAGCTGTTTCTGATATGAAAAATGATTCAGCATCCAGCACATTGCCTGACAGCCAGGTTTGCAACATTGTAATGGATCTTGAAAAGGTGTTTGCTTTGCCTCAATTAACACACAGTGATAAGTACTACTTGCACCAACTATAATGCTACAATTTCAACATTCATATAACTGACACGAATGATGCCATAATGTGTCTTTGGCACGAGGGAAATTCGGGAAGAGGTGAAAAACAGATGGCATCTTGCATTTTGCAGGCTTTAAATACTGGTTTACTTCCAAACAGAAAGAAACATCTTGTTGTATGGAGCGATAATTGCGCATGGCAGATAAAAAAACCGAATGCTGGTTTTTTTTGTACATGTTTATAGTAGAAACAAGTATGTTTGATTAAGTTACACACAAGTTTCTACTATCTGGGCATAGCTTTTTTGTTGCTGACCGTGATTTTGCCACTATTGAGAAAAAGAATCGAGTTGCCAAATTGCAAGTTATGCAAGATCTTGAAAATCTGATTAGAGAAGCAAGGCCTTCAAAGCCTTTCAAAGTTTTGAACATGTCTTACTGCTTTTTTGATTTTGAAAAATAAGCTACTGAATTCATTAACACCAAAAAATTGCTATTACTCAGATGTCTTTGATTAAGGTTACAAAAGAAGAGCCTGGATACGTATCTTGTAAAAAGAGCTTTTCCGACGTATGTGCTTGGGAAAAGTTTTATGTCCTTAAAAAAACAAAACAATGAAAGACATTGCTAACGTGGAATTACGAAAACTTCCATCTACTGTTCCACTGGCACCCAACTAGAAGAAAGACCTGAAAAAAAGTGATTCAATATGTTGACGTTAATAACCGGGAATTTTTCCGACAGCTTTGTCAATAAACTCAGTGTTGTGTTTAAGGCCCTTAGATCATGGTACTTAGACCAATTAGCAAGGTAAAAATATATGGACTTAGATCTTTCTGCCATAAGGCTTATAATACTTGTTACGTTTTATTTTGTAACAATAATTAATTAGATTTGTAGTCCTTCAAACATCTATGTAATAAGTTCATTTGTGTGTTTACAGTAATAAATATTCATTTTTCTGAAAATGTTGAAGTTTTTTTTACTTCCTGAAAATTTGGTTTTTGGCACTTAGATCCTTTAACAATTCTACTCTTCAAATTAATTTAAAGTATAAATTTCAATCAATTTAATAATTATTAAAAATAAATAATAATCGCAACGGTTTATTAATTAATGTCATCAAAAATGTAATTGAAGTAAAATATTTTAAAAGACATAACAACACACAAACTTTATATACTTGTATACATCTAGATAAATAACTGCTAGTAGAAGAAACAATTGTTAGAATGACAATAAACAGTTGACCGAAACTGCTTGTGTATAGTGCAGTACAATATAGCCATATACCGACTCCGGCCACATAAAGGCACTTGCCAGTAAAAAGGGTCGGGATGCCTTTAAGGCGAGGGCTGGGGGGCGGGGGGAATCGAATCAAAGTCCCAGTGTGTTATAAAGTGTCCTGCCTCCTTACACGATTCTGTTCCAATTAGGATTCCTAAATCATTAAATTCCGCCACGCGAGGCGACCGATCAAATCTAATCAGCGTGGCTTTGTGCACGCGTGTGCAAGAGCCCACGTGTGTGCGAGGGTCACGTCGTGTTAAGCGTGTCCAGGGCTCGTTATCTTTACTAAATTGTTTAACACAACCCCCCACCCACCCCACCACTACCTATTTATGTCCAAGCTAATAAAGTAACTCGCGCCAGCCGTCCCCTGAACCCCCCCCCCTCACCTTGTCTCCCTTCACAGGACCAGGCCTTAAACAGGATAAGTGACTCGGCCAGTTACCTACATCTACTTGAGTATATTAAGTTTGCTGTGCATGGTCGAGTCTTGTGCGATAATTTACTTAATAGGGCCTCGAGGCATTTTAATATTAAATCTGTAACGTTTGTGCATAAAAATAGATAACAAAGTCCATTTAATTTGATACAAAACTAGAGGTCAAAAATTAATATATTTTTTTACAATAAAAGTGTACATCACTTTTATTGTATCACAAGTGTGTTTCAGCCTTTTTGCACTAATAGTTGCACTAATAGTAAAATGTTTTTACTTTGTCGATTTCATGTCAATTATAACATTATTTTAATGTTTTAGCACTTACGTTTATGTGGAGATAGGTGTTATTTATGAAAGTGTATATTATATCGTAAAGGTCTATGCATCCTAAGGTGTTCTTCCACTATTTATTTAAGAAAAATATGTAAATTTTCCAAGACATAAATAATATAAAATCTGTTAATGGAATCATTTCTCGGATTTTTTTTCTCTTTCCTGGCCTTTCTACCAACTGCTCTCATCACAGTTCTCCCCCCCCCTGTGCAAGGCAGCTTGTATTATATGCCCCATGTGTAAGGCAGCTTGTATTATATCCTCTATATGCAAGGCAGCTTGTATTATATCTCCCATGTGCAAGGCAGCTTGTATTATATGCCCCATGTGTAAGGCAGCTTGTATTATATCCTCTATATGCAAGGCAGCTTGTATTATATCTCCCATGTGCAAGGCAGCTTGTATTATGGGAAATTTCCTAACATTTTTAAAAAGGTTTAATTAGTCTAAAATTAAATTTTAATTTTGATCTGGTTTTATTAGTACAATTTTGATTCATTTTTATTACTGAAAGTGTGTCAATAATGATTTATTTTGTTAATTTCTTATAAAAGTAAAAATCAATTTATGATATTAGAACAGATTTAATATTAACCTTTTATCACCATTTGGTGACAAAGTAAATGTTTGAACTGTCTCCCTTCTTTTTGGCAATGAAGTTAAATTGAAATTGTTTTACATCACAAATTTTTAAAACACAAAGTGCTCTATTTTATGACAGAATGATTCCTTAGACATGCAAATTTGAAGGGTACAGTTAAATTTAGTTCACTATACCCTTTAAATTGATGTATCACAAGATATAGGCTTCCATAAAGAATATTGACGATGCCCTCGACAAGACTTCCCCCGTTAGTATGGCATTACTAAACAATGTTCAAAAAAGAAGATGCCCAAGAGCGGTTAAAATTGTAAAAATATCGAATTTATATTTCGATTATTAATAAATGTTCGGGTACTACCAGACATAATATACAGCCTCTATTTCGGTATGACGTCATATATCAAGGCCTTAGGACGGTGGATTACTCGTTTTACCGTACAACTGACCAGTAATAAACAATTTCCATCCCCTACAGAGGAGCAGTTGGTAAAGTTTTAACCGGTAAAGAGCGCCATTCTGTGGGCCGATAATGTGATTTACCCCTTGTTCCAGACAGCTGATGAGATTGCTATATAACGTTAGACTACTACTCACGGTCGGGATGTGTGCAATGGGATTAAAGGCCGGGCCTTTGAAGGAGCGGCGCACCTGGGTCAGCCTGGGGGAGAGACATGGAGGCTTCTTTCACATTACACGATTTCATTCGTACGAAAAATATCGTACGGAAAACAATTTTTATTCGACTGGAGAAGGATATGGAACCTTTCACATTGCACGATTCTCAAGGACACGTTTTTTTCGTATAGCAGCCGTCCACTGCCATCAGAGCTCGATGACTTCGACGACGCTCAATGGCCCACGGGATCAAATGGGCGCTTGCTTACTACACGATTTCCTTCGTACGGACGCTGACCTAGTTCTTACCAGTCGAGCTATATATATAGCCACGCGTAGCTGTATATATGTACACATCTGTATATATCACATCTGTATATATATACAGTAGTTTTTTGTAATTTTGTGCAACAGATGGATAACATGTTGATTAATATTCTGACTGACCATAATAAATTTGACTCTCATAACGCACGCGCGCGCGTGCGTCGTATGTGTATACACATAATACTTCATATTTTTACGAAATATCAGCTAGGGGATTGAGGTCGGGAAGGGGGAAGGCCGCGGCCTTGATTGGAATGCGGAAAGCTCGTCACTAGGTTATCACATCGGTGATTATCAGTCGTTTAAATGGCTTAAAGGGATTTAAATGCCCGCGCCATTTAAAGTTGGAGATTTGTTGGACTAGTTTATAAATTTCATAAACCAAATCATAAAAACAGTAAAACTTAATGTTCTTCTTATTTAAAACAATATGTACATTTATTACAATTTCAATAATTTGTATCTACATATTATAATTAAAATGTTAGCAACAAATTATAATTTTTTATTATTAATTGATCCTTATTAAGTGTTCATAAATAATAATAGTTTATTAAATTTATCAATATCATGAACATATATTCGAACATGAAATCTCCTCAGAGAAGGCAAATTTTTTTAATAACAGTTTAAGTGTATATAATGTACAATGTAGCGTGTAGCCTTATGCAGTTTTCTTATTAAATAGTATATAATTTTAGTCGACACTTTAAACAGTACATATTTAATTTTTTGTACAAGGATATGGAGATCAATATTATTATAACTTTGACATATTTTTTAAATGTTGGTGGTTATCAACCGAGATACCAAAGAACGATACTTATAAATAAATAATAACAATAGAAAGGTAAAAACTGGTTTCACTCGTTGACTAATCATAATAACTAATTAAATAATAGATTATTTGTTAATATGATTCTATTCATATTTCAAAAGCAAACATAAATCAAAGAAAGCCGCCGAAAAATATAATTTTTTAGTAATATCTAAAAAATTTACATTGAATTAATTTAACTAAACATATTACAAAAGATACAACATTAAGGTGTTTTATTATTATTATCAAATTATAAATAACTAGAGGACACCCCTGCACTCCTCGCATACCTTTTGACTACAAATAATAGTAAGTTAATATATCGTAAAATCACAATAAATGAATAAAATAACTGCATTTGATAACCAATAAAACCTTCGTCCAGTAGAGAGCCCACGCTTACAACCTTCCCTGGTTTAACGTCATGAATGATCAACAATATTACAAACACAAATGATTACATTCCAACAGCTGTTTAAACTTTCTTGAAAACATTATTTATTTGAACAGCTGTTACTTTCTATTGATTTAAATATCTCTCCATGTTATACTTATGGCCGAAAAACGTAATTTTAGGGCTTTCCGTACACTGCAGGGTATTGACGAATTAAGACTGTATTGCACAACTACGCATATAGAAAAGTTTTTGACACCTCAACCGTTTGAATTGGTCAATAAATAAGGGAGAGTTGCGTTGACAAAAAGAGGCTTCGCGTAATACAATAACATTTATTTTCAATCCGTACAAACAAATTCAAACAACTACTAGAACTATAGATGGAAGTCACAACTCAACCTGCATTGACCCAACATCCCCCCATACACGTACAGTGCTATTGACCCAACATCCCCCCATACACGTACAGTGCTATTGACCCACCATCCCCCCATACACGTACAGTGCTATTGACCCACCATCCCCCCATACACGTACAGTGCTATTGACACACTATCCCCCCATACACGTACAGTGCTATTGACCCACCATCCCCCCATACACGTACAGTGCTATTGACCCACCATCCCCCCATACACGTACAGTGCTATTGACCCACCATCCCCCCATACACGTACAGTGCTATTGACCCACCATCCCCCCATACACGTACAGTGCTATTGACCCACCATCCCCCCATACACGTACAGTGCTATTGACACACTATCCCCCCATACACGTACAGTGCTATTGACCCACCATCTCCCCATACACGTACAGTGCTATTGACCCACCATCCCCCCATACACGTACAGTGCTATTGACCCACCATCCCCCCATACACGTACAGTGCTATTGACACACTATCCCCCCATACACGTACAGTGCTATTGACCCACCATCCCCCCATACACGTACAGTGCTATTGACCCACCATCCCCCCATACACGTACAGTGCTATTGACAAACCATCCCCCCATACACGTACAGTGCTATTGACCCACCATCCCCCCATACACGTACAGTGCTATTGACCCACCATCCCCCCATACACGTACAGTGCTATTGACACACTATCCCCCCATACACGTACAGTGCTATTGACCCACCATCCCCCCATACACGTACAGTGCTATTGACCCACCATCCCCCCATACACGTACAGTGCTATTGACCCACCATCCCCCCATACACGTACAGTGCTATTGACAAACCATCCCCCCATACACGTACAGTGCTATTGACACACCATCCCCCCATACACGTACAGTGCTATTGACACACTATCCCCCCATACACGTACAGTGCTATTGACCCACCATCCCCCCATACACGTACAGTGCTATTGACCCACCATCCCCCCATACACGTACAGTGCTATTGACCCACCATCCCCCCATACACGTACAGTGCTATTGACCCACCATCCCCCCATACACGTACAGTCCTATTGACCCACCATCCCCCCATACACGTACAGTGCTATTGACCCACCATTCCCCCATACACGTACAGTGCTATTGACCCACCATCCCCCCATACACGTACAGTGCTATTGACCCACCATCCCCCCATACACGTACAGTGCTATTGACCCACCATCCCCCCATACACGTACAGTGCTATTGACAAACCATCCCCCCATACACGTACAGTGCTATTGACACACCATCCCCCCATACACGTACAGTGCTATTGACCCACCATCCCCCCATACACGTACAGTGCTATTGACCCACCATCCCCCCATACACGTACAGTGCTATTGACAAACCATCCCCCCATACACGTACAGTGCTATTGACACACCATCCCCCCATACACGTACAGTGCTATTGACCCACCATCCCCCCATACACGTACAGTGCTATTGACCCACCATCCCCCCATACACGTACAGTGCTATTGACCCACCATCCCCCCATACACGTACAGTGCTATTGACCCACCATCCCCCCATACACGTACAGTGCTATTGACCCACCATCCCCCCATACACGTACAGTGCTATTGACCCACCATCCCCCCATACACGTACAGTGCTATTGACCCACCATCCCCCCATACACGTACAGTGCTATTGACCCACCATCCCCCCATACACGTACAGTGCTATTGACCCACCATCCCCCCATACACGTACAGTGCTATTGACCCACCATCCCCCCATACACGTACAGTGCTATTGACCCACCATCCCCCCATACACGTACAGTGCTATTGACCCACCATCCCCCCATACACGTACAGTGCTATTGACCCATCCGCCCCTCCTACATGTACAGTGCTATTGACCCACCATCCCCCCATACACGTACAGTGCTATTGACCCACCATCCCCCCGTACACGTACAGTGCTATTGACCCATCCGCCCCTCCTACATGTACAGTGGTACAGACCCACCCACCCACCCATACACGTACAGTGTAATTGACCCACCCACCACCCCTACACGTACAGTGGTATTGACCCACCCGTCCACCCATACACGTACAGTGGTATTGACCCACCTGCCTGCCCATACACGTACAGTGGTATTGACCTACCTTTTAGCCCATACACGTACAGTGGAATTGACCCACCCGCCCACCCATACACGTACAGTGGTATTGACCCACCCGCCCACCCATACACGTACAGTGGTATTGACCCACCCGTCCACCCATACACGTACAGTGGTATTGACCTACCTTTTAGCCTATTCACGTACAGTGGAATTGACCCACCCGCCCACCCATACACGTACAGTGGTATTGACCCACCCGCCCACCCATACACGTACAGTGGTATTGACCCATCCGCCCCCTCCTACATGTACAGTGGTACAGACCCACCCACCCACCCATACACGTACAGTGTAATTGACCCACCCACCACCCCTACACGTACAGTGGTATTGACCCACCCGTCCACCCATACACGTACAGTGGTATTGACCCACCCGCTCCCCATACACGTACAGTGGTATTGACCTACCTTTTAGCCCATACACGTACAGTGGAATTGACCCACCCGCCCACCCATACACGTACAGTGGTATTGACCCACCCGCCCGCCCCTACACGTACAGTGCTATTGACCCACCATCCCCCCATACACGTACAGTGCTATTGACCCATCCGCCCCTCCTACATGTACAGTGGTACAGACCCACCCACCCACCCATACACGTACAGTGTAATTGACCCACCCACCACCCCTACACGTACAGTGGTATTGACCCACCCGTCCACCCATACACGTACAGTGGTATTGACCCACCTGCCTGCCCATACACGTACAGTGGTATTGACCTACCTTTTAGCCCATACACGTACAGTGGAATTAACCCACCCATCCACCCATACACGTACAGTGGTATTGACCCACCCATCCACCCATACACGTACAGTGGTATTGACCTACCCATCCACCCATACACGTACAGTGGTATTGACCTACCTTTTAGCCCATACACGTACAGTGGAATTGACCCACCCGCCCACCCATACACGTACAGTGGTATTGACCCACCCGCCCACCCATACACGTACAGTGGTATTGACCCATCCGCCCCCTCGTACATGTACAGTGGTACAGACCCACCCACCCACCCATACACGTACAGTGTAATTGACTCACCCACCACCCCTACACGTACAGTGGTATTGACCCACCCGTCCACCCATACACGTACAGTGGTATTGACCCACCCGCTCCCCATACACGTACAGTGGTATTGACCTACCTTTTAGCCCATACACGTACAGTGGAATTGACCCACCCGCCCACCCATACACGTACAGTGGTATTGACCCACCCGCCCGCCCCTACACGTACAGTGCTATTGACCCACCATCCCCCCATACACGTACAGTGCTATTGACCCATCCACCCCTCCTACATGTACAGTGGTACAGACCCACCCACCCACCCATACACGTACAGTGTAATTGACCCACCCACCACCCCTACACGTACAGTGGTATTGACCCACCCGTCCACCCATACACGTACAGTGGTATTGACCCACCCGCTCCCCATACACGTACAGTGGTATTGACCTACCTTTTAGCCCATACACGTACAGTGGAATTGTCCCACCCGCCCACCCATACACGTACAGTGGTATTGACCCACCCGCCCACCCATACACGTACAGTGGTATTGACCCATCCGCCCCCTCCTCCTATTACCTACTCCCCCCATTAACCTACCCGTCCACCCATACACGTACAGTGGTATTGACCCACCCGCCCGCCCATACACGTAAAATGGAATTGACCTATACCCTTTTAGACTTAAAAAAATCGTGTACCGGAAAACCAACAAACAACGGAAAAAACTATTTCGTACGAACTAAATCGGGTAATGTGAAAGAGGCCTAATGGTCGTACCCCCTTCCACCTTAGACGAAACTTGGATGTGATTACCCAAGGCTGATCAATGTAGTATGTGTAATATTCCAATTATGACATTAAAAGGTGTCTCATCATTGGGAGACTTTGAACCTGGGCTAGAGATCGCGCAGGATCGAATCCTGGCCTTGACTGGAAGATTTTATTGGCAATATTAGACTTGTACTGTACTGGTTCTCCCTCTTATACTCTCTCTGAATAAGTTCTCTGCACAGATCTATAGTCTATATAGAATAGAAGAGTACCCTTAAAGAGGATGTCAGCCTTATCTTTAAAAAAATCTATATATACTTACCCATCTACTTTCTATTTTCTTAAAATCCTCAAAAAATTGGTTTTAAATAATTAATCCTCACACACATATTCTATTCCTTGTGTGTTTTTTCTTTTTTTTCTTATACTTCATTAAAGTATTACAACCATTGAAGCAGTTCAGTTCTATTCACCAGTGAAGCTGTAAAGTTCACTTATCGTTACTTTTCATGTCTACATTCACTTTACATATGTTTACATTCCCATAAGCAGAACATTCTGAAAACATGTTACAATTTATTACAGCAACAAATTGAATAAGAGTATAAACTATTCATATAAAAATAAAGTAGCATTATGATAATGCAACATTAATTATTGACAAACAACGAACAACATAGATAACTATATCTATGCAACAATCATATCCCAATAAAATATAAACAAGTAAATAAAATAACAGAGTAACAGAGAACTAAAAAAATGTAGGAGGTAAATTCAGGTAAGCACTTCGTGTGATCAACAAACCGGTCTGCCTGTTCCATGTATTTTTTATTTATTTTTTTATATCACCTAGTAAACAATTATATATATATATATATATATATATATATATATATATATATATATATATATATATACATATATTACTTTGACGTATCTTCAGGCTTCGTACCCCCTTATTTTAGTGTTAATTTAACTTTCTTATTCCATTCTCACTAGCATTATTATGTTATAATTCACCTATATTCTCTATCCTACCTTTTCCTCTCCCTTCTTTTTCTACATTCCTCCTTCTTCACCGTCTGTTTCTCCATCCAACATATACACGTTATTATTTATTGTCTCCCTTTTTGTATTATGAGTAAGTTAATTTAACATTTAAATGCTTCTAAGTTAAATTCATTAAAGCCTATATCGACTCCTTGTCATACGTAGTTTCTTGACGTTGCTTCATCATGCATCGATTATACTCAATAGATTTCTTAAAAGTATAATTGAAAATTAATAACCTGTATAAAGTAAATAATAATACAAATTCACACAATACACACTTATAAAACAGCAGCCATACAACAGTATTTTAACTTCAGAGCAATCCTGAAATTAACCTAAAAATAGCTGTATCCACAATATAGGCTACATAAAAATGTTGGGGTTATATTTATTCGGTGGCCATATAGATATGAAAAAGTTTTTGCCGGAATATGACCGAAATTAATTTAAAAAACACAAAAAAAAACAGTAAAACTGTTCACACAAAGTGGCTGGCATCGATCCATCGGAACACGCCGATCTGTTGTTTCTTGTCTTCTAGTGCAAACAGCCGATGGCCAATACCGACCGCTATCACTCACTCGGCTCTTATTAAAGCCACAAGTTATTTGGAAACTGAAATGGCGACAATAAAACACAATAACAGCGATATACAAAGTACAGTCTGGTCCGCCAACTGTACAGTCTGTCACAGCAGACTTTCACAGTATTACTTTATTTCAAAGCCTTGTTAGCTTTGTATTACTTTATTTCAAAGTATTATTAGCTTTGTACTCTTCTCGTGTTATTAAAATGTAAAAGTAAAATGCATTATTTTACCAAATTTATTATAAGGCACATTTGAGATTTCAACTAAATGTCTATTTCTTTAATTTATCTTTGACCATTAGACACAAATAATTTGCATCTACGTTTGCTTGATTATTAAAAAAAGTACACAAAATGTAAACTTCGAAGAATTCCTTAAATTATCATATTAATATACATACTTACAACAGCCAGGTATAAACTTCAAAATGATATTTCTATATTTAACATTAATACATTATAACTTCTTTTAAAACACAGAAACATATATAACAATGGTGCATGAAATAAGTTGGGATTGAAAATTACCATAAAATATCGAAAAAATTAAACCTCAACTTCTAATGATAGAGTAATCAAAATATTAACATATATTTTGAAAATATTCTAATGTTAGTTTTCATTCATTTAAAAAAAATCTACTGTCCTAGTATATTTAATTCTCTAGCTAACTTTAATTGTCTTTGGGCTTAACAAGGTGCCTATTATGAATTGAGGATAAAGTGTTTTTATATGAATTATTTAACGATAATGTTAGTTTCTTTGCGTAAGAGAGAAAAAGCAAATATTGTTACAAGTATGATACAAAAACTCACTTCCCTTCAAATGTAATCAAAATCTGTTCAGTGGTACAGTTTATAGGTCATAATATTGAGTTTGAAGACTTTGCATTCAAAATATAAGTAAAAATTCCAACAATTCAAGAACATTAAAAAACTACTTAAAGTAAATCAAACTAAATAATGAAATAAAATGAAATGAAATGAAACGAAACGAAACGAAACGAAACGAAACGAAACGAAACGAAACGAAACGAAACGAAACGAAACGAAACGAAACGAAACGAAATGAAATGAAATACGTCTTTATTTAACCAGGTGAAGTTGGGACTAGAAAAACAATTATTTAATATATCATCCAATTTAAAACAGCTGATGTTATGTATAATTTACTACTACTTTACTCAATTTTAAAAGTTTATCCTATCACAGTTTTACTCAATTTATTTTTATTTAACAGCTGTAAATCAAATACTGTAAATCAATAAATCAATTTACGTCCGTAAGAATGGAAATCTTTGAGGCCAGTGGGACGGAGTCCTGAGATCGGAGAAAAAAATCCTTTTTTAGTGAGCCTCTAGAGGCCAAGATAAATCTATGTAAAATTGTTCAAGTCAATAGGACGTATAGTTTTGGAGAAATATGATGAGTTGATGGCTTTTATATATTACTGTAGTTGACTCTGAATCAGTGAACTATCGGGTTTCTTACCATATTTAGCCATGTCTTGTGATCTGGTTATGCATTTGGTTAAATTAAATTGTAAATTTTCCGATTAAAATCAGTTTTTTCTCTTACATAAAAAAGTTTCAAAGTCTAGAGAAATCTGTAAGTCTACTTTTAGATGGCTCAATGTACTATATTTGACTCTGAATCAATAAAATATTGTGTTTCTCGCCATGTTTAACCATGTCCTATGATCCTATGATATATGACTATGCATGCTTTAATTCTTAATTGTTAATATTCCGGTTGAAAACAGTTTGCTCTCCTAGATAACAAAGTTTCATAGTCTAGAAAAATCTGTAAGTCAACTTTTAGTGGGCGCCAAGTACGGTAATTGACTCTGAATCAGTGAAATTTATTTATTTCACATACGGCAATATACCATTTGTATTTGTATAGTTACTAGTAGAAAGCAGCAAGTTCAGAATTTAACAGTATGAGAATATTAAATCTAATTTACAGTTTAAACTCCCAAATGTACAACTTAATATAAATATTTTAACAAGTCGAATACAGTAATTCAAAAACAGTAACGATTTACAAACACAAAAGCTAAGTTAATCGTTGATCACTCAACAGTCAACAACACAAGTAGCCGACAATATCCAACAACAACATGATGTGCAAAGACTCTACCAACAACAAACACTATAATATAATCTACAAATTACTAACAGCTACAAAAAGAACATGTAATAAATAATATAAATGTAAGTAACAGTACTATATAAAGCTATATAATATATGTAATAAATTAACAACAACAAGAAAAATCAACAAGAATACGACAAATAGTAACAAGATCCATACTAATATAACTAAGATAACAAAATGTACAAGGAGGTAAACAGCAATAGAGTAACAATCGGAAGAAGAAGCTTCACTAGCAGTTTAACGAATAGGCCTTCTTTTTAAATGTTTTAGCTGATGAACCAAAAAATTCCAAGTCACCACAGGCATCGTTCCCAACTCTCATCAGACTATAGTAAATGTAATTTGTTGGACGAAAGGTCTTTGTGAATAGCTGAGGATGGCGAGTGTAACGACAAAGATTAAAATCAAGCAGATGGAGAATCTCAGGGCAGTTAATTTGGTTATTAACAATTTTATAAAGAAACAAGAGATCCAGTAACCTCATCCGAGCAGCTAAGGGTGGCAGGCGTAAACTTTGTTCCATTTCATTTAGATCGACATCCAAATAGCGATGTCCCAGCTTCACACGGAAACAGTGACCAACTTGATGAGGGGCCCAAACAGTGATTGGTTCGGCTGGTGAGACCTAGAATACGGTTGTCACTACTGCATATGTTGGTGATATGATCCCCAGGAGGTTAGTATCACTCCAAGATGCTTCACCCTTTCCATCCTACCAACAACGACATCTTGAAGGCACTAGTCAAACAAGAGAGTTTTCATACTACTGTCTTGCTCTAAAAAAGGAAATAGTATGAAATATCGAGTTTCAAGCCATGTTTAGCTTAAATTGTATATTTTCCCATGGAATACAGTATGTTCTTCTAGATAACAAAGTTTCACAGTCTAGAAAAATCTGTAAGTTTACTCTTAGAGGCTGTAAGTTAAGCAATTTGATTTTTACGCACAAATTGAAAATCTAGCTCTACCTAAGGATGAAGGAGGTGAGATAGAGCAAAAATTTATAGGGCCAAAGTTGTAGATCGTCTCAAATAAGATACAGTAAATAGTGTTAGTTTTGCTGTCGAACCGTTCATTTAGCCGTTACAGTCCAATTAGAGAAAGGCTGGTTATGCCATTTAAAATTTTTGGCACTAAAAAGGCTGCCATCTTCGATTTACTAAGAATTTTTTTTTAAATCCCTCCTTATTGCACATCTACAACATACAAACTTTGACTCCACAAAATTTCAGCCTCGTAGGCTTAGTACTTTTTTAGTTACAGCGATGAGTGAATAAGTCAGTGTACCTTTTATAGGTATAGATAGATAACACATGATGGGCTTTGATTAAGGACTGTTGGCAGATTAAACAAAAGTTTTTAAAAGTAATGCGTTAAAAAATAAAACTGTTAAAAGAACGCTCTTACAGCATGGTGTACAGGTCACTAACAATAGACCACTTTTATTTCCGATATGTTAGTAATTCGATTATTTACCTAAAGTTGGTCGATTATCTTTTAATACATAAACTAAGTTTTTACCTTTTTAAAAGTTTTCTTTATTCAACTTTATGTTTTCAGTTATAATTTACCTACGCGTGTCTGCAATCTGAAATAATTTTCCTTAACAACTCGCCACCCCTTATACACAGTAGGTCTACATCTATAGAACTCTAAGTTAACTTTATATGTTGTGCTTTTTATTTGGCCAACAAGTTAGTTGTTGTTAGTTTAGAGTTTGTTTTTGCACCCTCTTTGTTCAAACGTTGTCATTTCTATTGTACTTAATCTGTTTATATTATTGGATTGTTGCTGTCTACTACCACAGCTGGTTTAAACTGCATTACATTTACATGAGACTACACTAGCGCTCCATAATTAAACAAGAAACAGCTGATAATTAAAATCAAGAGACACAAAATTTAACATTTGATGACTTATGTATCTGTGGCTTATAAAATCAACGCATTAAAAAAAATAAATAAATAAAATTATAAAATGAGTTAACGTTGCAGATTAAGATTTTAGTTAGCAATCTTGCCTTAAATTACCAACTTACCAATAAAGTAATAGGGATTTGTTAGAAAAGAAGAAAATATTATGTACACAAACAACAAAACATGTGAAGCAATTTTTTGTTATATTAATCCGTAAACGTTGTTTAGTCTATGTTTAATTTTTTGTCTGTAGAATCTCGCTCAATGTTGGCTTTGAGCCATCCCCGTTCATTTATCGGGCTGTAAATAGCTTACAAACTAACTGAATAATATATTATAATTGTCTTGAAATGTATGCTTAATTAAATTTTTTCAATTATGAAATACGCGATTGTGCTATTAAAAAAGCTAACTGTAACGGTTAAAAACGTCTTTTGACCTTGTGGAATAGAAAAAATATACTTCTTTTTATAGGAAGTGAACTAATTCAACTGTTGTCTTTCTATAACAAAGCCGACACGCGTCTAGTCACCGCTACACGATGTGAGACACCAGATTTCAAATTTGACACCATCGCCACGCGCTTCGCCCGAACATAATCCGGGGCCCAATTTGAGCCCCAATTTGTCAGCTTAAGGGCTTATATTAGGTCCAGTTATCGCAGCTCATGTTTCGCATTAACCCCTGGGTCGTCAGTCATCAGGCAATCTCCGCTATCTCCATGACAATGGAGGGGCAAGTCGCCCTGATTTACCGTCTCTATGGGGAAGTTATGGATGACAGCGGTACCCAAATTGTCGTTTACATTCACACAACATATTTCAATTCACTCCCCCGCCCGTTCCCATGTGGACCGGGACCGTTCATATATTTTATACGGGTTGGTTTCATACGCCCGAAATGCTTCCATTTGGAATTTTTGTTCGGTGGTATTTTTACATTTATTTTTTATCGAGTATTGTTAAATTACGGTGAAAATGTACCATGGTTAATGTGAATTTAGATATAGCTCACAGAGTTTTAGATGTTGCGACAACGAGCTATAATGTACCATAAAAGTCGATGAGGATTATGTTTTATCGTAAGTGAAATATTACTTCATGCTGTTATTTAACCCCGGATATGTGTTTTCACATCACTTTCCTCGTGCCCTTGTGTGAAGTAGATGCATTATAAATGTGCAGTAGCGTTATGTACAAAAAAAGCCAACTATTTATTTTAAAATCGTAGCTTTAATGGTTTTTTTACTCGGAATTGTGATTATTGAACTGCAAACTAAAATTGTTAGTTATTAAAATAAAGGAGATATAAAACAACATATTTCTAATCTGGTTCAAAAATATCATAACTATTTTGTTTTTAACTAATACAACACGAGTAAATGTTTATTCCTGCCATAATTGATTGATTGCCCTAGCTGCACAACTTAATAGAACAAACTTTGTTTGTGATAAATTGATCTTAATTGAAAAAAAACAATAGTTCGTTATTACAACCAATCAGTATTGTATCAGTCAAAACGTACGTCAAGTGGTAAGGCTTAACAAAGCGTATGTCAAGCCATACTTTAAAAACACTATCGTATGCGTGTACGAGTTTTTAAAGTGCATACGATCTCTTGCTTTTATCTCTTTTGAATAGTTGATACTTTTATATATAATGTTGTAGCCCACCTATCCTTACAAGTACGGTAGTGTTGACTCACCCATACGTAAAGTAGGTACGTATATGGGTCAGATAGATAACTACTGTACGGTATGAGTGGGTGGGACTTTAAGCTTATCAAGATATGTCATGTTTATCTATCTTACGACACGTTCATTAAGCCCATCTATGACACTGTAATGTATAAATAGTTGGAAACAGTCTAACCACTACGTTGCAGGTTTGCAATAGTCAAGGATGAGTTACTATTTTTGCTTGAAGTCAATATTTCTCAAAATCACTCTGCTAGCAAATTAACATCTGTCACTTGGTTCTCAGCAGGCCACCTCAGTCTGCACCCTCCCACACAAGAGTATTTAGCGGCAGACGACGCGCGCGTGTCCTTGTCACAATATCGTGCATGCACCGTGCATCGTGCACGTGTGGACGACCCGCCGTCGCTACATGACATCACTGTGATTTGTGGAGTTGTACGGATTTACTACTGCACTACTACACTTCTTCACCCCTAAAGTTCACCTACACAGCTAGAGGTGAACAAATTTTAATTAACTATATTTAGTTTAGTGGGCAAATCTTACATGCGCTATTGGATAAGTTGAATTTTATAATTTTTACTGTTTAATAATTTGTTCTTTGTATTGTTGGTTTATTGCGTGCTTTTTTGTTCCTTCCTTGTATTTTATATATAATAGCACGTAAGAAAAAAATATTTTCTGATAACTCTATCGCATGTAAAAAGCGGGTTATAGATTAGTGAAAAAAACTAGTTTTATATTTAGAATGAAATTATTAAGTATCACCTGAAAACGACAGGCCTTGATATCCTGTCGAAACTTAATGAGTTCAATTTTTTAAACACTTTGAATCTTTGGAAATCTCCAAACAAATTTACCAATGCAAGAACTATATTTGTATTGCGTCTCGTTCCGAACTCAAACTTTATTGTTATCATTTATACAAGTGGACATTTAAAATATGCCTCTTGCTAGACTAGTCAGTATCAACTACAAAGCAGAGCTTCACGGGTTCAACTGCAGGATGGTCCACTTACAAAGCACTAAGGGGGTTTGGTCCGTTATCTCTCAACAAAGTTTAAATTCTATGTCAAAATTGTCACTAGCGTGAAAAGCGAAAATAAATAATAAATTAACATAAAAGTATACAAGCAGTGATGTATAGTTTCTTTAAATAATTAATTGAAGATGGACGCCTGAAACGTATTCATTCCTTTGAGGTAAATTTGAAAAAAATGTTCAAAAACAATAATTTGCTCTAATAAAGGGGTTTAAAGTGAATTAATTATTTACAAAATGATGCCCTTCTTCTTTTTTTTTTTTTTTTATTACTCTATGGTATATAGAACTGTTGAGGTACGAACACTAATGTAGTCACGAGTCATAGGCCAAGGCCGCACGTCGGGATGTCACGAGCGCAGCGAGAGAGACATACCACGAACAGCAATATCGCAGCGCATGATGGGATTGGCTCACGGATTGTGTGGACGCCCAATGGCTACTTAATATTTCCTAAACTTGGTAACTCTAAACTTTTATTTCATCTACAGTATATCATTTCGTTATAATTAAAATAGACATGTAATACTATTTTGGCTTGTTGAAGTGCGATTCTTGGTTATCTATGAGTTTATAATTTGATCCTTCAAACAGTTTAAAATGAGAAATTCATCACATTAAATAACTATACTTTGGTTAAAACTATTTTAGAAAAATGTATTTTCACCTTTTAAAATGTGTCTAGGACAATACAGAAGTGATGAAATATGAGGAAAACAATTTTTTACATTTCCATAAACCCCACAGTATGGAGGAGGAGGCAAAAACGAGAGGTGGGTATCCAGGGCGACGATGCGAGAAGAAGAGATCAGTGCAGTTCCGTTCTGACACCTCAGACTTTACTGGGGAAACTCCACTTCCGACAGATAACTTCCTGGATCCTCACAATAGGCTCCAGGAACATGGAACTGGAAAATGTCTCTTTACATTCCGAAGGTAAATTTGATTAATACGCTGCACTGTTGCAGTTACATTTCTAGTTGTATTGTATTTTTGCTGAAGTAACGTTTTTTAGCTTTAGAAAAAAAGAAAAAAAAACATGTTGTTTCAACGATGTTTCCTATTTTATTTCACAGCTAACTTATAATTCTTTCATGTCCTCTTGTTTTCTTACAACCATACCTAAGATAAATATTAGTCTAGATCGTTCAATCATAAAAACTAATAGATTTATTTTTAATTTGTTTAAATTTAACTTTCTAATTAACTCTGGGCAGTTTTCAAAAAAAAAGAAATATTAACCATTTTAAAGGGTTATACCATTCATAAACCATAATTGATATGGTTAAGGTCGACCTTTTAGTGCTTAACGAAAGCTACAGTCAGTAATTTAAAAGGTTTAGTTAAGACTAGCTGGACCCGGCGGACGTTGTCTCGCCTTTCATTTTCATAAAAAGTAAACTGCAAAACAAACAATTATTTATTTTTTATTTTCACGTTTCACCACATGTTTTAATTACCGAGCAAAAAAGGTTAACACCAAATACAGGTCACCTGATCAAGTAAAAGTAGTGTGTGCTACACTCTCAAGGTGAAATGTAGAACTACAATAAATCAAAACATATACAGTACTGTTGTTGTGAGAACTTCAATCTGCTTATGGCATGTGAAACTACATTTAACCATAAGAAACATAACATATGAGAAGTCATACGTTTTTTGTAAACAATTCAGATTCTCCATTTGAATAACATGGGATCTTTAGGAGCCCGTGGGGCGGGACCCTGTGGACGGATCTGCATCAAACTTCACAGAAACCATCTCGGGAGTATACGGGACAACATCCTAAAGTTTCATGGGGATCGGTTGGATGGTTTGGCAGCGCATAAACTTCAAACATATATATATATATATATATATATATATATATATATATATATAGATAGATAAGATTTCTAGTGCTTTAGTGCTTAATGAAATCTTGAGATAATTGTTGTATAACCGTGTATACATATAATTGTAGTATAAGTGTAACAGGCGGGATATGCAGTAATTACGCACTTCGTATATATGGTATATAGAATGAAAATTATACAAGTCAAGTATTGTACAACAGTAGCGTCACTCCATCCTCATAAACAAAACATCTCTCATTCAAGAACAACTTACTTAAAAGTATCAGACATACTTCATAGTGATCTCTGGTTCAAAAAGACATCTGCAGCAAGTCTCTATCGGTGTTGTTGCGAGACACGGGTTTATCTCCGGGGATCCCTGTTAGATCCGAGCAGATCATTTATAACATTATCTGCTCCCAGGCAACTCACAAATAATTGGCAACAAAAAGTAACTGTCAGCCTAGGTAGACGGATGAACTTGTAACTCCAGTGCCTCGGCGGGGGAGAGAGGACGAGATTAACTTGGTGTACAATGTAGAAAAGGAAAACTGGAAAATATACCTTATTTTATGATTAATATGCTGTTTAGTAAACAATGAAAAAAGTTATTCTAAAGTCTATATGTTGAAATATAACAATGTGCTAGTACCTATCAGCAAAGTGAGGTTAACTAGAATGTAAACAATCTGATAAGTGGGCTACGTGTGGCCTTGAGGAGAAGTTAATAGGGGTTATTTTTCTATAAACTTTATACCAAAGACTACAGAACTAACGAAGTTACGTTACTAACTTTATATTTTGTCAACAAAGACTATTAACTGTGTAAAATGTATGTGGTGTCAATTTAAAACCCTTGTGATGGACACATAGGCTTACTTGTAAATTTAGAGGTTAGTACATAAAATGTACTTTTTAAAGTTATAAAAACAGTATTTTCTTGTTAGTACCATTTATATAACATGATATACAGTAAAGAAAAACTTGTTCCTTTTGCTGCTAAAAAGTTCCTTTTGGGGACAAAATGTCAAGGAGATTGTAGGCGATAGGTTTTTAATCTTTGGCTCTATCACGGTATCCGCTCAATGGTTGCCACCGACGTGGACTCTACTAGAGAAGTCTGTTGTGACAGTTTTGGTTGGTAATCACTGTCCGGATGTTGTGTAGGGAAGAGAATTGATTATCCGGCTTGTCAGCTGAAAATCGACCAACACTGCGTGGTTCGGATTTCACGTAAAGTTGTAGGTCCCTTATTTGTCCTGGCTATTGGGCTTTTAATAAGTAGCTATTTCTGAGGACCAGTCAACCTTAGTTAGTAACACTGACTACTCATCACACCAATCGCTCCTCACTCTACGATCGGCGTATTACTAATGAATAATATAATGAAAATACAAAACTAGTATTTTCAGTTTCAGAGTCCATTTATGTTTTTATATGGTTTTAAGAATACTAAATCGTTCCCAGCGTGTGTGTGGTATTTTTCCTTTATTTTAAGCATGTTTTGTATATTTATATTTACTAATGTTCTTTAGTTTATAAGCAGTCGATAAGACTAACAGTGCAAGTTCGTTTTCAATAATTACTACTTGTTTCTACGAATGATTAGTTCTTTTGAAATTATAACAACCCTCTAAACAAAACCGACGAGAGTTGACACAAGTGAACGCTGAGTGTTTCGCGAACTCAAAACTTGGAACCTTCTTTGGCAAGTTTTGATCCCTGTTGGAAAGCGGGGGTATGACAAAACTTTAGAAGATAATTCAAAATTGATGAGCTTACTTGGAAACTTCTCTCTCGTCATCGCTGACGTTAGTTTGAATAACTCAGGGGACAGAGTTAAAACATTGTTGCAGGTGTGTTTTGAGTATTGCTGTTTTTCAAAATTCAAACCAACTATCTACTCTTTTTTAATGTATAAAGAATACCAAATATCTGAAGAGATTTTAAATTGGTGTGTATAACACTTATAACATTGTAATCCATTTTCTTATTGTATTACAACGAATTAGTTAATTTCTGGACTTTAACTAGCATAAAATTATCTTACTATGGATTAGTCTGCGATAGTCTCAGAGATACAAAATTGTCGTATACAGAGTAAAAGACGGTGGAGTTACATGTTATTTTTGTAAGTGGGGAAGGTAATAATTGTGTTAAGTGGTGTGTATTATCTATGAGTGGATGAGTAAATATTATACGAGCTATTATAAAGTATTACATAGTGTAAGATGAATAGGTAGACTGTTAAGGATGTGTGTGCATGGATGAGATCGTCATTCGAGAGGAGAGTTGTGGGGTGGGTAGGAGGCCTCCTGAGGATCACCAATGAAGGGAAGGTGAGACGCACCTTTGTGCCACGCATAAGTAAACATTCATTGGGCTTTTCTTATAAGTATGAAACTTTCCTTTTCTGTTTACAGGTATTTTATCGTCAAGTTTTGAAATAGGCTGAATTCGGCCACATTCAAGAGAAGGGAAGGTATAAATAATTTCTATTTAAAAAAAGTTTAGAAAATTTTTATCATTCTTCAAGAATTAAAATATATTTGGAAGAATTATCAAAAAACATTTTAATTTGTACCCATTCTTTTAGCACAACTTCCTTATCCCGTACACTACTTCGTATAGCCACATTCTTTTTAATTTCTGTTTATAAACTAAAGGACACCCTTGCGTGTTTCGTGTGCCAAGACCGAGACACCTCAACCCTCGGTCTTGGTCTGTGACTCGTGACTTCGTAACTACTTGCCTCTTCATATCCCAACATGGCCGAGCGGTCTAAGACTTCAGGACTTTGAACCTTAGTTACAGATAGTGCAGGTTCGAACTCGGCCTTAACTGGAAGTATTTATCAGCAATGTTCACCTTGTACTGTGTTTCTTTCCCTTACTCAGTCTAAATACGTTCCCCACAAATGTCAATGGTACATGAGGAATGGGTGGAGAGAAGGTTAAGAAGGATATCGGCCTCTCCTTAAAAACAATTATCTCGTATTTCTATATAAATTAAAACAGTATTTAAAGGCCGCAACAATATCAACCTACCCTATCTACGTAGTTTCCCTGACGACCCCATCACCGCACTGTGCATGAGATGTTGCCAACATCCCGGGCTAAGACATTTGAATATCGACGGTACGCCACCACTCATACTGCCATTGGTGGCTGCCACCGTCTATTTGCATACCTCTCCAGGTTTTGACGTCACATATGCGGGGGAGGGGGTTGGGAGGTAACTGATATCTGCCTCATGAGTCGAGTACACAGTAAAACATTGCATTGTGCGAGTGACTAAGGTGTTAGAGTAAGAAATGAGGGAGGAGGGGGTATTAAAACGAAAAATAACTATTTAACTTTTGTAATTTCATTTTCGGGTTTTTTACATCCGAGTTTTTTAAATACCTTTTCGCTCTCAAATAGTATTTTTTTATTGTACGTTCCCGCAATGAACAGGAACAACTGGGTCTAGTGAAATAAAGAGAGCTCATTCTTAAATAATAAAACAAGTTTCGGTACAAAATAGTGAACTTATCAAAAAAGTATTGACTATATTTTCTATAATCAGACTGGCCACATACATAGAAAATAAACATAATTTTTTAATGTTGTTATTTTTTTTTTTTTTTTTTTATTTCCATGCCTCAAATGGTTCTGTAAGACTTAGTTCAACCATTATAGAAGCTCAACCCACCCACTGTTAGATTAGTTGGGATTTGAACCTTGGAAAATACATTCCACATTCCGTAGTCACTGAGCCATTAGAATGACAAACCAATAGAATCAAATAGGGATTTTAACTATGATATGTGTAGAAATGCGTCTTGTAACTATTTTATAGACTAAACAAATGTGTAATGAATGTAGAGGTAAAGAGAATACAACGATTTAGTTAAAAAGGCCAATTCATTTAACCATAGCTTAATACCCAGTTTTTATAATTTTGTTAAGTTTTTTCCAAAACGTTCGACCAATATTTGAGGAATGAATAAAATCATTGCAACACCAAATAATAAAAATGAAATTTTTATAATTGTCTATACTGTGTGTATTTTGTCTATATTGTGTAGGCAGTGTTTTTATATTACTCAGAACTATTTCTTTCAAAAGAAAAACTTTTCTGACAAAAATACTGCGATAGAAATTCCGAGATAGAAAGATTTCTGGGGAGATATAAAAGGTTTCTACTGGGGTTGTATACTGGGGCTATTTGACGATATGAAACGGAAAGGTTGAGAGGAGATGTCTGGGAATGTGAAGCGATCGAATAACATTCAAAACCGAGAGGGAATATTGGCGGGGATAGGCCAAACTTTGTCAGCACGACAAATGCCAAACATAAAGTAACAATGCCAGGGTAGTGGGGAGGGGAGACGACAAAATACAATATGCAGTACGGAAGGGATGCCGATTTACCAACCTTTTTGGCAAATTCATTTGGCTTAAATTGATTTAAATGCAATAATTTTACCATATAAAATAAAATGTAGAATACATTTAAAATTTGTATTCAAAACCACAAAATCAACAAATTAACAATTAAATTAAATCAAAATTAACAACAAAATCTCACTGATACAAATTTCCAGTGTTTGGTTACTCTAAAAAAAGTCCATTTTCGAACGTAAATAAAGTAAAATAGTATTTTTACGCTATAATAATTAAGATTCACTAAAATGTTCAGGAATTAGTTATTTTTTTATGATTTCGAAAGGTGAAAATACTATTTCTATGCGTGGCCGTGGATTCTAGTATATTCAGTTTAACCAGGAAAATTAATTGATAAATTGTAAGACAGTTAACAAAATTGAGAGAAAATTAAAGAAGTTGATTTTCTGAATGACACATTTACAATTTCCTTCATATTTTACCTTTGTTTACATACAACCAACCATCACATACAATCCATGCTACTCTTATAGAGATCCTAACCTAACCTGACCTAACCTAACCTATCCTCGTCAAACCTAAACCTAACTAACCTAAACTCACATAACCTAACCTTACCTCACTTCTTAACCGAAACTCAACAAACACACCTTAATCAAAACTACAGTAGCTCTTACCTCTATTTACTTAGCAAGACTCTTAAAAAAAAAAAAAAAAAAAAAAAAAAAAAAAAAACACACACACACACACAGTCATTGATAACAAACAAAAATCTCAATTTGAACCTTGACTACTCAAACGTTTCTATCAGACACCTACTTATAAATGACAATATCTGTTACAAAACCTCAAGAGACTAGCTACAAACCTTTTCTACATATTTTTAAATACCCACAAACATCCTTCTTACACGTACACTCCTTACAGTTCTTGAAACCTATATTTTTCTCCCCAGTTAAAATATACTCTTCTCAAATCTCTTCAAAAATTATCCTCACAACCAACCCGAATCATAAAACTGTCCAAAATTATCTGTTTTGCTTGGTAGGACATTTAGCCCGTTCGGGTTGAATATCCGATCCTCGTAGTTTGATAAGGGTAATATACCCACACGGTTTTACTCGGTCTAATTGTCAAAATCTCTTCAAACACACGTATTTTGCTACTCACCAACATTCTTTTAACTTTCTTTTAACATTATTTCCATTTTAGCAACTCTTTACTTACATATTAGAAGTGCTATTTATTTCTTTGTCTTTCACTTTGTAGGTCTTAAACATCGGTTGAGAATATTGCAGTTTAGATTATTACTGTTTTATTAACTAATTTTGATATAAAAACAAGCACGCTTCTGTCATTTATTTTATTTAAACTAATTTTACTCATTTTAAAACAGCTTCATTTTCTAAATAACACATCTCTATTTTTATTTTCTCCTTTACTATATAGTTATTAATTAAAAATTATATGTTCGTATTATCATTGTGTGCGTAAAGTTTAATAATATGAATTATATTGTTATTTTTTCCTTATAAATCTACAGCCCTATTAAACAAACTTGGGCTATATTACATGAACGAAGTTCGTGATCAAACATATGGAGACGCTAAAAGCCACACGTCTCAGAGGCCACCGCATACAGATGAAGTTCACACACAGCCGTCATTTCCATGGCAAACTTCAACTTCGCCGCTAGTTTACACATTTACATCTGACGCCAATATGGCGCCCCTCGGGTCTTAATCACTCTTCGCTCATTATAAATGGAAATCAACCTCCCTCATCTCCATCAACTCCAGTCACCGATATTACATTTCTCCAGTTCTCCAGTGTACGTACTGCGACAGGCTCAGTGTGTAACTGACGGTTGTTTAGTTAATTGAATTTATACTTAAAAATAATAGGTACTCAGTTAAAATTACTTAAATAAATGTTAAAATGATAAATGATAAACTCAAGTGTAAATAATTTAATACTATAAAGATTCAAACAACTTTTCATGACAAATAAGTTATAAGATGAAATTTTATGAAAATTGTGTAAAACTTGTTCAAAATCTATTCATAATGATGTTAGTTTTAACAATAGCATGTCGTGTTCGTGATATTCAAGCAATATAATTTCAGTTGGAAGTACATAATGTATATTATAATATAAAAACATATTTACGTGGCGAGTAAAACTTTGTTTCAACTCATGCTATTTTATTTATTTGCCTTTTTTTAATTAAAATTAATTTTACAGAACAGTTCATACTTTGATTTCAACTAAATGTAATTTGTGCTCTACTGTAAATATACCACAAGTAAAAGAAGAAACAAAGCGATTCGAATTCCAGTTTTTTTGACACGAAAGATAATTAATATTTTCCTCCAATAAAGTCTCTATTTTGGTAAAATATTAAATACAAGTACTCGATCACTAAACCAGTATTGTAAGTAACTATAAATTGTATCTTATGTTAAATCGCTCGTAAAAATATAACCGATAACCATTTTAAATCCGTAAATACGTTGTGAAATCTTTCCAAGTACTTTCTTGGTGCCATTGTACAACGCAAGAGTAAAGAATCAAGCATGCTATATTCTGAATGATATTTATTTGATGGTATAAAAATAAATCACAATTATTTCATTAAATATCAACTAATCAGCGTAAAAAATCATGAATCCTTAAAATTATCTAAGATGATGTTTTAAGGACACTGCACTCACTCACTATCTTCTTTGTCACACACACACTTACACTTGTGGACGACATCTATTCTATTGTATTATGTACACTAAAATCTGACTTGCTTACCTCAATTACGATGAAATTACTGTTTATCTTATGTAACATAACCTCAAAAAGTAAACCACAAAATGTACATTATTGGCTCAATTGGAATATGGCCATCAGCTGGTTTTCGTGCTGTAACCATAATAACTAGAACAATGCTAGATAACTTGGCGAGGATGCGCAGTAGACTGTGACTTCACATGGAAGAAACCAGTTGGTTTGGTTATTATATTACTACTGGAAACTAAATCTACCTATCATATAGAAGCTTTCAGATAAATTGTAAGTAATTTATTTACCTTAGTTATCTTGAATAGTAACCACAAGTACTTTTGGTTTGTTGTTGTTATTGTTTTTTATTCCACTCAACTGTCGAGTTCGTGATACCTATCGTCTTTTTCTACCTACCACGATTGAAACTACAAGGTAGAAGATTTTATCATAAATCCCGAATGAAGTAAATGGACCTTCTTCCAAGCAAACCCTCAACCTTGTACGTCAGGCATTTCCTTCACTAATGTGATCACTGCCTGTGCAATAAGCAAAATGTTTGATTAGAACTCATAAAATTATCAAATAAAGTTAAAAAGATTTTTGTCGTGTCGGGTAGTTCATTGGAGATATATTTTTAAACCTCAATGTCTCAAATACAATTATTTTACTTTTGTCAGGTTTCTTAACAAAAACATAGCCCTGCCTACATGTTATGTCTATTTTTTTTTTTTTTAATATTTACAGATATAAAATTATATTAATTAATAGGTTCAAATCTTAAATGTGTATATTTTCAATGTTATTCTTGTCTGTAAGTACTAGTCTGTTTTTGCGATTTTAATTTTTTTTTGATGAATGTATTTAACAAATATTTATTCAAAATTCTAAATTTGGGGAGTTTCAAATGTAATTGATTGATCTAGTCTGTGAACTTTTTTATTAGACATACAAGACTTGACTTATATTACAGAATGAAACATGCTATGAATAATTTTTACATCGGAAAGCTGGATTTAAGTTAATTCTATCATTTAATTGAACTTGTTATGAGAAACTATCAAATATTACATTACTATTTACTTTATAAGCCCTGAAATTAAAACTGTTACGTTTCTGAATGTAAATCGCCCATTAAGTATTAGGTCTTGGTGACTGAATGTTAATTATATGTAATGAGTAATTGTTAAACCATTTTGTCAGTTGGCTCTCTTGGCAATTTAGCCAGCAGCGATTACTGTATGTGTGTGTAGTGTAGTGGTGTAGTCCAGCTACTTCGGGACTAAGTGTTGTGGAGATCTTAAGCTATAGGTTCTGTCCTCAGTCCTCTTAATTCAACCACATCACATATTCAATGGTTACCATCAGAGTCGATACAATGGAAATAAGTAAATAAGTACATTTTTATTTCCATAAACATAATACATATGTAGGTACACGAAATAAAATATTAGTAGTACTTTTATTAGTAAAATATTAGTAAAAATTTAGTATTGAAGGATATTAAATTTTACAAATAAAAACTTAAGTATCCTTCAATAATAACTGTACATTGGTGGCTTGACTGTAAACCCTCTTGAGCAATCACTGAGTAATGGTGGCTTTACTGTAAACCCTCTTGAGCAATCACTGAGTAATGGTGGCTTTACTGTACACCCTCTTGAGCAATCTCTGAGTAATGGTGGCTTTACTGTACACCCTCTTGAGCAATCTCTGAGTATCGGTGGCTTTACTGTACACCCTCTTGAGCAATCACTGAGTAACGGTGGCTTTACGGTACACCCTCTTGAGCAATCACTGAGTAATGGTGGCTTTACGGTACACCCTCTTGAGCAATCACTGAGTAATGGTGGCTTTACTGTACACCCTCTTGAGCAATCTCTGAGTAATGGTGGCTTTACTGTACACCCTCTTGAGCAATCACTGAGTAATGGTGGCTTTACGGTACACCCTCTTGAGCAATCACTGAGTAATGGTGGCTTTACGGTACACCCTCTTGAGCAATCACTGAGTAATGGTGGCTTTACGGTACACCCTCTTGAGCAATCACTGAGTAACGGTGGCTTTACTGTACACCCTCTTGAGCAATCTCTGAGTAACGGTGGCTTTACTGTAAACCCTCTTGAGCAATCTCTGAGTATCAGTGGCTTTACTGTACACCCTCTTGAGCAATCTCTGAGTAACGGTGGCTTTACTGTACACCCTCTTGAGCAATCTCTGAGTAATGGTGGCTTTACTGTACACCCTCTTGAGCAATCACTCAGTAACGGTGGCTTTACTGTAAACCCTCTTGAGCAATCTCTGAGTATCGGTGGCTTTACTGTACACCCTCTTGAGCAATCACTGAGTAATGGTGGCTTTACTGTACACCCTCTTGAGCAATCACTCAGTAACGGTGGCTTTACTGTACACCCTCTTGAGCAATCTCTGAGTAATGGTGGCTTTACTGTACACCCTCTTGAGCAATCTCTGAGTAATGGTGGCTTTACTGTACACCTTCTTGAGCAATCACTGAGTAATGGTGACTTTACTGTACACCCTCTTGAGCAATCACTGAGTAATGGTGGCTTTACTGTAGACCCTCTTGAGCAATCTCTGAGTAACGGTGGCTTTACTGTACACCCTCTTGAGCAATCACTGAGTAATGGTGGCTTTACTGTACACCCTCTTGAGCAATCACTCAGTAACGGTGGCTTTACTGTACACCCTCTTGAGCAATCTCTCAGTATCGGTGGCTTTACTGTACACCCTCTTGAGCAATCACTGAGTAACGGTGGCTTCACGATTTTCTTTTCATTTGAGGTGGTGTCACCTTTCAACTTCTGCTTACAAAAAAGTCCGAATAAAATAACTTTGGTACTAGCGGAACGGCCACGCGCTACTGGTCTGAAATGACAAAACTCTGAGCTTTATTTTGCTCTAAAACTTAAAATAAATATGCAATAATTTTCAAACTAATTATATAGTTTCCATTATATTATATTCTTTAAGAAAATATATGCTGGAGATTTCGCTTAAACTGATTTGCTTTTTATCGTGATATTTGTGTTTAATAACACGTTTTTATGAGTGAAATTTCGCGTGAGTCGTCTTCAACCTGTCACTGTAGGGAGAATAATAATAATACAATAATTTCTTGTGGATGGATGACAGTTTGATTCATTGTGATTAGTTTGGTATAAGTCTCATTTAATAATTCATACAAGTTAATGAGAAATTAATTTGTTTTTGTAAACCTTTGTTAAGTCGGTAACGACAAGTACTACTCATGTTTTAAAGTTACGAATTTGAATCTTGGAACTAAGTAAGTTAAAATAAATATACACTGTATTAAGAAGAAAGCCTGCACCAATATGCCTACTAAATTACAATCTTTAATATAATAATAAAGACAACTATTATATAATACACTATTTTATTTTGCCTATAGTTTAATTAAACGGTCCCCAATAATCTCCTCCATAAGTACCCTGCTCATGATTCGGTTGTAACTCATTCGAAGTGACGACAAGATTACAACCCTGATTAACCGGCTTGATGGGTGAGCCGGATAAGCGAGTGAAGGTAAAATGGCGGCCGACGCCACCTTATCAAAGCAATATTTCGCCGACGAGGCGCATGCATATTCAGCAGCTGATCGCCAGTTTAATATAAGCGCTAACTGGTGCTGATGAAACACTAGGCTCCCCCTCCCTCCCCCCTTCTTACCACTACCCTTCGGGCGGGTCTTCATTACAACTCGGATGTGTTTGTAGGGTATGTTCGGTGATATTGTTCCTATATGAGTCGGTGCTTTGAAATACATTTGAAAATAACATCATCCTGGTTACCTAGATATGAAATAAATATTTGTCTAACCAAGACATAACCTACCATGTGTGCAGACTGATGTTTGACCTTGGAAGGATCATCAGGCAGACGTTTACACTCTCTGTGTGACGTCACATTAATATGTGTCAACCCTAAAAAATTAACTTACATCGTAGTGTGCTCGGCCTAGTAGTATTTTTCACTGAAAATCATTTTTGTTATAGAAAACGTTCGAATATGTTTATTTTAATCAATTTTAAAAATTATAAATAACTAGATATTCTGAATAGAGTTCAGACTTTTTAAAGTAGTTAGTAAATTAGTTCAAGGATTATCGGTTAGTTACGAATATTATGATGTTACATTTAATGTTAAGGAAAAAATTTTGGAGGTCAGTTTATAATTTTACGTTCAATGTTTAAAAATAATCAGTCTCGTTAATTATGAAAACATAATTTATTGTTTGAGAATTATTATATATTACTATTTTATTTACTGAGAATATTAATTACCCACAACCTATGATTATATTATCACTTACATATAGATATCTTATGTAATAGTAATAGTTGTAACAGTAATTAGTCAGTGAGGTCTGCCACTAGAACTGTTTTACACTCTAGCGATCCACAATAGACCACAAAACAGGTGATAGTTTGAGACACAAAATTTAACGTTGTATGAGAAATCTATTTATGTGTATACATTGTAATATCTATTTACACCTTACTGTAAAGAGAAATCACAGTAATTAAACAATTTTGCCTCCCGTGCTGATGTTAATTATACCTAAAAACTAGTAATTTCATATATTGCCATCTTTGTATGGTAATTGATTTCACTTCAAACACTCTACTTGAAATCTGGTACTAGAAGTTAAGTATACTTGTCTTTAAATGTTATATTTTTAAGAATCACAAGTTTCTTCTATGATTATTCACTTAGAAATATTCGTAGAAATAATGTAAGAACGTGGATCAGGCTCCGAATGGACAATGATGGCTGTTCACCAGCTCTGTACAGGTGAACTTCTCTACAGACCAAGTTCTCCTAGTTTGAAAGTAGCCAGGTTTTATTACTGTCTATATTGTTATCGTATGTCTTGTAGCCTTCACTTACAGCAGCAGAAGTTACTTTTGGTACTAGTTGTGTATTCGCTGGTGGTGTTAGTAGGTTTCTAGCATCTATATTACCAGTAACTAGGGGACACCCCTGCACGATTCCCATGCCAACCTCGTTACTAGCTGCGCTCCTGTCACACCGACCTTCGGCCTCGGTCTGCTCGTGACTACAGCGGAAGGACTATTTTAAAATCAACAGAGTAAATATTTAGTATTGTGTTTGTATTGTTGGTATGATTTTAAATCCTCAATACAAATACGCAACGTTTACACCAGCATAGAGATAAACAGCTGTTATATGTAACAATTAAAAGATTGAAATTATAAAACTCATTTGACCTTTCAGGCCCAGTGGAGGGGTTCCACAGTCATTTTTTTAATTTATAATTTTTTCCACAATCTCGAAAACTTTAGCCCATAATTTTCGAAACGGATCTAATCAAGCTTTAGCGCGAGATACTTCATGGGGACCCGATTCAGTTATGGAACTAAATATAGATTAGATTAATATCGACATACATTCAACCCTAATTGTTGTTACTAGGGAACACTCCTGCACGCTTCGCGTGCCAAACCCATCGCTCGTTATGCTAGTGACTCTTCGACCGCGGCTAGTGACTTTTGGCTAGAAATATTACTGGTTAAACTGTACCATGTAAAATCCATTCCGACAGCTGCTAAAACTGCAAACACGTCATTATTTAAATTTCAACAGCTGCTACTTTTTGACTAATTAAATCTTTCTCCACCTTTTTTAGGACCAAAAAAACGTACTTTTAGAGCTTGCTGTGCCCTTTAGCGTGAAATATTGAACAATGGAGACCTTATTGCACACTATATAAATAGGGACAAATTTTCTAACACCTCAATCGTTAAAATTGATCAAGAATTATGAGGGGGGTGCATTAGCAATAAACTGCTTGATGATGAAGTAATAAATTATTTAATTAATACTGTATTTCGTAAATGAAATGATAAAGTCACATATTTTACCACTGGTGAAACCACTTCGTTATTGTTAATATTTACAAGACCTGAACGTTCCTTCCTTGTGAGCGTACACTGGTACAGAAGTGATGACGAGCGCTCAGTGTTCATCAATATTCACAAGTCTTTGTCTTCTGTGTGTGGTGGATCTACAGTTGAATATACAGATGAGAGGGGATGATTAATTTCACCCCCCCCTCCACATGATTCGTTGTTGGTCCTTGGAATATTCCCATCCCACACGTTTGACAGCTTTCATTACCTCGTACGGGGGAGAACTTACGACAGTTTGAAGTAGAGAATTGTCCTAATGACCATCCCTACCATATTGGAATGTAGTGGAGTTAGGGGTGCCAAGATTGTAAGATTTGTAAGATATTTTATCTAGTCAATACTAACCCCACGAACACGAATCCATAGACATTTTTCAGCGGTAATACAAATTAAAAAAAAAAATACAAAATAATAAAAAAAAACATGTTTACACCAAAAACTATGTATATACAAACTAATCTTATGTAGTTTTTCTCCTGAACACGAATAAAACACCGAATAATTCATACTACATACAAATAATAGATGAGATACTTTAAAATGTTGTTTAGCTTAAGTTAAATTAGGTAGGTTAGATTAGTATACGTTGACTGTGAATAAAAATTGCTACCTCAACCTAACCTAACCTAACATAATACGTTTATTATTTTTAATATTTCAGTTTTTATCTGTCGTAGGAACAAACGGATGTCATATTCATGTTCAGGAGAAAACATTACGTAAGATTAATTTGATAAATAGCATTTGTGTCAAACAATTTTTTTTTTTAATATCGGTATTTCCGCCGAAAAATATCCATATAAATTCGTGTTTGTAAGGTTTATGTAGACTTGTTAAAAAAGTTTCGAAATCAAGAATATATTCCATACTTACCACGCAATTTTTATTGTGTACTAAAATTAATCGATATTCATTATAAATTTATAATTTAAAGTTAGTAACCCTCATTAGATCTTCTGATTGGGAAATGGTTACGGTTATACTCATTTTTATAGTTTTATCAAAAGACAACTTATATAATTAAAATTCTAACAAATCTTTGTTTGCCGGAGTGTGGCTCTGTGAACCTAGCCGTCGTTGCTTTACTCGTTGAATAAATTTCACGCAGTGCTGTAGGTGAGCATTACAAAAATATGCGTTAAAAAATATAACATTTCCTGGCTTAAAAGTTATTTTAAAAAATTAATAAGTTATCATATTTTTAAAAGGTGAATTTTTTTACAGTTTTACTTGAAAATCGATTTAGACATTAGCTTAGGTTGGAAAAAAATAATTAGCTATACGTATTTCCCTGACTTATCGATCGTGGAACTTCAATATCAACGTCTTTTTAAGGCAATATACTTCTTACATTAACAACTATCAATTGTTTGTTTCAGTGAAAATTATATTTTTTCACTACACTACTATGAGTTTAGTTGTTTTCGTTATGTGTTTACAACATGCGAAACATCATATTTTCAACAGCTGTCTATTCTTTACTACCGAAAGTAACATTGTTTACAACCGAAAATTTTCCACAGTCAACAACACCTGTTTTTATTCCGTAGTGTAGTGAAAAGTATCGTTCAAAACTTGAGTGAAAGTGTTTTGTATGTTCTCGACCAATTGGAGTGCTCGACAAGTCTCGCACTTCAAACATATGGTCTCGAACATGCAAAACCCCATTTTCCACTCTTGTTATGAAATATACTATTTCATGAGTCTAAATATGAAAAAAAAACCTAAAAATTGTATTCCCTTTCACTCAAACATAATTTTATTGAATAGCGAATGAAGGAATAACATTGTTAAAATTCCTCTATTTAGTACTCAAAATAAATCATAAATAAAAGTGAGCCGTACAACTGTTTTTCATCTTCAACCGTTCATCCAATTATCAAGTGACTGTTTTGTGAAGTATCTATTCTCAAATCCGAGCTTCTATAGAGAATTATTTGAATAAAACATATTTAAAAATCTCTCTCTCCGTCACCATGTTTCACTTAGATGTTTGTTCTGATGGATAACATATGCCACTCATACGTCAATTCTTTTTCATATTGTGAAAAAAATATTGCAGAGACGGTCCTCACGTGAAAATGCCCGTAAAGCAAACAAACTATATCAACATAAGGAGTACTGTATACGATTCCTAATAATTTAAAGTCAAGCAAATCAACTACGCAAAATTAAAATAATAATAATAATAATAATGACTGAAAAAATATTGGAAGGGGGTGCGTATGAAGCATCCAGTGTTCAAAAGTGTATTGGTCGTAGGGAGGGTGATTGGGCCATTAGTGACGTGTTCGTAGTAGTAAATAAGAGAGTTAAAAGGGTTTTTGTAGGGTGGGTGGTTGGGACATAAAGGCCAACTTCCTTTTATAAGTGTCGTGTGTGTTAGTTTTATAGTTCACCACGTTACTAGATATCAATTTTGTTATAATTTGATATAATCAACACTTATCTATGCAAAACATTTAACAAAAATACGAAAAGTGTAATAATGAAACTGGAAAACATATTAAGAAGGTTGCAAAAGGGGAGTGTTCACTCGAATAAAACAGCTGTTTTAAACAACCTCTGACAAAAAGTCAATAACAGCAAACTAAACCTTTCCATCACTTAACGTCTCGGAGTGGTGGAGAAATAATTCACTTGTATTTGTTGAAATAAGTTGCGGGAACTTTGGAATAACGACCCTTGGGGTTACCTTTACTCTCTCGCCCTCTAACCTCAAACATTTACCATTTCCCCTAACACTATGTTTGAAAATATAGATTTTGCATATTAAGTAATTCGTCGGGTTATGTGTTCATGGCAGATTCTTTTCAAAATGCACCTGCACGAAAGCTAATAAGCAGCCACATAGTAGAAAGCTTTCATTGCTTCATGTTTTTGTCTCTTCAGTCTGATATCTATAAAATTTCTTTTTTCAGCCTCTTAGCCACAAATTGTGTCTTTTCTTCTTCTTAATTACAAATATTATCTTTTCAGACTCTCATATCTATAAATTTTGTTTTGTTTTCATCCGCATATCTATGAATGTTGTCTTTTAGCCTCGTATCTCACATTTTGTCTTTTCAGCCTCAAATCTACAAATGTTGTATTTTCAGTCTTAAATCTACAGATTATGTTTTCTACAGCTTCATATCTGTAGAGTTTTTTTTTTTTTTCAGTATCAAATCTGATTTTTTTTTTTCATTCCTATATTTATGAATTTCACATTTAATCCTAATATCTTAAATATTCTATTTTCAAACTCATATCTACGAATGATATCGTTCAGCCTTGTATCTTTGAATGTTATCTTTTCAATCTCATGTCTAAAAAGTTTTATTTCAGCCTCATATATACAAATTTCGTACGTCAGCCTCATTTTACGAATTTTATCTTTTCAACCTCGTATCTACAAATGTTGTCTTACAGCCTCATATGTATAAATCTTGCCATTCAGGTCCTTATCTACAAATTTTGTTTTCTTTTCAGCTTCGTATCTAAAAATCTAGTTTTTTCAGCCTCATGTCTTTAAATATTGTTTTTTCAGGCTTGTATTTACACATTTTGTCTTTCCAGCCTCATGTCTACAAATCTTGTTTTTCAGTCTCATATATAAAATATATATGTATATATATTTTGTTTTTTTCAGCCTAATATCTACAAATTTTGTTTTTCAGCCTGATATCTCACATTATGTCTGTTCGGCCTTATACCTTCAACTTTTTTTCTTTTAGCCTCATATCTAAAAATTTATATTTTATTCTCATATGTAAAATTTAATCTTTTCAATCTCTAATCTACGAACTTCATCTTTCAGGCTCATATCAACAAAACTTTGTTTTTCAGCCTCACATTTTCGAATTCCCTCTTTTCAGGATCAAATATATATTTTCTGCTATAATTAATCTAATTAATTATGTAGTTTTAAACTTTTAAACCCTCTTTGATATTAAAATCAAACATCTTATTTTTTGTTGCTTCGTCGTTTTGTACTTCATCACACTGAATGGAGTTTCGTGTTTTCCTAAGTACCACGTCACATTACAGTTAAACTGTTAACATAGTTTATTTTTGGCACATCATTAGGCATGTTTCGTATAGTTACTAGAACGTGTCATCCAGAAATAATTTACGATGTTTTACTATGTTAAATATTATTTTTTTCATTTATAAATTTTGTTTTACATACTAAAAATGTTGTTTGTCTTCAAAGCCATCTTTAATAAACTTTTTTAGATCTGTGCAGTTTGTGTCCCGTAAAATACGAACTATTGGGCTCGTGTTAAATATTCGCTTTTATCTTAATTCATATGCCTCGTTGGCTAATAATTAGAAACTCTTTCTATTGAAAAGGAAAACTGACCTTAGTTTGTGTAAAATTACAGTAACATATAAATATTCTCACAAACTATATTTCACTATTATGTGAATAACCACATCTTATTAATAAAATAAACAGTATTAAAAATATTCTGCTCTAAACCATCCAAAGGTGAATTTAACAGGGTTTCGATACCTCGACATTTACTCCAGCAACAGGTTTTGTCAATGGTTTCGTTGTGGGTGGTACAAGCTCTTCTTGGTTATATCACTCAGTAAGATGCGTGAAATATATATTACTGTCGGCGAGTCACGAGAAGCCCTCTGAACTTCATGTTTCTGTGATATTGAAAGCGCTGATTTCCACTAAAACAGCACAAATAATGTAGTGTACTTATCATGATAAGTAATTACGACAGGTGCACTACATGACTTGTGCAGTTTCAGTGGAAATCAGCGCCTTCAATATCACAGAATATTGAAGTTTAGAGGACTTCTCGTGACTCGCCGACTATAGAAGTATATTTTTTTATAAGATAGTACTGTCGAAATCGCCTTTCGAATATGTGAAATCCATGCAAGGGGAGGTGAGTAAGGAACTATTTACTAGTGGAGGACGAAAACACTCACATTAAAATCTGTAACAGGGCTATTGAATTGTGGTTTATAGAGCTAAAAAATTATATTCTTCTTCTACATTTTTACGTCAATTAGGTGTATCAGTCCAGTTCCTTCGTAAGATAGAAAAACGTTAAATGCCATCAAACATTACATGAGTAGACAGAAATAGTGTATCTACAATCCGAAAGGGGGAGGGAAGAAAGAAACAAATTGAGATTAACTTGAAATTGATAAAACAGTCAGTCAAGAGCAGCCACTCAACGTAAATCAGCCAAGGGCGGAATCCAACACGAAACCCATTTGTGCGGGGAATGAATTGAGCTTATCGTCGGAGAACATTATCGCCACCAATTGGCGTTGCAGTAAAATGAGGTGTTGGCATGAAGGTTGTGCCACCGTCATAAGGTGGGTGATAGGTTGGCAGCACGCAGCCTTCAGCGTCATTAGTGCTGGCTAATGACTTGTCGGCACACCATCGCCAGAAACAACTTATGACAGGTGTAACTTTCCTCTTTGAAAATCCTAAATTGACATTTCGAAACTGATTACTAGAATGTCAATTTGATTGGAATGGGAAGTCCCCACTAGGCATTCCAATAAAATATTTCTCTTCTCTTGAAATTTATTCATGTCGTGAGTTATTTGAAAAATTTTGTCAGTAATTTTTCATTTTTGTTTTCATTTTGCGTCTAGTGATTACTTGGATTTATACATCAACTTCCATTATACAATAGAACACTGTACATCATATTCTCTGTACTACTGTTAGTGCCGCAGCCAATGCTTTCAGTTCAGCTATTATTGTCGAGTCGATGAAAAACTGAAACGACGGAGATCTTCCAGGTATCCTAAGTGGTTGTCATACTGCTTATAAAGGTCACTTAAGAGGAAAGAGTGACTTAAGAGATCACTTAATAAGAAATTCAGGTGTTCAAGAGGAACAGATGAGTAGGGTTCTGGTTTCTGGCCTGCCTAGAGTTGTTGTGAAAGTGGAATTAGGTCACTGTTCATTGGGTTAGGAGTTCAGTGTTAAGAGCGACCTAAAGTTGAACCCACTAACTTATGTAAATATGTTAAATCAGTCTATAGGGACGATTCTTCTATCCCAGATGTGAGCTTCGATGACAAAGTTTGCACTAACGCCGCTGAGTTATGTTGAAAATTCAGTGAATAATTCAAGTCTATTTATCAAACTTTTTATGATGAGCAATTGAATGCAAAACTTAAGACTATAAATCCACCTAAAAAAGAAAATGTATCAGCAGGTGACATTCCCTTCTTATCTATTAATATGTCATCAAGAGCCTAAAGACGCACTCAGCACAAGGTATTATTAATAATTTCATTTATTGTCCAAATGTATCCGACAATGTATCCGACCATATACTTTCATCTTTTTCCTATTGAATGCTAATCGAACAGTTTTCTCCAATCCAGAAGACGACACTAGTATCTCCGATTTTAAAAAGAGGCCCCCAATATCTGTCCAGTTTTAGAGCAATGTATTTACTATGAGTAGTACTCAAGATATTTGAGAATGATTGCTTAAAACTTAAAAGAGTCTGCCACCTTATCAATCCTCATCAGCATGTTTTCGTGAAAACACTTCGTTTGTGAAAACGTTCGCTTCAATTGATCATCAATCATAGTCTGGTATACCATTCATCTCTATTTTTAGATATAGTTTTTATTTTATGCGTAAAACTTCTTCCTTCCTCTATTATGGCATTAGTGGTTGTAGAATCAGAAGAGAGAGTGTTGTCCGTGATTTTGTCTTTCTCTAATACACCACGTTGATTTTCTCTGCTGAGTCCAAAGCTAGAAATAACTTGGTTTTTATTATGTTTTTGAATCACAGGCTCTTTTAATGTAATAATATGTTTAAAACTTAAAATTTCATTGATTCGAAGTCATCTTAAGTATGCCACTGGATTTTGGATAAATACTGGATGTATTTAGATGCTGGAGTAGAGACCATTCAGAGGAACTTGCTCTCGTGAATTAGGTGGATGTTTTCGGAGTTATGTGAATTGGAAACGCTTGTAGAACTTAATTTATGAACCTTGTTAACTCATTGTACTGTACCTGACTTGTACTTTATTTTGAATTAACTTCAATGGTACGGTGGAGTCTATCGATCTAAGACTTCCAACATATACATTTCACTCGCGAGACCATTTTTTTCCATACTTTGGAGTAATCGGATTTCAAACAGTCAAAACATTAATGGTAAGGATGGTAAAAGCAGAATATAATTATTGACCGAGAGACTAAATTCACATTCAGCTAGTTTAGCTATTTCTTGAAGGTTGCATATTCTGGTCTCAGGGATGTTTCGGACATTGGGAGTTCCAGTGTAGTTGCCAAAAAGGTAGGGGCGAGTGAAGCCCCTATAAATTCTCTTTCTCGTCATATATAAAATAAATGTTCCCAATTTATATTTTAACATTGTTGTAACACATTTGCCGTGTTTTTTTCAAAAGAAATCAAACAATTGCCATACTAAAATTTGCACAGTGATTTTACTCCTTGATATCCCTGAGTGTTAACAAAACAAAAGAAATATTACAGGTTTTAGAATATTTGCTCCAATTTAACCTTTAAAGCTAACCATTGAAAGGTTTTGGTATTTGGTAAACTATTGTTTAGTAATTTTCACAAATCACAGCAACAAAAAAGTCCTAAAACTGCATATTCCTTAGGTGATCCTAGATGTAAAAACCCACCCTTTAAAATAACCATATTTTGATTTAAAATATTTTGATATTCGCATCTCAAGAGTCTGCTGAGGCTGTCGACCATGTTGACCTTAGTCTTATAAGAATAGTGTTATTTGCACGAATCCATATTTTTTCGTTATTTATTGACCAAAAGTTGTGTATGAGGTGCCATTTTAAACTATATCAAATTGTGAAATGTATCAGTTTGCTTTTGATATATTGAATACATAGGCCTAATTTAAAAAAATCTATGAAAATAAAAACTTTAAACTAAATATTTTGTATAATTTTTACTATAAAACTAATTTTGAATTTGCAAAGCAATTCCAACGCGCATTTTCATTCTTGATAAATGCAATATCAAGATTTGGGCGAGCCGGTGGCCGAGTGGTCTAAGGCGTCAGGACTTTGAGCTTGGGTTAGAGATAGCGCTGGTTCGAATCCGGCCTAGACTGGAAGATTTATCAGTAATATTCACCTTGTACTGTACAGGTTCGCCCCCTTACTCTGTCTGAATAAGTTCTTCGCACAGATCATTGGTCTATGGGGAATGGTCAGAGTAAGGTTAAGGAGGAGATCGGCCTCTCCTTTTTAAAAAAAAAAAGAAAAAAAAATACGTTTGGAAAAAGTTCCTTTAAAAATAGCTGTTTGATTTGGATACGGGTGATCAAATGTCCGGTTCGAAAATAACATCGTTTTTATTGGATTAAAACCAACATGGCCGATAGCCTCCGCAGACTCTGAAGATAAATAAATAAATACAAATAAATTATGTAAAGTAAATGCTTTACAGACTCCAAAAATGACCTTAATTAAAATAACTTCAATTGTACATATACATCATCGGTTATAAATAAGAAAGATATTACCATTTAAGTAAATATATATAAATAAAATCGTTAGAAAATCAATACACGACTCACGTTCTTGATTATATGTAGCATCTTTAAGTAATGGAGGACAGTTTAAAGGCAAGTCAAACCTACGATTCTTTCATCCAATTCGCAGAAATTGGATTTTCGAGTTGCATATGTGATGAGACGACGTTCAGGTCCGAGATAATTTCATCAAGGAAATACATTATAGTGATGTAAAAGGAAGTTGAAACGGGATCTTTATCTAGGGATTCAGGATATATAAGAGGCTAAGGGAAATAACTTCTTATAAGGAATCCTACACACTTATTCCTATGTACAAAAATGAGTCTGGAAATTATTTAAAACTTTTAGAATTTTTATTTCCAACCCTGTCTATAACTGTTTTTTAAACAAATTGTAGAGCAATAAAATAGCCCTCATTTTATCAATAAAATTGACTACTTAATTATATTCTTCATTTAAGTCATTACTTACCCCGTTCTTTCCTTTTGGTTTCTTGAGCATTGTAAATCTGTGGAATAAACAAATAAACATGTATCAATTATATTTTTAAAAAATACTGTTTTATTAGTTAAATTATATTATAATTTAGGAAACTGAAAAGAATTAATTGCCATATACCTGTATAGAACATTAAAAATCTACAAAATGAGGAAACACTGCTGTAGTATTGGCAACAGCTCAGGAAATAATAAACACAAACATCCTTCACTAAACTGGGGTAAAGTAACCAATATATTTAAAAATTCCTTAGCCTTTACATTACCACCAATGCATACTTGAGCGTACAAATATACTATATACAAACACAATGTATACAATTTCTTACAAACTACCACAGTTTCCCTCAAGTAGTCTTGATTACCATATTTGACAAAACATATACTATTGTTTGCACATGTATTGTTGTAAATTAAAGTGTATGATGAAAATTATGCTCTTAAATCCTACAATAGAAAACAGTTATAAACCTAACTAAACGTAACCTAAGCCATATAATCTACTGAAACATAACCTGAACCATCCACCCTAACGAATCTAACCTAACCAAAGTAAATGTAACCTAAGCTATCTAACATAACGAGTCTAACCTAACTGACCTAATATAACAAAATGTGACATAACAAACATAACCCAACGACTAACCTAACGAAACTAACCCCACTTGACTAACCTAACGAAACTAACCCAACTTGACTAACCTAACGAAACTAACCCCACTTGACTAACCTAACGAAACTAACCCAACTTGACTAACCTAACGAAACTAACCCAACTTGACTAACCCTTACAAAACTAACCCAACTTGACTAACCTAACGAAACTAACCTAACTGACCCAATATAACAAAATGTAACATAACAAACATAACTCACCTTGACTAACCTAACAAAACTAACCTAACTTGCCTAACCTAACGAAACTAACCTAACGAAACGTAAATTAAGCCATCTAAACTAATATAACAAAATGTAACCTAACACATCTGACCAATCAAAACCAACTTACCCATTTTACCTAATTAATCTAAACTCTTTCTAAGAAAAAGAGCAATCCAACAAACGTTTAAAACACATTCTTGCCGATACTCTTCTAACTAAACTAGAAGCTTGTCTTTGTTTCTGTAGGAAGTATTCCAAGATCGGTGACTCATAATCTAACACATCTACCAGTAGTTCACCGACACTATCAAGGAAGTCACCTTCCTTTGTTCTCAGGTGATGAAATGCGGCCTAAAGGTGACACATGTCTCAGCGCTGGTTCTCATCGACCTGCCTCAACCTCAACGTAGCTGAGACAGCTGGACGGTGACACATTGGCCCTATGAATAGCCTGTGGTGAGAGCAGACGGCTGGGCCTCGCCGCGTTCTGGCAGACTCCCTGTGTCAAGTGAAGAATTTCAACTTTCTCTGGAAACGCAAGAAATAGAAATAGGTAAATTATCACCTGTTTGATTTTATTACAACCATAAAATTTAATGATTACACTAATTTTTATTTAATTATACATGCCAGTGTTTACATAACAATTTTTAATCAATTTTAAAATTCGAGCTATTTTTAAGTTCGTAAAGTAGGCTATATTTAGTATTTATTTCTTTTAATATAAATTATTTTATATACTTATTTATATTTGTCCTGTTGAGACCAAAACCAGTTACGCAATATGTCTTGTGACCGTAGAAATGGCATCCTGACATAACAAACAGATCCAACCTCACAGACAATCTAGTGTATTTTTCCACGTTGATTTTCAACTTGGAAAGAAAGGAAAGGAAAGGCCAGTTAATAAAGACTAGAGCTAAATACGGTTTAGTAAAGTAATTTCCCATACAACTACTTTCAACCCCAATTTATCCTACGGTGGTGTCTAAAAGAAAATGACGTTTTTATGTAGCCACTTAGTGGCTATGGTTACGGACCAGGGTTTTGCAAAGTCCAATGTATGAATCCAAGCCTGATGATGGTCACTACTTCTCTGGTGTAATAAAGCCGACGCACATGCCTGCGAACCGAGTGAATTGGTAAATAAGTTTAAAAAGGCATCAAGTCGGGTCCCATCCGAAGGTTTTTCTAAAACAAACCCATTGGATTGGTGGGAGTGCTCACCAATCCAATGAGTTTGGACACGAGCGTCCCTTGAGTGGCTGGGAAAGCTTGTCTACTCGTGTCCCTCGGATGGGTGCGAAGGTTTGTCTAGCCGTGAGCCTTTTCTCACCAAAGTCATGTCCCTTGGACGAGTGAGAATGATCTTGTCCCCTTGATATTATCCCTTGGGTGGCTGGGAACTATCGTCTACTCAGGTACTTTGGGTGGGGAGAAAGGCTTTTCTAGTCTGTCCTTTTGGTGTGTGGGCGGTATTGTCTTGTCGAAACCCTTACTTCATCTAGTCGTGCCTCTTGGATCGACTATATTTGACTACTGTAAATCAAATATTGTCTGTTCATCACGTGTCTTAGCTTATATAAGTTCTGAAACAACTATAGAACTGGTTGGTAATTTGTAACAGTCTTTTGTTGCATGTCACTTTTAAAGTCTCCTCTTTTATTATATAATTTCACTTATTTTTTAGAATGCGCAATAAAATGTATACAGAATAAACACAGACTTCTTGTAGTGGTTAAATATCTAAGATAAGTTAGTATTACATACTGCATATTTGTTGAATGTACTCTTTTTCTTGACAAAACTCCTGCAACCTCTCTGATCTCCTTGAATTTAGTTTATGACAGGTTGATAACATTTGACCAACCATCCCTTTCCTTTTTTCCTGTCTTTAAAACGTTCCCATCCAACAAGACACCCTTTTATGCACTAGCGGGGCCGACCATGTTCGATTAATTCACTCGCCCTAGCAGATGTCACTCCGCCCTAATCAGGGCAGATAAAGTGTCCTGTACCTGTAGTTGTACACACTGCGAGTACTCGAGATCAGTACCGCAGGGGTGGCTTGTCGCTTGTTGTGGAGGATTACACGGCCGGTGGAAACAGCTGATCGCAGTCCGCAGCTGATTGCCGTGTCCACAGAGTAAGAACAACTGTGTGCACCAACCCGGATTACACAGAGCAAGGATAAATTGACCTCTGTCGAGGTGGTTTTACGTACAAGCTTAGGTAGTTGGTTGCTAATTCATCGTATATGGTAATGTAGTGGCTACAATGAAGAAAAATAAAGAAATAAATTACGTTAAATCGTTAAATTGTTTAATACAGTAATATGAATCACTTTTATTACATTATTATTTATATTCCAGTTGTGTTTTGCCTTTTAGATTATTTTTTTATTATAAGTGGCCTTGAACGGAGGGTTCCAAATATATCGCAAGATAACGGAGTAAATCAACATTGAGCGTGGCTGTTCCTTGGATGGGTGACCTGTGATGCATCCCTCCCTTGCACGCGCCCACCTGCCCGGTCACTGGTGGTGGTTCGAGTCCCCAGATTAAGTGTTAGAGGGCTTCTTAGCTTCATCAAGACATCCTTTAACTTTTTCCCCCCTAAATAAGTTATATCAATATAAAAAATTCATGGAATTGAATAACTTATCACATGGTTACAATATATTTGATAAGAAAGTGTCTAAAATTTTGTTTCTTACATTCCAAATAGATTCGTAACGTTAATAGTAAGATGTTGGAGTACAAGGGTTGTGTTTTTTTCAGAGGTTACCACGTCCTGGTCCCAACGAGGTTAGCTCCAGCGTTCATTGCTAGGGTTCGCTAGTGAAGTCAAAGTTTCTTTAATTGGCCCACGATGTTCTATCAACCACGGTGAGCTTGGGGTGTTATTTTACCATCCCAGTAATCGAATCCGGGACATTTTTTCCATAGAGGAAAACTTTACTCGGTAATTCACATCAGCCTGTAGGCCTGTGAGTGAACTTTATTGGGTGACGTAGCTCGGCTGGGGATTTAAACCTTGAACCGTGCACTTCACAACCCGAAGGCATGCCATCAAGCTACTACGCCGACAAATTACGAACCTCATACTATGGAAGGATAAGCTAACAATAAATATCTATGACTACTAGCTCGTCAGTGGTATTCTGAGAGCCTATGTTCACTGATAAATAGGAATTTACCTATATTTAATGTAATTTGTGTGGGAAGTAGAAAAATACCAAATATTCATTTTAAAAAACTTTAAAATAAAAAAGTATTGAATTAGGCTTATGTCTGCAATAGAGTAGAACCTATGTTATAAGACGTACACAAGTAGTTGGCGAGTGGCAGCCTGTCAGCACGGCCAACACTGTGACAACAGCCAGTGTTCCCAACGTAACAACAATTCATCACCCTGCAGCGGATTCCTCAGCCGTTGCAAGGCCGACATATTTGTGTTTGTCTGGACTATTCTCGTCCAGACATTCTAAACACATCGCTTGGATTTAGACTGATAAGTGATGTGACTGCGGTCAAATGTTCACTAAAATGTGGCGGGCAATGTGAGTTTTTGCCTCCATCCATTGGCGCTACTCCGGTGATATTTGTCAGTGCAAACTCCACAAAGAATCTGTATCAGAAAAACAGTTGCAGACGGTAAAGCGTAAAAAAATCGTGGTTCCAAAAACTATTTTCAAATCGGTCTATTCTGTCTGAGTAAAATTTAGTGCACATTATAATCAACGAATGGCAATTCAAATGATCAGAAGTCACCTCCACTGCAGCCAGACTGAAAATAACCTTATATGTGATCTCGTACTGTGACGAGTGAAGAGTTGGAGGGAGAGGCATGTTATTAGGTTACAAACAGTATACTATGTTGATTTTTACATGAACGTAAAGGTGTCTGGATAACCTAACCTAACCTAAACCAAACTAAACTAACCTAACCTACCGTAATCTAAATTAACCTAACCTATCATTATCATTCTTGGCGTTGTCATAGACAAAATTGGTCGGTAGCGTAGTTGGTAACAAGCCCAGCTTCGTAAGATAAAGGTTCTCAGTTCGATCTTGATAGCAGCCATAACAAATATTGAAAGAGATTAGCTGATGGCCACTGGCTGTTCATTTGACTTTGGACTACTAATTAATGATACTAAGGAATAGTAAGCCTTAGTTTGTAACAATGATTACATTCGTTTTTCTAAACTCATCACACTCATTAGAGATACACGTTCGCCTACATCGACGATCTAAAGGAAAAAAAATCTTATTCTCAGCGGTCGCTTTCTTATTGCCGCAGCGAACACCTTAGTATATTTTTTGTAGCATTTTTTTTAATGAAAATCATATAAAAGCTGTCTTCTTTATATACTTGGAAAAACTCCAAAAGTCACTGGGCATTAATACAAATAAAAATATAACGTGATCTGTCACACAGAGCTAAATCCAATCCATCAAGCCATTTAAGACCTGCCTCACTGATTCTATTTGTGCTAGCTAATCCATCCGTAAAACAGCGCAAGGGGCACTCTGAAACTATGTGATCCATTCTTCGGTAGACTCCCCGTAATCACATGACTGAACTATCAACACTACTGCCAACATACTAAGTGGCCTTCATATAAAGATGACAAGTAACCTATCAGTACGTATGTAGCACTAATAAATTCTTACGTTTATCCCTTAGGATTTGGAGGGAATAAGCGAACGGCTGACAAGGTGCTGTCTCAGTCATCACATGAAAACTGGAGAAACTACTCGACACATATTCAGCGCCCTATTGGATGCGGTCACTTTTTCCTTATTCTCTGTGACGTAGTGGACACATGGCAGGACATCCAACTAATAACATGGGCTTACGAGTTGAGAATGACGTTTGACGGTGAACTCCAATCGCCGTTATAGCTAGACCACCCATTTTATAAAGAAACACTAAATCCAAATGCCCCCCCCCCGTACTCCCTTATCCCCCTTACTCCCCTTACCTTCACACCCTCTTTCCCCTCACTTACATGTAAATGAAAAGGGCCACAGAGTAAAAAGAAACAGAGGTCGCATTTTAATGGCCACATTGAACGCCTTAGTTACCACTATCTAGTAGTTGTACCCGGTACTAATGTACATCTTTACATATCTGTAGTAATAATTACTACGTTTGTTCGTGAGGATTATTGGGCCATCATTCAAATATTGTTCCTGTACCATTAAAATTATTAATGCTACTTGTAATTTATAACACACCTTCTAATATTTACCAATTTTGTATAATTTGTTACAAAATATTTTGTAAAATACGGATAGCATTGCACGATAAACTACAGCATGTAGGATAGTTAAAATTGTAGGCCTGTGTATAATTTAACTGGAACAAAGTTAAATTTTGATGCAATATAGGACTACATAATGAATTTAACTCAAATTCACGTACCATCTAATTATTTATGAGTGAGATATATTATTAATTTTCTTCTAAATATTAGTAAGTAAAAGTGTTATGTTATATCAATGATAGATAACAATCGTGCCTTTAGTAACATAAAATAACTCACTGAAACTAAAGTGATCAGGAAAATGTGTTGAAAATTCTCTTACATAGAAAAAAAAAACACAAAGACCATACTTATTTGTCATAAATCTGGAAAACAAAATCTGAACTCATAGTGCTTCAGTTAAGTTCTATTTCGCTGTATAAAGGGCCTCGTCTTAACGAACGTTTTATATTAACTTACTTATTAATTTGCCTGTATTAAGTATAAATTCAATTTAAATGATTCATTATTATTATTAATTACTAAGACGCCGATCGTAGATATTAGGATGAATATGTGGGGCGAATAAGTGTCATGAGTGTGGCCTAGATGAACAAATGTAGTCATTGCTACCAACTAAGGACAACTGTTCCTTAGAGAGAGCCATTTATTATTAGCCCAATAGCCAGGGCAACAAAAGGACCTACTTTTGTTATTTGGAATCTGATCCACGTAGTATTGGTCTGATTTTTAGCTAACTGGAAAGCCTGATTCAGTACACATTGGTTCTTTTCCTTACTCAATATCCGGACCCAGACTACCAACTACCACCCCAATGACAACCATTGAGCGGATACCATGTCGGTATTAAGAGGGCCGAGTAGCCTATAGAACATACCGCCTCCTATCTCCACAGCACGTTATCCCCAAGTAGTTGGGTTACAGCACTGCGCCACTGGCGTCGACTAGTGTTTATTAACTTAAATTGAATAAACTATCTGTTACAAAAATTATCTATCAAGATAAAGTTATTCCTCTGGCTGTGCCAAATAAATATAACTGCAAGGCAGCGATGCCCAGATGAAAAGTAGAGAAATAAACTATCGAGCTAAATCTTGGTTAATTCGATCGTTTAAATTCCCCCCATCACATGTGGAGCCAATAAGTTTGATTTGGGGCCGAGATATTTCACCGCTAGCCAATGAGCCAGAGTGGCAGATAAACCGTGGCTCATTGTAGTCGGGAGTATTTGTGTTGTAAAGTTGGCATTACCGTGATCGAACGAAATTCATATGTTGGCATCGCCGTCACAGAACATTGGCCAGTGAGTTTAGCCGTTATACGTTATTTCTGTGGCACCGGGAAACAAAGGGGCCGTTTATTTATGAATTTCGACTGTTTGTTAACAGCTGATCGCTGATTGGTCGCGAACAACCTCAGGTCTGTAGCCGAGAAGATCGGCCCGCCTCCAAGTGTTGAGATGTTTACTCTGTTGTCATATGATTTTATACATGGGCCGCTTAGAAAACGACTTTTGAAACGCACTGATGCGAGTGAGATGCACGAGTTGTGCAAGTGAAACAGAGAACTACTCTTCCACCACTGTAATTCCATTGAAATAATGTCAAGGCAACCAAGAAAACGGAAGGCCGCGTGCTGTCTGCGCAATAGTGATCCCCGCCCATTACGTCATCAGCAGCATTGACCATCGGTTGGTTTGATTAACACCAACGAATAAGCTTAGAACGATTAAAGTAAATCATTATGTAGTATTACTAGATTAATAATTACTGAAAAAATACATATCCAATAAACAAACTTGAACGGTTCATTACAGTTCATTTTTTTTCAACTAAACACTGTCGTGGAAGTTAAACACTTGAAGGTGGAAGTTAGTCACGCCCGTCAAGTAAAGCAACTCAGCGGTGTATAGATTCCCCTCTGCCGCTGAAACCCCTGATTGCGTTAAATATAACACGCAGGCCGCTTACTGTCCGGCCGAATTATAATACATTTTAATCTGTTATGGGAAAGAAGGACTGTGTTCACGTTCTATACTTTAAAACTACACATAATTTACTTCACTTTTGTACGGGTGAAGTTATATCAATCCACTGCATAATAATTAAAGACACAAAGAAAAAGGAAACAGAGGTCGCTGCCTTATGTCTGACAAGGTGGCAGTTAGAAATAGGCAACAACGTAATTACATCTTTAAACATACGTAGAAATAATTATTGAGGATTTGGGAAATAAAGGAAGGGACTGACAAGGTGCTGGACATGCAAAGGACTGACAAGGTGCTGGACATGCAAAGGACTGACAAGGTGCTGGACATGCAAAGGACTGACAAGGTGCTGGACATGCAAAGGACTGACAAGGTGCTGGACATGCAAAGGACTGACAAGGTGCTGGACATGCAAAGCAAACCTGAAGATATAACTATAACTCAACATACATTCAGCACACCATTGAGTGTAGCCTCTTTTCTTTCTCCTCTGTGTAAAATAAAAGTTAATGGCTATACTTTACAATATTTTTAGTACGTCCGTTTTGTCTGTAAACCTACAATATTTACCTCCAAATCCAATGTTAATTTGTTTGTAGACAATATTTTGTGCATGAGGGGCTCTAAAGTCTTATCTTATCTATTTAGAGCGTGCGATTCACCTATCTACTCTCAATAACAATTGAAATTTTACATATTGAATTAGTTCCTGATCCTTTGGGATTTTTATTCCAAGTCCAGAAATATAACAGTGTTCTAAAACCAAAGTTTATAAACTAAATTTCACAATAATAAACATGTAAAGGCATTAAAGGTCAACTTCAAATTTCAAAAATACCTTAACAATAAAAATAGTAATAAAATAAATAAAAATAGTAGTAGGATATTTATAATCCAATATGAATAAAAATTGAAGGTTTATTTGATAGAACTTATGGCCATACATACTAAAGTACAAATTCGTATTTTCGTCAGCCAGTAACTTTGGCATAAGTTGCAATAATTTTTATTTCAATTTTTCCAAATAAAAAACCTAAAAAGGTTTATTTTCAGCTTCAGTCGTAAACTGAACGAGATCATTTTTCTACTGAGTATTATTTTGAAGTTTGATTTTCATCATTAAATAATACATTAAAATAAGAACATTGAAATTACTGTTTGGATGAAAACAAAATCTTATTCTAAACTGATAATTTCCCTCAAATCAATATTAACAGAGGCAACTTTTCAAATTAATTTATAGTTCATTGTTTTTCATATTGAAAATCTAAGTTTTACTATAATGTATATTTAATTTTTCTTTTCCATCCAAAATAAAGCATAGTAATTGTTTTGCAATTATTTTATTCATATTTTATTTACTTGTTTAAATTATAAATTATTGACATATTGAAAGTTATTATAGGGTGCAATAAGTTACAAAGTACAAAACAGTTAAGAAACACAATAACCCAAGGGCGCCTGTATAATTTGTGACGACTATTACTGCCCGTACCTGTGTGGATATTGCGTTCGTTGTTATCAGGCGTAAAGTTTATGTTAAAATTACGTCTGAAGGAAATTAAAGCTAAATATTTCTAACTTAAACCTTTAAGAACTTAGTGTTGACTACTTCACATTATGTTAATTCATTAAATGTGTTAGTAAAATATCCTAACATATAAATTGAATTATTATCATAATAACATTATAAATTGTTAAAACCAAAATGTTATAGTTTTTAAAACTAATGCCTAAATGGTTCACAAAAAGTTCTTTTTGCAAATAAATGCACTGCATGTTATCAGCTTACGCCATTTGGGTTGACTACCTCAATATAAATACATTGAGGCTTCCACAAACCCTGGACCTTGGGGGTGATTCTGTATTGATCATATCTTATTGTCTACTGAGTATCTTTTATTATTGTAAAAGCAAACACTTCAATTCGTTGTTTAGTTCTCATAATCCATCAGCCGACTTTTTAAGTCATATTTCTTTCTGTATAAATTATTTTTTAAGTAATTTACCCACTTATATCGGTAGATTAAGAACTATTTTTTTTAATTCTTAAAATTCTTTCAAAAAGTTTACGAGTTTTCAATATTCTATATTTCAACTTTATGTATAAACTTTTCTCAAAATGTTTAATGCGTTGGACCTAAAAACGTTTACACAAATATTTTTCATTGGCTATTGATTCGCAATAAAAATAATATAAAAATATTTACTTTAAAAGGTACAAGTATGCAATAAGACGAAAAAGAACAAAATTACACGAGCGTCAGGGTTGACACGTGAAGCGTGCACGGATTTCCCCTAGTCTATTTATATTTTAATCATGATAATATAAATTTAAAATTTAGAATCGTTTCAAAATAAAAATATATATTATTTGTGATAACTCAAATAAAAATGACCAGTTAATACCTTTAAATAGTTGTATTGTTTAAATTGGCTTGTTTAATATGGGAGGTGTGCGTACTCAATCATATGAAAGAAAGAATAAATTCGCTCATACTCCAGCTTCAATTTTTTTTTCAAAATCCACATTCGCTTTTATCTTATGATCGGTGTTTTAAGAATAAATAAATAAATATGGCAGCCCTCTAACTTGTAGCAATTAATTGATTACAAAAAGTATCTTAACCCCCCCCCCCCCCAAGGTTACTAGAGCACATTGTACTCTACTAACCTTGCCCCCCCCCCCCAACATAACTTTTCAACAGAAATATATTATAAAATGTTGACAGGCTCCCATTTTGTTTTAGATTAGAATAGAGAACTGTAATTTCTTGTATTGTCTTCCCTCACTTGATGGGGGTTTAAGCAACAAAACTTTAAGTTGCTCCCCATCTCCCAATTTCGGCTGGGGGGCTTGAAATCCTCATACATCCCTTAAACCATTATTTTTAGTCTTTATTCTCCCCAAAGACATTAGTTGATATGTTTCTGTTCGAAAGTTACATGACGAGGGGGCTTTAGGGAAACCATTAATATTTTCTATTTTAAGCAAATTAGCCTGGTAGAAAAGATTATAAATAACTCTGTTTTACTAAATTGCTGATTTTGTTTCCGTTTTACTGTCCCGAGTACAAAAATATACGTTTCTACTGGACATGTTAATTGGTAGTTTGTATTCTAAAATACCTATAGGCTCGGGAAGACGACCCTGTCTGCCATTAATATAAAAAAACAGCGTTCCCACTTTGAAGGGAATAGGAGGGTGGAGGTTCAGTGTTTTCCTCTTTTTGTATTAATGAAATCTACAACCCTTTACACCCAAAGACACGAGAGTTACAAAGGTCCGTCGTACGGAGACATGATTCATTACTGGCGTGTAATATAACACACACTGGGAAACAAATAAAACCGGCGGTAGACGTAAGGGTGGTGTACCCCCCTCGACAATAAAAGGCCGTCGTCAGGGCGATCGATCTGGCCAAAGACAAACAGCACTCATCCCAACCACCGGCTCAATTGTTTCTATTGTAAGGCTCAGCAAAAATAAAGAACGAGAGGAGGGTCTAGTTAATAAGAAAGGCAAACCGGCCGAGTGTTTGGGGCTCGATTTGTTTTTCGAATCCATAATCGGCGACACTTCTCGCCCGACGTGGCGAGACTTTTGAGAGCCGTATTTTTTCTGGGGATAAATCTTGGTTCGACTTTATTCTCCTTGAGGGTGGTTTTCAACAATCGGAGAGGTCATTGTACACAGAATGTAAATTGTGAGCGTTCCCGAGATGGAAGTAAATAACATTTTAGTTTGTATAGATATTACTATGTTATTTCTTATAGGAATGACTAAAAATATAAGCTAATTACAAATACTATAAAAGCTAAGTTGTTTTTTACAATCATATTATTTATTATTCATATTTTATCAAGGATATTAATCTCGTTTATAAAATATAGGCTTATTTTTGTTTCTCTTTGTTTTTATTTTATTTATAATAACTTTGCAAATTATGCACCTCAATATTCAAAATTATAGTGTTCGCGTAAAACTTAAAAAAACATAACATGCAATGATAAAATATTACTATTAATATGGGGTGAATTATTCTGTTACCTTATATTTAAAATATAATATTTTTTTAATCGTACGTTATACCAAACTACTAATAAAAATAAATAAATAAATAAGCCTCTAACTATACAAAGAGGATCTCTTTTCTTAACTCCTTTGGCAAGGTGTTTGAACAGTAAATAGTTTGGATGTTTGTTATATACTGGGAAATTATACAAGTTATTAGTTGCAATTTTAAAACTAACAAATATGACATGTTTACTGCGCATACTATAGCTTTAGCCAGAATCATTTTGAAGTTTGTAATTTACATAACACTTACTAAAATGCTAGCTGTAACTAGATTGAACAATTTTGTTGTAAATAACAAATAATCGTTTTAAATGTTAATAACTGGCAGTGTACATGAACACTTTAAATTTCATTTCAATAACACAAACACTTTGTACAAAACTGTCGTTTCTACCGAATAACCACTGCCCAGTCTTGATATTTTTTATTTATAAAAAAAAAAATAAAAAAATTATTTTGTTTTGATAAAACTATAAACCAGCTTAAATCTATATTTATAAAAGAGGATGTTTGTATATATGTATATATATATATATATATATGTTTGAAGTTTATGCGCTGCCAAACCATCCAACCGATCGCCATGAAACTTTAGGATGTTGTCTTGTATACTCCCGAGATGGTTTCTGTGAAGTTTGATGCAGATCCGTCCACAGGGTCACGCCCCACGGTCTCCTAAAGATCCCATGTTATTCAAATGGAGAATCTGAATTGTTTACAAAAAACATATGACTGTGTGGTTTAATGTAGTTTCACATGCCATAAGCAGATTGAAGTTCTCACAACAACAGTACTGTATATGTTTTGATTTATTGTAGTTCTACATTTCACCTTGAGAGTGTAGCACACACTACAAAAAACCTTTACATTTATACACCAAATAAGAAGACCAAAACTATTGTTTACCCTCTTGCACTCTTTTAATAAATAATGGTTTTTTTCTATAATTCTTTTTATTGCTTTATTTTGGTATGTCAATGAAAAATGAAAGGCGAGACAAAGTCCGCCGGGTTCAGCTAGTATGTTATAAAAAATTATCTTGTTTTGATAAAACTATAAACCAGCTAAATATCCTCTGACTGTAAACAAATTTAAAATAGTAGATACATCTATAGTGAAATTGCGATGTTCTAAATTAATTACATACCATTATCATTGCTAACGGAATGTAACTCGCTGATAACGGACTGTGAAAAACTGATAATAGAATGTGTCTCACTGATAACATAATGTGAATAACTGATAACAGAACGTGACTAGCTAATAACGGAATATGATTTACTGATAACGTAACGTAATTAGCTGATAACGGAATATGATTTACTGATAACGTAACGTGACTCTCTGATAACGTAACGTGACTCTCTGATAACGGAATGTGACTAGCTTAGTAAAGTTTAATATGATTTATAGTTTCGTATAAATCACAACTTAAGGTTTCAATTAGAAATAGAAAACAAGCACACCAACACTTCTTCGAACATAATATTTTAAATACGAAATAATGTTTTTTTTTTAAGTCATTGACGATGATTATCTGACTCCTTCTACAGTTGTATTTTCTAATACCAATATGACGTCATAAAATCGTCTTTAACAATTATAGGCCTTTAGTTCACTTTATATTACAGGGTTCCATCCCAACTTGCAAGATGATTAAATAATAAAATAAAATTACAATAAATATGAACTTTAAAGTAATGATTATTCTCTGTATAAAATACAGTAATTGTAGGTTGGAAAATGTAATTTAACAACTAACATTAAATTTGTAAAATAACAATCACGCACATAACAGTTTGGATAGCAAAAGCCTTTCTTGTAACAAGATATTGAGAAAACCTGTTCAGGAATGTGTAACTCAAATTGGACCACCTTATCGACTTAATTTAGATCACTTTAGACAAACTATTAAAAAAGACGGTATTGTAGTCCCGTTTCGAAACGCATAGACACTTGTTTCCACTAATCGATGAAAAATATCTAACCATCCTTTTCTAACCTAATAAAAAACGTTCTCTATTTTTAAAATTTTATTCTTGTTATTCATGGTTAAATTAGTAATTCAATATAAATGCATAGCTAATCATTTAATATTATAAATTAAATTATCACCTTTTTTCAGATAAATAGAATTCTTCAAATAAATAGAGTGTATTTATACACTCTATAAAAAAATATGAAAATGCCCAAATTCATGTAAATAAAAATGTATGTCTATCCTTTATCCATTACAACATCATTCATCCGATCGCCATGAAACTTAAGGAGGTCATTGAGTACACCCCTGGGAATGTTTCTAGCATTATTTTATTCACATGTGACTGCAGGGCTCTACCCCACTGGCCGTTAAAATTTAAGTGGTATTCTAATGGGGTTATTTTATTTATTAAATTAATCATAAACCGTTAAATAAAAACAAATTTAATGAAAACTGTTTAAATAGACTGAGGGATGATTATTTAAATACAATATTACCAAAACTTAACATTAATGCTCAGAGGTTTGTTCCGTAGCAAAGCTGGGGTAAACAGATAGTTTCAAATAAAGGATTGTTGGAAAATTTATACACGACGCATTATCTCAGAAATGAGATACCGATTCATCTTTGTTTCTATTTTGAGGCGAAAATGAATTATTATATGAGTGTAAGATGATTGTTCATAACTTGTGTAGTCTTGTTACCAATTGAGTTTGACTTATGCTCAGGAAGGGAAATTTAACTAAGGGACCTACAGCTTTACGTGGAATCCAGACCTCGTAGTATTTGTCTGAATTTCAGCTAATCGACTAGCCAGACTCTCAGATCCATCCCCTACACAACATCCGGACAATGACTACCACCCAGTACGAACAACCCAGACTTCTCTAGTAGTGTCCATGTTGGTAGCAGCCAGTGAGCGGACGCTCTGTCCCCACTACACTTTGTCCCCGAGTATACAATATTACCTATGAATATCGAAGCACCAGTTCGTTGAGCGACCAGTTCGTCGAGCGGCCATATTCTCATTACCAAGGGTCAGGGAGGGTTCACAGGTGTAAGCCGAGTTCGTTGAGCGATCAGTTCGTTGAGCGACCAGTTCATTGAGCGACCAGTTCGTTGAGCGGCAAGGTTTTCTAGTTTGTGGTTATACGCATAATATAAGTTGATTAAACCAATACTTGTATAATATATATAGTTGAAAACTATGACTATATTCTTAACAAAATATTTGGTAAAGTCTGGTAGAATTTATATGTACTAACAAAAGTGTACTGCAGAGCAATTAGTCGTTTTCTAATTGTTTTGTTGCTTACTAAAGTGCTGAGGCTATCTAGATAGGACATTAAAAACTGCATGCACAACCAACATGTAAGTTAAGGATGGTGAAACTATAGCAAAAATACATACATAAACTACTCATTTCAATACAGGTGTTATCTCATATTTTATAACTTCAATAATTTACACAGCAAAGCTATAAACATTCAAGATGTTTGTTCCAAGCCAATGAAATCAGAGCCACTTGTTTATCTGAGAATTTGTGAATAGTATTTATCTATATTAATGTAAATATATGAAGGTAAGTATCATGACTTATCTCCATTATCGTCACGGGCGCTATGGTTAAATTACCACGGAAATTACGTTTAACAGTTATATTAGAAACACACAGTCTACTAATGTTGTGAGGAATTAGTCTATTGCTCTTTAATTATATGGCTTACCTGTCATCACAATCATGCAAAGCAATGAATATTTAAATGCTATTGCACGACAGGGGGACACCCCTGCAATTTCTAAACCAATTAGAATAGTAGTTAACCATATTAGAGTAAAAATCCAACTGAACTCGACACGTTACCTGTAAATAAGAGACATTGGTGTGATTGATCCTATGTATTTAAGGGTAGGATTTTTTTATAATGTAACAGAGTGATTGGTTTCTTACACGGAAATGACTTTTATAACTACAAAATAATAAAAATCATTCTCATAACCAGATGAAAATTAAAGTAATTAGTTTTTACTAATGTTTCACCATCCTTATCTTACATTTTGGTGGCCTATGACGCTTTCAATGCCAAATCTAGAGAGCCTCAGCACTTTAGTAAGTATTAAAACAATTAAAAATAGACTAACTGCTCTGCACAACACTTTTGTTAGTACATATAAATTCTACCAGGCTTTTTAGTTAAGAATATAGTCGTAGTCTTCAACTGTATATATTATACAAGTATTGGTGTAATCAACTTATATAAGTTGATATTACATAAGTTGATAATATTAAGCGTATAACCACAAACTAGAAACCCTTGCCGCTCAACGAAGTCGGCTCACACCTGTGAACCCTCCCTGACCATTTTTAATGAGAATGCGGCCACTCCACGAACAAGCCGCTCAACGAACTGGCCGCTCAACGAACTCGGCTCATACCTGTAAACCATCCCTGACCCTTGATAGTGAGAATGTGGTCGCTCGACGAATTAGCCGCTCAACGAACTCCGCTCAACGAACTCGGCTCATACCTGTCAACCCTGTCTGACCCTTTTTAATGAGAATGTGGCCACTCGGTGAACTAACCGCTCAACGGAGGTAACCAGCACCGACGCCACTGCTGACCTCGGTGTCGATGTCACCCCTTCCTGGTGCCGGAGGATGGATGACAGTTGCAGGTCCAGATGCCTCTGTTTGCCCGTTTTACACTCCTGTGGCCACGAAAGCCGATCCACCCCCCGTCTTCCGCCCTCCCCTCGTGTGAGGAACCAGCGTTTATTTCATTTTAAATTAGTTTTGTTTCTGATGTAAATTTATTATACCCCCAATCGCGGGTCCGTGTGTTTGCTTTGCACACCCTCCCCCGCCCCTTGCCAACCGACTAAAAATGATGAACGCTTCAAACTACGACGAATCGTCGTCTTTTAGTGATAATGCAAAGTAATGTCTCACCTCATGTTTGAGAATTTAAAATCGGAATCGAACAAAGTCAAACTATTAAAATTCTACAACACATGTTTGTGAGAATCTTCAAAATAAAATGTGAACTTCACATGGATATTTTGTATTTGTTGGTATAAAAAACCATTTATGTTTCATCAACAGACATTTTGGCCACGACCAAAAGTCACGGTCATTTTTTTCAGGTTGTGATGTTTGACTTAAGTCACATCCACCAACTTTGTGACTGATCAGTATAAATTTAAACACTTATTGTTTTATCAGTAAAATTAAATGAATAAGTTAAAAGCACAACAACAATATTCCTTTAAATGTTTGTTCGTTTTATAGGGATTACGATCAGAGAGTGGATGTAACCACAGAAGAAAAAGAAACAGAGGCTGCTTCTTATGGCCACAGCTAACGCCTCAATGGCAGGTACCATTAATGTAAATATTTATATAATCACTACAGCTGTTGAGGATTTGGGGAGGACTGACAATGGTGCTGGCTCTACCGTCCGCATGGAGAAGTAATTACTCGACACCCCAAGTTTCTGGAACGACACCATTGAATACAACCTCTATTTCTTTCTTCTCTGTGATGCACCTCATGTCATATAACATCAATATTTAGTTAGTAATTTCAAAATTATTGTTTTAGTTAAATTTCAGATGGTGAATGTTCCAGAACTAATTTTATTATTACACTATCAATTTGTGAATGAAAATTCAGCCAATCATCCAATACTAGACCAAGGTAGGGAGTTTTTTGAGAGGGGTGGATCTTTGTTTCATCTAACAGGAAACTGAAAGTGGGGGTTGTTCTATCTGTAATTTTGATATGGGTTTTCCGAGTGTTAAGCGAAAGTAAAACCACTGAAGTAGACTATACGGCTTTATGAATGTTAGTAATTAAAAATATTCAACAGTTAAGTGCTTGTACGTAGGCATAAATTACTTTTAAGGATATAACTGGTATTTTTTAATTTAATCATATAGAGAACACACGCTGAAAATAGTTAATTAAACATGAGACGAAAAAAGCTTAGGATAAATGGAAAAAAGAGATAAAAACGTTTGAAAGGTCAAATCAGGAATAACGTTTTTTAGGTGTTCGAAATACACAACTAAGAAAAGGAGAAGTCAGCTGGTTTTCTATGCCAATGTAAAGATCCCAAAATAATGTTGACTGAATATAGTTTATTTATTGTTTATGGTTTTCATCAACTGAGCCTCGCTAACTACAACTAAATGGTCAAAATCTGTTATATACCCCCAAATGGTTTTTTTCTTAACAGGACTGTTTTAGAGTTGAATCGAGGAACATTCTATCCTAACCTAACCTAACCTTAACCTAACCTAACACAACCCAAGCTGATCACGGGTGCTACCCAAGCTCATCACGTATGCTACCCAACCTACACCGGCCTAAATCACTGTTGGTTACTTACTCCTCATACTGGCTTCCAACAAAATATCATCATTTTAGAACGTCCCAAGTTTATAGGAAAAAGTTTAGATTTAGCGGGCATTCAACCGATTTTGACCCAAATAAAAATAACAAAATCAATTGTAATATAATAAAAATAAATAAATATTGAAAGTATACAAATTAAATATATATAACTTGCATGAGAAAACATAATTATAGTTTTGTAAACTGAACATAAAGTGTTAATATTAAAAATAAAACCACATGTACGGTATTTAGAACACCCCAAAACTTTTTCAAGAGCTTAAATCTTAAGACCCGGGTTGAGGTTAGGGTAAGCAAGAATATTGACGCACAGATAGGCAAAGAATTTAAACAATTCTTTAAACTTGTTTGCATACAGTTTGTAGAACTAAATGTGAAGATGTAGCTGGAAGTTTCTATCAGGCCACACGCATTTAATGGCTATATAGAGATAGTTACGCGTGTTGCTGTGATAGTTTCCGGTTTCTCCGACAGATAGTGATGGCTGCGCCCTTCTAAGCGATCTTCCATTAGCATTTCAAGACAGACACATATAAAATTTAAGTGTCCTATCTGTATTTACGACACACGAATTGTATCGAAGGAACGTTCATAGTTTACCTCTATTAATTAGGTAGTACTATTGTGTTTTTTAATTTGTTCTTATTATTACTGTTTATTAAAAGTCAATAACTTAATAATAACAAACTTGCATGAAAATATACAAAAATGTTAAGATAAGATATTAAATAAAACAATTAAAAAAAAACCAATAAATTACTTACACTGTGAAAAATAACGTGCTTTCGTTTATCGTACATGGAAATGCCAAATAAGAACTGTTTAAACGGATTATAGTGAAACTATGAAACTGAAAACACCGTATTTCAAACATTATTTCAAGAAGACATTTTAGGTATGAGTGATTTAACAAAAGTTGTGTGCGCGTCGCTTTAACACGTGTGTGTGAAGACGTGTGGGATGGTAAATGATCAGTCATGTCATTGTGGAGTCATTATTCAAACTATGGATCACATAGTTACTGATTGCCAATTGCGGTTTTTTTTCAGGGGGTATTAGCTGGTCGTCGTTCAATCGGAGAAGCAGCTGTTAAATGGTAAAGAAACCTGGATTTAGGTCTGTGACGGGAGATCAATATTTAAACACTAAGACAACAGTACTTTGCCCTTGAGATTTTTTAATTTTACTATCCATAGTAAAAATTTTTTATTTTTCTTATCGTTCTGGTTTTTAATTTTTCGTCTTTTGTCCTTTTAATTTGGTAACTGGCTTTGAAATCCATATCATGTAAACGGGGAAAAAATTAAGATTACTATAAGACAAACTATAAGAAATAAGTTGAGTGTTTAAGAAACAAACATAACGTTTCGACAGGTATAACAAACTCCTTCCGTCTTCAGGTGTACTTACTAACTTAGCCTTCAACTATGGATCACCGTTTGTTCTCGACAGGAGTTTGTTATAGCTGTCGAAACGTTGTGTTTGTTTCTTAAACACTCAAAGCATTGGAAATCTCCAAATATTATCTACATATCATGAACAATCCAATGCTAATAAATAACTTTCAAACAAAAAATTTTTAATATTTTATTATTTGTCCAGTTGGGTTTTCTCAGAGGGAAAATGGCAAGACGAAAATGTATTAAAAATTCTAACAATGAAAAATTGAGAAAATTACAAGTTCATAAGTTGGTAGTCCTGGTTCTGCTTCTTCCTAGGCTATCAGCTGATTTACATAGTTGCATTGTTGTTCACTTTATATGGGTTTCGTGTAATGTCATTAAGTTTAGGTTAGAAACATGGTGTTGAGCAAACTTTGAAAAATGTGTCCAGAAATTTACTAAAGAGGGCAGAACCTTGTATACATGCTAATGGTGATTTATTTGAACACCAAACCTAAACAATAATGTCATTAAAAGCATGTAAATAGTAGTAATAAATGCTAATGATAATAAAATGTTTTATAGATGTATATTTTGTTTGCATTTTTAATTCAAAACATGGGTTGCGTTTTATAAGAAACGCCCTGTATATAGTTTATTTCCAGCTAATATTGACAGTATTAGTTAAAAAAATATTTTATTTTGACTAGCCTAAAAGCCTATTTTAGTGTTCTTTCATCGAACGCTTTTGTTAATGACCTTGAAACACAGTCCAACTGCCCTGTTGTAAGAGCAATACACAAATTGCCTTCCCAGAGATTTCACCAAAGTATTACATGTAAGTGAATGTTAATTCGTTGGATATTTTCAACAATTAATTATAGTGTTTAAAAAACGCTATTACATGTAACTTATTTATAAAATGATTATTAACTAGTGGCCATAAAAAATATTGGTAAACCTAGATTTACACTATATGGCAGGTTTTGTTTTACCTAATTTATTTTTATTAATTTCCTATCATTTTTTTTTTTTTTACTTTAAATTCTATTGAAACGTCAAAAATCAAGTCATCCTCCCTGCCATGGACAGCATTGTTATATTGATTTTTATTACAGATTGAAATGCATACTTCACTTGCTGACCGCTGAATGATTACCGTCAAAGTAATGATGGCCTACTTCAAATAATGATGAATACTGTTTTAATGATATTGAAGGCGAATTTATTTTACCATACCGAAATGTGAACACACATGTATTAAAATTGAGTTCTTGGACGTGGAAGAGTGAATGTAGTCTTTGTTACAAGGTTAGTTGTACTTTCCCTCTAAAAACCTTTCACTATCTAATATTGGCAATGCACACTTGTAGTTTTTATTTTAATTTGCTGACTTTTAACCACTAAACTGACAGCTTTTCAAACTGTGAATAAATAGCAAGGTTACCTGGTTCGGATTCCAGGATAAACGTTGTCTCCTCAATCGATCTGATCACTTACTTATATAAAATGATATCTATAATTTATGGGGTTGGCATTATTAGTGCAGTGCTGTAACCCAGCTACTTGCCGACAAAGTGTTGAGGAGATTGTAGGCGATATGTTATATGTTCACTTCTCAATATCAACGTCCGCTCAATGGTTGCCATCGACGTGGACATTACTAGAAAGTTTGGGGTGTCTATGATGGATGGTAGTCAAGGTTCAGATGTTGTGTAGGGAAGTGAATGAGTGTCAGTCTTGTCAGTCAGCTGAAAATCAGACCAATACTATGTGGTTCGGATTCCACGTAAAGCTGTAGGTCCCTAGCTATTGGGCTATTAATAAACAGCTTTTTCTGAGGAATAGTCGATCTTAGTTAGTAGCAATGACTACACTCATTCGTCTACGCTCATAATACGCATTCACCCCTCATATTCGCCCATATATCTACGATCGGCGTCTTACAAATGAATAATAATGAGTATAATAAATTACCAAACTAAAAAAATGTACAGCAAACACCACCCTCGCACAAACACGAATCTATTACCAACCGAGCTGCGATAAAATAATGCATACCAATTGCAATCAATAGCGCCGGATACACTTCACAGAAAGCTGTTAAACAAATACTCAATACGGTAATAAAATGTGTTATTAAACCAGCGTCGCTTGAAATCAGCAATGAAAATAAATCCGCGCGAACGGTCCACTTTTATTTTTGCACGATTCGAAACCATAAAATGTGGTAAATAAACAAATCTATCGAACGAAACAACGCCGACCTATAACTCCATTACGGTCCGTTTGTTTAGGTCCCCGTCCCCATCGCCGGTTGATTAATGCGAATAGTCGAATCGAAATAACCGGATGATGACTCGTGCAAATGTAAATTGGACAGTATTTTGTGCCCGCTTTCATTAAATATGCTGCGAGCGCATACCGAATTAACATAATGCAGGGGAGGGGGTGCGCTGCGATATTTGGCGCTGTATGGTCGATCGTACCGTGACAGCGAGCCTAATGATAAGGGGTAACTCCCCTCCCATACAATCTGTTACTTTGTCAGAGCCAAGGCCTTTAAAAAACCATCAAATTGTGTCAACAGTATGGCTCAAAGGTGGCTCATCAACCGGTGGTTTTGCCAACAAACAGGCAGAAACTTTCTGCAGTTCACTAGTTTGCCGTAAACAAATAGTCTGATGAAATTTGCCGTTTGTTATTTCCAACGTTCGTTAGTCCTAGGCATAAAATTGAGTCGGCAGGTTAATTTATTTTGTATTGTTTTTAGTTAAAACCAACGTTTAGAATTATTACACTTTTATGAAAAATATTTAAATGTCAGTTTATTTCAGTTTCTAATCCCTTTTTGGGTGAATTTCATGAGCTTTTAGCACACAATTATGAATCGATATAAAATTGGAAACTAAAATATAAATTAAATTTTAAAAACGAATTTAACACTGGTTGGTTTTGTAGATTCTTAATAATCCCACTCAAATTGAAGAAATTAACAATACAAAAATTCAATCACTAAAATATAAATGTCATAATAAAGACAAACAATTTAACTCTAGACATATATGATTAATCCACACACAAACTCATAACGCACGTAAAAAAACCGCAAAAGTGCAATTTCTTCCCGTGCTTATATTCAGATAAGTTTATTGTTTAATTTACTTAGTAGATTTTCTTGTGTACCTAACCCCTTAAAGGAGACAAAATGTTGACTTCACTATTTAAATATTGTATAATGTAACGTTATGTAACGATATTTCTAATTTGTCAACCTATGTATAAGAAGTTAAGATAAATCAAGTCAATTTACTAAGTAACAATATATTTTATTTGTGAAAATATTAACTTTAGTATGTCTGAAAATAAAATACTGAATTATCATAAAATCTACTTTATAAATCAGTTATAATTCCTCTTAAAATTGACAAACATTAAGGGATAATTTTGAAATATTTTTTTAAAATAAATAATTCATGAAAATTATGTACTATAATAAGTAAATCTGAACGAGATCTTTTTTTTCAAGTAGCAAAATAATATTATAAATGCAAGTAATAATGTATGAAAAAAAAAAAAAAAAAAAAAAAAAAAACACTTAGTTGTAATGTGTACTATAGTTTTTGTATTCAAGCGACTTTTTATGTATTTAGTTTCTACAATTTTATTGTTAACGGGAACAGGGAATTTCAAGCATTTCGTGACCTACCTACAATTTACAAATGAAAATAAATGTCAGTGCTGAAAAAGTGGTTCTGTTACTTGCTCATTTATGTTATAATAAAAAAAATATAAATTACTTTATTTCAGATAAAATCTAGTAAACAGTCAAACTTTATTTGTCTAACACCTAAAGTAAACAATAACAATTAATATTTAATCTCACGGTACCTAGAAAAGAAGACGATATGTTTTACGCGCATCTCCCGTGACGTCACATGAGCGAAATATCAACAACAAATAAACACAAAAATAATGTTATAATTTCCGTGGTTACACTTCCTGCTGTTAAGTGGTCCACATCTTGGTTAATGTTCAGCCGAAATCTTCCATGTGATTGGTAGGTTTGGTTAACAGTTGTTATAAAAATAATTAAACCAGCTGATTTTGCTCATGTGATGATACCTACAATATTTTCTAGTTACCGTGGTTAATATCAGACTATCTATACCTATAAAAGGCAAAGCCCTCACTGACTGACTCACTCACTCACTCATCACTAATTCTCCAACTTCCCATGTAGGTAGAGAGCTGAAATTTTGTACACTGTTTCTTTAGAACTTAAATAGGACAACTAAAGTATTTTCATCTTGATCAAGAACTCCTAAGGGGTAGAAACCACCCCTTACTCCATAAGAATAACATTGGGTTGATTTTAGTAAATTAATAACAGCTGTTTTAAAAATAAAATAAACATGTTTATTTTGTATGTTTGACATTATACTATTGATTCCACAGAACAAAGCTGCTCTTTGATAGATGCATTTTTAATACTATACAATGAGTTTAATCTTTAGCTGTTAAACAAAAACAAATAAAATGAACACGTTTGAAACGTAATTCCATTGCGTAATGTGCTAAGCAAGTAATGTGAGTGAGATACTGTAAATAAATTTAATATTGTGATTTTACGTTACACAGTTGATCAATCTACTATTATTTATAATCAAAAGTCACATGCCGAGGCCGAAGGCCGAGGTGTATATCGAGCGCATTGAGCGTTGGGGTTGGCACGCGAAGCGTGCAGGGGTGTCCCCTAGTGCCTATATAATTCTTCAAAAAGATGAGGAAAGACACAAGATTGAAATTTTAACGTCAAAATATACATTTGAATTAATGTTGTGAGTGGAAGTAGTTATTGCAATTGTTATGTTATGGTTACCTCCCACCTCATCTCATATTACCCCATGATAACCTCAACAATGTTGTGTCCAGGAAATCAAGGCCAACCTAATCACATCGCAATCACCAACCCTCTAGCAAGTGATGTAAGGAGTTTCGTCAAAGACAACAAGGCGACAGAGGGGGAGGATTAGGGACGGCTTTCAGGAGGGATTATAGCCCTGAGGACAGCCGGGCTGGACACTGGAACTTGCCTTGCATCTTGGGCTGAACAATATCGATTATTGGCAGAAACGGTTTTTACTAAATTCACAACCAGTAATGGTTTGAGATGTATGAAAATTGACTGAATTTTTACACAATTATCTAAATAAATTAATATATTAACTGATAAACATTTTTTTATTTAATTGGAAAACCTATCTTGAACATATAACGAATTATTGGTTTTACAATATCATTATGCTAATTTGATGAAATATTTGTTCTACTAATCACACCAAATAATTGCCGTTTCAAAATAGTAAATACACGCGTTGTCTAGAATCAGATACACAATATTAAAACAATATTATACAATGATACTTAAAGTAAAAACTGACTAATATACATATTAGTTATTTTAAGATAATATTCATTATTATTATTATTATTATTGTTGCTGTTGTTGTTGTTGTTGTTGTTATTGTTGTTGTTGTTATTATTATTATTATTATTATTATTATTGTTATTGTTATTATTATTATTATTATTATTATAAATAATAAAAATGTATTTTATGATGTAAATATTACAGCAAATGTATTTATAAAAGATTTTTCCTCAATTAGCCATAGGCTAGAGGAATAAATAAAAGAAAGACTACTTGTAGAATATTTGTTGTACAAAGAAATAAATAAATAAATGAAATGAAATGAAAAAAATTATTATTATTATTAATAAGATAACACATAATTATTATTAAGATTTTTTTAACAATATAAAAACATTTTTCACCAAAAATAACATTAGTGCTTCTATAATTTTTCTTTTATTGTTATCAGTTTCCAGCTTGATCGGGACAGTACAGCGCGTATAATGAGTAAAAATATAATGTTTATGAATACATGATGAGAATTTAATTCTTAGACTCTAAACGGAATGTGAGGTAATTTATAAAGGCTATTAGTACTTTTTTACGAGCGTCTAATGAATGTAAATTGAAGAGAAAGTAAGTTTTTTTAAGATGTACGTAATTAATCATGAATCACCAACGTATAAAGAAATACCATTTTGGGAGGCGGGGGCTATTAATTTTCATCTCATTATGAAGGAAGTAAACTAGACAATGTTTAAGTTTTTATTATTAGCTACACCAATGAATTTTTACTTAATTTATACCCGAAATTTTGTTATGAACATCTATAGTTGCAATTTATCTTTTTCATTATTGCCGTATTTTCTTGGATTATTCTCTTTTGTTAATTATAGTCTTTTGTTAATTATAGTCTTTTGTTAGTTATTCTATGTTCTCTGAGTGTTGATTTAATTACTCTCTGTTTGATTATTACTACATTTCTTGCCCTTCATAGGTTTGATGTTGTTATTTTATATCCCAGTAATTTTCGTCCATAAGGTCTCCACGTGGGTCTCAAATGAACAATTTTGAGTTGTTTAAGGAATTTTATGAATTTTTATAGAAATTAGGAAACTGGCATTTTTTTAAAAATTGTATTGGTTGAGTATGGTGTAATACTGTATTTTGTTGCAATACAAACAATAACAGAACAATTATTTACAACAACAATTCACGCCTATCCTCCTATGTAACTTGTTTCTGTTAACTATCGTTTTATAATTTATATTTGTTTTTTATCTGCACCCACTCCTTACCACATTCGACATTGATCATATTACTCTGGCCAGTTTTATTCTCAAGTGTCGAAAACAGTCTTGAGGTTCAAGCATGTAACACTGGAAAAACTAGCTAAACTAGTTGAGTGTGAGTTTAGTGACACAGTCAAGAGACGCTACTTTCAAGATCCTTTGGAACTTTCAATAATCTTCATAGTTTCCAGTTATTTATTACACAAACCGAAGAACAAAGTAAGTGAAACCTCTCAGAAACAATGTAGCTGATTAAGGGTTTTCATCGTACATTCTGTGGGGGTACTTGCTACAGTGAATTCTACCAAACTAGCGGACAGTTATGCGAAGTGTCGCGTGCCAACCCCTCCTGTGTATGAAAATTTTATTTTAATACTGTTAAACACAGTATGAAAATAAACATTACTAGTCTCCTTACTATAACAAACACCATTGTCTAACAGCTGTTAAAACATATTATTATTTACATTTGAACAGCTGTTTCTTTTCGGTTCATTTTAATCTCCATTTTATTCTTATGCCCGAAAAACGTACTTTGAAGGCTTCAGGTTTAAAACATTGAAGAATTAAGACCTCTTATTGCAAAACTACTAACAGAGGCAAATTTGTTGACAACTCGACCGTTTGAATTGGTCAAGAAATAAGGGAGGAGTTGCGTTGACAAAGAGCTGCTTCACGTATCATACATAAGGAAGTGAGCTACCCCATAATGACATTTAAGTAGTTTTCGCTATCTACCGTTAACTGAGCCACCAGGTAACTCTGCATATCCGTCCATGGTTCGCATCCTTATGGGTCGTCCCAGTCACTGATCCCCTCACGAACACGTGATCAAAGTTTCGGTTACAAACTGCAACCGTCATCAGATAATGCGGTGTTCTCGTAGAAACTTTCACTGACACAGTTAGTCATGCAATGCATACAAAAGTGGTGATTGTGTCGGATTGGCTAACTATCGACCTATTTCTTTCGTAACCTGAAACCACAAAGGATTAAAAATTTATTTGGTTTATGTGTTTTACATCTTTAAAACAATGCTTTATATTAAATACAAGTACATAAATACGTATTTTTGAATATACTTTGCACTGATGGTTAACAGATAGAAAAATAAAAGTCTAACAAAAGGCCGTAGTAGTTTTTATATCATAACTCTGGCTGGTTAATATTTTTTTAAATGTCAATAAATTAACGTATAAAATTTAATTTTTTTAGTCTTTTTATTTTATGTTGTACTGACAACTGTACACATTATTATTTTTAAATAATTGTCAAAATTATTTTTAAATAATCAAATATACTCACTAATTTAAACAAATTTTGTGTTGTTTCTTTAACTTTCCTCCACTATTGAAGAAAGTATGACGAAGTTGACGAAATCAACATTAGATCTCTTGATTTAAGACCACCCTCTATGCCTTAGTTTACCAGCCTTAATGGTGCTGACGTATGCATATTAAGGAGGGTAAACAAATTAAATTAAACAAAAAAAAGAAGCGTTGAGAAAATTATAAAACTGGAATCAAATTCCATAAAATGGCCTTTTTTTACTCTCGTTACAATATCAAGATTATCCATTCCCCCTAGTTGTAACGGCCCTGGTATGAGGGGAGGGGAGGACCCACGACCAGGTAGCATGTTGTTGTAGGGGTGTATGATATGTATTGCAAGATGGCGGCACGGCTCAGCGCACTCCAGCGAAAGATCTCTTTGTCCGCCAGCAATGAGGATTAGCCCGGTGACACTGTTTAGCCAGTTGTCCGATCATATCCAGCCGCTGGAAAAAACACGGCGACAGCTGTACAGTATGGAGAGGGGAGGGTGCTTCCAGGTATTTTAGAAATACGCTTTTGATAATATGAACTGAACTTTTCTATTGATATTTATGTAAAGCTTGGTGACCTGTATATATAATTAAAAAACATAAATAAGAATATGTTTTAAAATAACGTACGTTCCTCCTAATTAAAAAAAATCATAACATTATCTAGCAATTAACATGAGGGAGTTCAAAAATGTTTGGGCTGAAATAATAGCAGATGAGCGAATGATGGAAGCAACGTTGGCGTGCTACGAATTATCTGAACACGACCTATGTTTTATTGCGGAGCGATGTTTTAGTTCATATATTTAAGTACATATTTTAGAAACAATTTAAACTTACGTACTGATAAGACGTAAGATTTGAGATCGTCATTTAAACTTTTAAAATGGTTAGAATGTTTGAGTGAAATAAATCTAAAGTTAAGATACAACTGACAACCAGAAATACACCAAATAAACGTACTCTTCGTTTGACTTATAGTTTTGTTGAGATATGTTTTTAGGTTATTTCACAATTTAGAAAAGTCCACAGGACTAAATTTTAAGATAGTTGTTCTTGAGAGTCTGAGATTCAGAACAATATTTGTAAGAATAGATCTCAATCCTTTCATATTTTATTTTTCAAACAAGGATTTAGTCACAAAATGAAAACATGGAGTATTAGTGCCTACTTTTTGTATTATTTAATATAGTAAACGTCACACAACACAAATTTATTTATTTGTGCATAAATATAAGCACAAAATGCACAAATATATTACAATACAAGTGCTTTGTGAGTCCCTCTGGTCTGAGGAAGGTGAGCGTGGTTCACCGAAATCGATCACCATAATATTTGTACATTTTGTACTTGTATTGTAATATATTTGTGCATTTTGTACTTGTATTGTAATATATTTGTGCATTTTACGCTTATATTGTAACAAATTTGTGTTGTGTGACGTTTACTTGTACTGTATTTGTACCAACACGTATTATGCTAATTAAAAAACTATTAATATAGTTTACAATAGATTTAATTCCTTGTACATTGTTAAAAACACTCCTACAAATTTATCAAGTACTTTTTAACTACCAATATATGTATTTTTTTATTTAGAAAGCAAGAAACGAAAGACTCTTCTCATAAGAGATAGAGTGGTAGAATTACCGTCATATAGTAGGATTGAATGGGACTTTTGTAGGGGTAGGTCTTTGGGCTTCCGCCCCGGAGAGGTTGTGGTGGCGGCACCACCCCTTGTCCCTTTCTACTATAGTGAGGACTTCAAGAAGGGGCTATGTAAAAAGGGAAGTGCTTTTGTGGATTCAAGAAAACAACTTCAATAGGATAATTATTTTAAATGCTTCTATCGATGGCTCAGATGTGAACTGTAAATAGTATCATAGCTCACAGAATGGTATAAAACTTGAGTTTAGTTGTGAGTGGAAAGCTGTAAAGTTGGTAAATTTAGACATAAAAAAGTATTCTTACCCTACATGAACCCTTTATCAGTAAGATAAAGTGGTTGTATGAACGTACGAAGAAAGTCTTACCACATACCAAAATGGACTGAACTATCCATGGAAGGCGCATCAAAAGAAATCACTACGAATTTATAGTACTTTCAAGTTTATCTCATTTTTTTATAATATTTTACAAACTGGATAATAGTTACAAAATCCATAATCTTTATGATTTTGATTATGTTAGTCAAATTAAATTGTAATAGTTCGATTAATAATAATAACTTTTATTGTATTAAACCTCAAATGAGATATTACAATATACGTATAATACAATGAAAGTTGAATTAAATGTACATATAAATTGCAGTTGAATTTAAATGAAGTCTTCAATTTTGTATTATTTAAATTACAATAAGTATTAAATTATAATTAATATAATAATTAATTATACAATTGTAATAATATAATTAAAGCATATATTATAGAATTTTACTTTTTTATTTTTAAAAAACAACTAATCAGTAGGATGGTTCGCTTAAGGTTCGTTAGTAAATCCCACCCACCCACAAGAATTGATCTTACATGACCTTCCATCCACTCACAAGACAAGATCTTACGTACACTCCTGTGATCGTGCCACATTAATTATCTTACGTGAACTCCCACCCACCCACAAGACATGATCTCACGTAAACTCCTCACACCCACCTACTAAACACGACCTTGAGTACACTCCCACCCACCCACACACAAGACATGACCTCACGTAAACCAATGACTACAGATCTATCTGTAGTCATTGCGTAAACTCACACCTGCCTACAAGACACGACCTTACGTACATTCCCACCCACCCTCAAGACACGACCTTACGTAAACTCCCAACCACCCACAAGACATGACCTCACGTATATTCAAGACCATCAGTGCCACGGCCCTTTAATAGAGTTTTATGTGATTACAGTTTTAGGTCATACAAGTGAGCTTTCATCCTTCTGTAGTTTTTCTTGCGTAAAAAGTATTAAACCAGTGTTGAACGTTTTTGACAATCCTTGCAAATCATGTAATCGTAATTAATAATAATTTATTGAACCAAGGAATTAATAGAGTACTGAAAATGCAAATCGTTGTTTATAAAAAGAAGTTACAAGGCTGAAATAAAATAATGAAAAATGTCCTTTTTACTTAAGTGATCTCATTTAAAGAGGTCTTGGAACAGTAGAACGTATTCTAACAGTCAATGAAGCCCATTTAAAATAGTCATTAGTTGTATTGTAACGCTGATTTTTTCTATTAGTAGTTTTTATTTACAACTTGTTCGAATTAAATACGACAATAAGGTAATATTGCTTAGTAACAATATATAAAAAAATGATTAGTCCGAAACAAGAACCTTGTAGCACAACCTGGTTAACAACCTAACTACAGCCGTATCCACGTATATCTAATGTGAGATAACCAATGACAGCTATGAACAAAGAGTCTGGACAGTTTCAACCCTGTTCGAACGACTCCCCAGGGACCTTTATAGTCGCACAGCCTCGTGTAGGGGATGGTCACTAAACACCCATATGCCTCGCTGGCCGCCTAAATGTGGTTATACTGTAGAACTTCACTCTATCTCTTCTAAGGCAACATTTTATGGCCTCCCTGCAATCAACCTTTATTGCCCTCAAAGCGCCTTTCCAGTTATTGGGTCGATTTACCGACGCCGTCGTGCGTGATTTATTATAATTACCAGACGTGCAGCTCAGACTTACCCCCTAAGAAATGGAATTAGATATGTTGTAGGATTTCAGAATTTAATGTAAAAATTGATGAAATGAAAAGTTGGTTTTGACTCCAGAAACAATATATATTAGTTATCTGATTGTGATAAATGATAAATGATATGATAAATGATATTTATTTCCACATCTTTTTACAAAATAAATAATAATAAACAAACTTGGAAATTTACTGATCACATAAACAAGTTGAGTGATCAGTTAAAAAAGATTAAGTTTCACAGATAATAAAACAATTTAATTTGATTTGAGTCTAGCAGTTATTTACAATTTAATAGCCGCCATCTGCAGTGTCTGCATATACAATATATACATATTACATTAGACTTATGTATAAAAATTACAATATATAAAGATAAAAAAAAAATGTAAGCTCTATTCCTATCTATACATACATATTTTAACTTAGAGGTACAAAGAGTCAGCTGTATTATAATAAATAACAATCAATAAAAGAACACAAACATAATCTGAGAATTAATTAAGAACTGATTCCTTTAACTGTTTTTGTCATTTCCGTAAAAGACTCACAACATATGAATTCTAAATTATTTTAGACTAGACTTCTCTTTAACATTTTAAAACGTCAAGTATATATAATTTGTTAAGAAAACTATAGTATTGTTTTTCCAAATATATCATAATATTTGTAAATATAAGAAACGTTTATCAATAAAATAATCAAAATTAATTTTTTTTTTTTTATTTTACGGAATCCTTATTTTATATCATGTCCTTAAAATTTGAAAATTTAAGAAATGCTTTTATTTCGTCTAAAAACAATCAAACAATACTCTCTGATTTGTTCGTTTACTAACATAAACTGCCAGTAGTAGATATGGTAACAAGTAAAACATTGGAAACTTTCGACCGATCAGTTTCATGTTCCTATTTCCAATACGACTACAATAATCAACAGAGTGATGATAGAGTACAATAGCCGGCGCACTACGGTCGAGTGAATGTGAATGTTCACCGAAACTCCCCACTAAAACATCCCCAATCATGAAATAGTAGTCGGGGGCAACATATGTAGCGTTCGTGAGTGGTGCATTACCTAAAGTGCATCGACGTTATCACTGGTGATATCTTGACCCTCGCAGTGTATGGTATTGCAATCAAACCTCCCTCCATCAGTTTGTTGGGCCTACATATTTTGTCCGTCAAACCCCTCTTTGTTCCCTCCCCTAGTGACAGTCCGGCGTCCTTTGTGCTTCAAGTAATTGTTACACTGCCGGTATTTCTTTGAGCCTTGGACCTTCACCGCCCTTGGCATTGGTGCTTTTAACCGTGATGGTGACAAAAATTACGAACAGTGATCAGATCTTTATCTCTTTGTCGAACTTCACCAGGTACTTTACACGGATTATATCTGTGTAAATGATATCAGACGTGTATTATTAACTAGCCATTTAAAATAATTTAATTCTGAATCATTACGTAATTCAGACTGGAATAATATGCTACTAACAGGCTTTTATATTGAACTCTATAAATTATCTATTATTAATATTTGTATTTTATTAGTTATTTGGTTTAGGCTTAATGAGACCTCAGTATATAGGCAAAATATGGTGTTCAGTCCGAACTACATGCACTAAATGTAGTATGAGAGATCAAATGAATTGTTCTATTTTCTGTCTCAAAATATCTATATGAATGTTATCTTTATAAAAGTATATTTTTAATTAATCATAGGAAATGTAATTTCATGACAAACAAAATAAGAAAATATTTATTTTGTCACATGTAAATTAATTCCCTGACCAACATTCATGAAACGACTTTGAGTTGAACTTAACTTAAATATCTTTAGTTAAGGCTTAGATTACAATTAGCCTTGTTTTTAGTAATGTCTTTTACACCTATACAATAGGAAGGAAGTCTATGATAATTGTTGGATAACGTAATGTAAATGAACTCATGTTTTCTTGTCTTCAGAAGTTGTTGTCTTTTCAGGTTAAAATGTAATTGTAATAGTAGTCTCAGTCCTTCCGAGTCATATATATAATTTTTTGTGCATGTTGAATGTTATTTTAAATTAATAGTGTTTTTCAGGGACCATATATTTATGATTAGTTAATGTAATCTTATTCCGGTCTGATTTGAATATTAATTTTAAGTGGGTTTTGACATTTTTCGTTGATATCGTGACCTTGACAGCGCCTAATTGGTTATATTAATTTAACCCTGTTAATATTTTTTTATATTTAGTAGAAGTTCATTTTGTTGTACCCCATTCTAGGATCTAGGTTAAAATGTAGATAATTATTAAAGTAGATAAGTTTATTAGTCTAAGAACGTAGTTTTATAACATGTTTGTGTAGATGTAATTTAGTTTTTAGCACTTGAAAAAGGTTTGGGTTTTACCAAATCGAAACGTCGTGATTGTTAATTTTCACGTAATGATGGCAAATGCCCAACTACCTTTGTCTCCCTCATCTGATACTCCATCATTAACAAATTTCAAAAAAAAAGTCATGTTCGTAGTTTAATATATTTATATCAGCTTCTAAACTATTTTTATTGAATAACATTTTAGTTAAACAAGAACTGAATACAGGAATATATTCTGGTTAGGTATCTTTTAGCAGACGACATTTTACACACCATCTTTCTTAAAGCTTAAAAATATACTTTATGTATCTTTCTATGTTACAATGTTCTCTTTAATTCTTATTTAAACCATTATCAATGTTAACTCAAACTAATACATATCAAGAGTAGAACCCAACTAAATAAAATTTAAACTGTTTCAATGGCAATTTACAAATCAATTTATTTCATAACTTACGTCTAACCGTAATCGAACGCAATTATTGTTTCACTAAACAGGAAATCTATAAACACAATTAGAACATATAATAATACACCATCTATTACATAGAACACAGTATCTATGGCAAATGAAATGAAATTCCCACCGACCATAGTTACGTGAAAACTTAGTTCTACAAGGAAGTACCGTGCGAATTTAACACATTTTATAGATAATTTAAGAAACAACTTGGTTTTATTTTACTTGTCAATATTCCCCTGCAATAGAATATAAAATTTTCAAATATACATATGTTTTATAAGATAACAGTGTATTGCGTTTTTCTAATCTGCAAGTTAGATTTTTTTATTGCATCAGATTAGACACAGAAAAAAAATAAACAGAGGTCGCACCCAATAGCGCCCTACAAGAGAGTCAAGTAGTTATTTCTCCAGTTCCCCATGCGACGGTAGGTATGTAGATGTGTAAACATGTACATTATCTGTAATCTATCTAGAACGGCCACTGAGGCGTTCGCTGTGACCAAAGAAAGTGACACCTCGTTCTTTTATCTCTGTGGATTAGGTTATTTAGGACAGGTAAAGTCGTGTTGGGTTGGACCATGTTAGGTTGGTCTAGGTTAAGTTAGGTTATGTTAAGTGCTCAATTTCTTATGGATCCTCTATAAAGGAGAATACATAACGCAAACTTGATATAAACTCCACTTATTCAAATTAAATAGTTATTCACTATTAATACTTTAGATGTTGTGTAAAATATATCTTATAACAATCTGTTGTTATCAACATATTAATTAGTAATAAATTATCATATAAAAGTATTATAATAACTATAGCTTCATATAAATAACGTCTGAATCAACACTTTCTGGTTATTTATAATCTAGATTGTGTAAAAATTACCTAACCACTCCTGTCAAAAAAATCCAACCATAAACTAATTCAAGAATGTCAGTTTTATGAGTATTTTGGTGTGGTTCACTGTTCATAATTAATAACCCTAATAACTTCCGCATTTGTCCCCACAAGAACTAAGCGTCTATGCTACCTTTTTTCCGGGAATGTCTGGCCTAGCATCTTTTTAGTTCCAGCGTTCGTTATTAGTATTAACTACCGAGGTAGGGGGCTGGAAGTGTATTTTTTCCAACCACCACCCCAAGGAATCAAGGACGGGACCTCACGCTCCGGATGCTGGTATCGTACCACCTTCAATTATTATAATTTAAAACAAAAGCACACATTTAACAATGCTATATTCTTTCATTAGTTATGAAACTAAATGACGTTTCTCTAATATAACTTGTTACCATTGATTATAGAAACAAAAAAGCAGGCCAAGGCAACGGATTTGGTGTAGACACACATGTGCTGCTATCTAACGGTGAACGAACTCTAATAAACGCTCAGACGACTGTTTAGCGCACTATCAGCTCAGCTATCTCACTCCAGTGTGTGTTGGAGTGAGAGGGGGATGATGAGAGATAGAGAGAGGAGACCGCTGGCGCTACCTGTGCAGACAGAGCAAGAACTAATTTTACAGAACAGGACTATATTTGTATATTCGGCTTTATGGGACCCAAATGAACAGAAAATCTTATTATTTCTATAGTTAACGTTTTTACCCTAGGAGGAATGATCAACGATCACTCAATAAATGTTTACCTTAGAAGAATCATAATCTACAAACCAATAAAAGTTCCAAATCATCAAATTGCTGAGAAGCTGTATGACTGACAATCTGTCTCAGGACATAACGTGGTCAGAAATATGACAATCGCATTGCATCGCAGATCCCATCTTGACCCTTAATGGGCCGTAACGTGTTTAACCAGTTTAATGAGGTCTAATAGCAAGCATATTGTAAACAGGAGCAGTAAACCACTCACATCTGTCATAAACATCAGCCAAAATGGTCCGGTCGTAAAGAACTTTATGGATTACAGAGGCGTTCTTAAATTGTCCATTTCATTCCGTGTGTATGTAATATATTCAATGAATACATAATAAATTTTAGGAAATATAATGAAGCCTGTTTAATGAAATGATGGCATTCGAAGACAAACAAGTCAGGTACTCGGTTTATTACGGTTTAAAACCGTGGGGAAAGTTCCTCGTTAGACCTTCAAACCGTTAGTAGTTTTGTATTTTACTTCCGGTGGGCCTCAATTTTAAATTACATAAAATATAATACCATTAACAATTAACGCTATACAATTTTAATGGTGGCAATTTTCTAAAATGTCAAGCCACCTAAAGATGACAGTCACATAGTAGACAACAATCTGACTGTAAGTGGGCTAAAACAGGCTTTTCTATTTAAAGTGTATGGTTTGTGTTTATTATTATAATGAGTAATATCTTTAACTACAGAAAAAATACTATCCAGGGCAATACATTAGGTGTTGACACGTGCTTAAGCAGCTATTGTTGGACTACTGTTTGGCGTAGTATTAGCTCAGCTATTTGTCATTTTAGCGTGTGCTGGAGAGAGATAGAGAGAGGCAGACTGCTGGTGCTACCTGTGAAAACCAAACATGAACTAATTTCACCTATAAGAATACCGGCTTCAGTTCAGGAAAACATGAGCGTACAGTTTTGTTGTTTGTATAATGGCAATAATGTGACCGTTATAGAAGGTCCAATCTAATGTATCATTAATATGATACAAGGAGTTGTTTTTTATATTTTTTAAATGATCAATAATGGCATTTTAGAGTGTAACATATATAACAAAAGTACCCAATTTTCACTAAAATCATCTTATGGTACTTGGGAATTGTTCTACGTCTATCCAATGCCACTTCAAGTGTTGCGAAACCATTATTTCCAGCTAAATGCTTGAAATAGAAACTCGTGATTTTGGCGTTATCGTGAAGCGAAACGCTCCCTTAAATTAAATTGTATTGGTGTCGCCCAACTTGTGCGTCATCAGAATCTCGATTCAGTATTATTAAAACTATATGACTTGACAGATAGACTCTGGCCGTATGGTAAAATTACTAAGAGAAAACGGGAAAATAATTACCAACGCAAGACTTACAGTGTACATGACTGGGCAGGCACCCCTGCTCACTTCATTCGAATGTTTTTGCCACTTCATACAGTGGCAATATTGCTGTAGTATGTGATATTTCATGGTGACAGATATTATAAACAGTGCAAAATTCACGAGACTGATGCAAAACAAGAACAATATACAATTTGTTAAAGGATTTCCCCTCATAGTCATATCTCCTTTTGGAGTGATCAAAAGAAGCTACCCGGAAATTTAATTATCTGTTAAAATATCGTCAATGAACTATAATGTGGGAATATTAAGACTACCACATCGGCGATGATGTCAAAGAATGAGGTGTTTCGGCAATTCGATAGGAATAGTTCTTTACATATTTCGTTTATTTATTATGTAGTATTATTGAATTTAGAGAGTCCAGAGAAAAAAAATAAAATGTTCTCAATAATTGAGTAAAATAAACACCTAGTCAAATGTCTATTAGAATGCTTAGTGCAGAAGAAAACTGCCTTCATAGGTGATGGTAGTCGTCTTCAAATACCAACATCATAACACCCCGGACTGGCGTTGACAGGTTGCAACTCTTTGCCGATGCCGAAGCCGCAGGTGCGGCCTCCGGCTCTCAGCCGCAACCAGTCGCACGGAAACTCCCCCGTTGTCGCCCAATTGTCACAGCATTATTCGACAATCTGCGGACAATGCGGGCTCAGATCTCACCGCAGCGGTTTGATCTGTCGGTGTCAAAATATATGGCAAAAGATGTTTTCTGCGGGAATGTCCTGGCGCGGCTGGATGGCTTTAAGCCTGTTACGTCTTCCTTCCTTGATGCCCGCGAAATTGGACCTCACCAGAATGGAGATAAGACTCCAGCGGAAAGCTTCTAGGATGTTGTCCTCTTTACAATATAGAGAGGAAGAAGAATATAGGTGGACAATTTTATTCTAGTTGGAATGTTGATCTCGGCTGGAAATCCCTTTGAATTCTTAGAGGAAAATAATGTTGTCCACTTTTCAAAAAGAGAGGAAGAGAACCATCGGTCGATATTTTGATTCTAGTTGGAACGTTAGTCTTAGCTGTTCCTGCCTTTGAATTCATGGTAGAAAATAATTGTTCATCCTCTTGTTCATTTAAATGTTCAAGGCCATGCCATAATTTATTTCAACCATTAATATTACACGTATTTGAAGTATAATTAAACTTAATAAAACATATTTATTTTGGCAAGAGGTACAACTGATTTGATTCTTGAACTCGCTAAGGTAAGAGGATCGATCAAAAACATTAAATGAGCAGTAATACGTTGAATTAATACACACCAAATAAATGATTAATCTTTGATAACCACACTTAAAAACACTGGACGTTTTTACCATTTGATTATCATACTAAAAGTATAGATTTTGAGATTTCAACACTATAAAAATAAATACAAACATGAATATTATTTATCATGATGAAATCGAGTTCCAGCCTTTGTAATTTCAAATACAATCAAAACCAAGAAAACAATTTCTAAGAGTGTTGTTTGTCCTTGTGTGCTGTATATATTTATGAAAGTTCAGTGTGTACCTTATAAAATACAAATAAAGAGCAGATTTTAATAATTTTTAATTATAACTTTACCACGTAAAAGTTCTAAAAAAATAATCGCTTCCCTCTAAAGAAGTTTCCTTTCTAATTTTTAGTACTTTTAATATAATTTAAAGTAAATTTAGTCAAACAATTGCCTTCGTTATAGTTGAACACAAAATCATCAATGTACAATTAAACATATAGACCAATAAATGATCATCAAACAGAATGTCGTCTCTTTCAAGATTCCAGGAATCAATAATATATCTTCTTTTTTTTCTTCCCCTGCCAGAAATGCATACAATGATTGCCATTGCTCTTCAGTTCACGTTTCAGTCGTGATCTCATATTCTCCGCCAATCAACGGGCAATTAATTAGCGATTCCTTCCCACCACCGTTTGCCAATCGTTATCATTGATCTCAAGTCGTTGCTCACGCTAACTAAGGATACTGGTACTAACTGGCTCCGGAAGAGAATTAAGAGTTAGAACTTCCAATTGGTTCATGGCTTGGTTTCAAAACGCCTCTTCTTAAGCGATAAAACAAATTGAATATGATAATTGGTTGGAATTTATTCAGTTTATTTGTAAAAACAAAAATGCACGCTCCTTGTTAATTATTTATTCCAAACTATGAATCTACTCCTTCTTTCTTATAAAAAATTGTCACGAACAGAAGTGTCATCTTTGGTAAAAATTATTCAATCGTTTATCTGTTGGATTGTATTCAACAGTGTATTCAAGTATGGAAACCTGAACAGTTATGAACGTCGTCAGCCCAAAAATTTACAGTGTCAACATTTTACATTTTTGGGAAATTTATTAGGGTAGAGAGTACTCTACAAAATTATACCAAAGCAGAGATAAGTCCAATGACATTCTACGAATAGATCTAAGTTATTACTGATTGAATAAAATCGATAAAACTGAGGGCTCTCTAAGTCCTGATCCTAAAAGTAATAGAATTGGGGTGAAATACGTTGGGAACTCCACGGAGGCAAGGTCAACTTAAAAGATAATGCTGCCTGGAGTAAGGTATATCTTGTACGTAACATTAGGTAGTGCCAATATTAAAAAGTAGATGATGTTTATTGATCACAAGATTCAAGATTATTGTGTTTATAAAATGAAATGTACCTATACTAATAATTGAAGAATCCCCAGATCTGGGATAGTTATGAGGCAAGGTTCTTCTTCTTAACCAGAGGGTAGTCAAGCTAAAAGATGTTGTCAAAGCCCAAGTACCCTCGATGTATGTATTCCAGCTGCTCGATCAGAAAGGTTCCCTGAGAATACACGTTGTATCTTTGATAAGGCGTGGATAGTGACAGGAGTAGAAAGAATACATAGAAATGCTAACTTTAACTTGTAATACATTGTGTATAAATTATAGAGAATGTAAAAATTCTACATTGAAAGAAATATTATTAGGGCCAAAAATAACTTAATCTTAGAAATTATTGGTCTAGTTACTGGACAATTAGATAATTGTACCCAGAACACGGATGTCGAGTGTAGATATCTCACCTCCGCTAATAAACCGTGACTCCCGAGGATTCGCACTCTGTGGATGAAGGTAAGCTGCCACATTAGATAGCATCAAACTAGAAACTGTCGGAAGAGACAAAGTTCAACAATTTACCAAGTGTTGTCGGGATTTTTGTAGTGTCAAGTGTTATTCACATTACGGCTTAGGAAACCCTAGAACTTATTTCTCCCCATCTACTAATAATATTGGATGCAATCTTGTAATGGCTAAATACCAGAGTCTTAGGCAAGGAAAATGGTATCTTCGTCAATAATTATTAAAAAAATGACTCAACTAAATTCGTCCTAAATGTCCTTACACGCTTTCTGGTGAAAACAACTAAGGTTGTCGAAAGTTACATAAGAGCAAATGCCACTCATCGACAGAGAGTGAATTAGATCAACTAAATATTACTCATGACAAAAGTAACAGAAATAATAATTGAGGATGATTAAATTAAAAATATATATACAGGGTGGGAAAAATATTTAAACACTTTCACTACTTTTTTATGACTTCACTAGTAAAAGTGAAATCGCGTACATCATCTTGGTTACAAAGAACTCACGTTGATGCAATTAGCGACATTTCATCTTTTCACGGGGACGGCCCAAGTGTAGTTGAACGATCATCTTTAATATAAGCCTAGGTCGAGTTTGGTATCAAATGAAAGGTCCATTCAATAGAAATTAATTGCCGCAAATCGTCCTTCAAAAGGACTATTCATTCCAGAGTAGAGGTCATTTGAATTTCAAAGTAACTAATTTGAAGATTATTATTTCTCCGCTATTAAACGATTTTAGGTAAATTATTCTGATCGAATATTATACTTTATGTGACACAATATCTAAAAAAAATTAAATTATCCATGAAAGAATAAAGTTGTTGTGAAAGCGTTTCCATATTTTCTACGCTTTCACAACAAACTTTCCCCCCTCAAAAATAATTTGATAATTACATTTTTTTTGAGTTATTGTGTTGCATAAAGTGTAAATTTTTATCAGAATAATTTACTTAAAATCGTTAAATAGAGGAGAAATAATATTGTTCAAATTAGTTACATTGGAATTCAAATGACCACTACTCTGGAAAGAATAGTCCTTTTGAAGGACGATTTGCGGTAATTAATTTCTATTTAATTTGATACCAAACTCGACCTAGGCTTATATTAAATATTTTCGTTCAACTCCACGTGAGCCGTCCCCCTGAAAAGATGAAATTTCACTAATGGTGTCAAAAAGTGTGTTCTTTGTAACCATGATGATGATGTACAAGATATCACTTTTACCAGTGAAGTCGTATAAAGTTGTCTAAGTGTTTCCATATTTTTTCCACCCTGTATAACTAATACATCCATAATGTAACATTAAATTGCCACAAGACAACTAAGATGTTCAACCAGGGTGGATAAAATAATATTCAGATGGACCTAAACTATGCTGTCGATGGCTACAGTTTGACGAGCAAAATGTTGAAGAGGGCAAAGACAAATCGTATGTGAACAAGGGATGCCTGCGGTGGCTCCTTATTCAAATCACAAAAACTAAGAACTTTTGGAGGAATCCTAGCAAGAGGTTAGTACCTGAATGGGTATAGAAGACACAATGTAGTTTTTGTACTGCCAATGGAGAATAGAGCTTCGAAAGTGAAACGAAACCCGGAAATACTGAGTGAAGTTGGGACACTGGCAACTTATTCAGCGTCAGGGACCGACTACTGAACGCTACCATGTGATAGCCTAGTATTTATAGGGGTCTGGGATTGAACATGCCTTTCAACAGAAGGTATCACAATGCTGAAAAATACTACATCAACAACAATATTAATAATTATCAGGATCATTACACTACTTATCTGGTTGCGTAAATGACATGAAGTTTATCGATAGTTTTTTCGATGAATATCTAAGGATATCTGACATGTTCATGGGAATCATCAATTTGTTTGTTATATGGAAATTTGCAACAGGATATAGTCCTTATACTTCAAGACTCCCATTAACTACATAATGAAAGTTTGATGGTTCATAAGATAAGCTTTTTTATAAGGTGAGTCACTAAGTTGAGTCACTATATGAATTGAATATAGAAACAGACTGCCCAAGGCAATGCATTAGCTGTTGACCCGCGCCTGTGCTGCTCTCTATAGGTGACTGGTTTCAAATAGGTGCCCAGACGACTGTTTGGAGTCCTATTAGCTCAGCTGTTAGTCACCAGAGTGTGTTGGAGAGACGCGCAGAGAGAGAGAGAGAGAGAGAGAGAGAGAGAGAGAGAGAGAGAGAGAGAGAGAGAGAGAGAGAGAGAGAGAGAGAGAGAGAGAGCGAGAGAGCGAGAGAGCGAGAGAGAGAGAGAGAGAGAGAGCGAGGAGAGAGAGAGAGAGAGAGAGAGAGAGAGAGAGAGAGAGAGAGAGAGAGAGAGAGAGAGAGAGAGAGAGAGAGAGAGAGAGAGAGAGAGAGAGAGAGAGAGAGAGAGAGAGAGAGAGAGAGAGAGAGAGAGAGAGAGAGAGAGAGAGAGAGAGAGAGAGAGAGAGAGAGAGAGAGAGAGAGAGAGAGAGAGAGAGAGAGAGAGAGAGAGAGAGAGAGAGAGAGAGAGAGAGAGAGAGAGAGAGAGAGAGAGAGAGAGAGAGAGAGAGAGAGAGAGAGAGAGAGAGAGAGAGAGAGAGAGAGAGAGAGAGAGAGAGAGAGAGAGAGAGAGAGAGAGAGAGAGAGAGAGAGAGAGAGAGAGAGAGAGAGAGAGAGAGAGAGAGAGAGAGAGAGAGAGAGAGAGAGAGAGAGAGAGAGAGAGAGAGAGAGAGAGAGAGAGAGAGAGAGAGAGAGAGAGAGAGAGAGAGAGAGAGAGAGAGAGAGAGAGAGAGAGAGAGAGAGAGAGAGAGAGAGAGAGAGAGAGAGAGAGAGAGAGAGAGAGAGAGAGAGAGAGAGAGAGAGAGAGAGAGAGAGAGAGAGAGAGAGAGAGAGAGAGAGAGAGAGAGAGAGAGAGAGAGAGAGAGAGAGAGAGAGAGAGAGAGAGAGAGAGAGAGAGAGAGAGAGAGAGAGAGAGAGAGAGAGAGAGAGAGAGAGAGAGAGAGAGAGAGAGAGAGAGAGAGAGAGAGAGAGAGAGAGAGAGAGAGAGAGAGAGAGAGAGAGAGAGAGAGAGAGAGAGAGAGAGAGAGAGAGAGAGAGAGAGAGAGAGAGAGAGAGAGAGAGAGAGAGAGAGAGAGAGAGAGAGAGAGAGAGAGAGAGAGAGAGAGAGAGAGAGAGAGAAAGAAAGAGACCGCTGGTGCCACCTGTGAAAACCGAACATAAACTATATCGCTGAACTGAAAAACCGGCTTCATTTATAACTTCTATGCGAGATATTCCTCGAGCGGCTCACAACTTTAGACTAATTATATTTTGATAGATGACCATACATGGACATACCACCACTAACATAAAATAACGAAAATTTCTCAGAAAAGCAAGCAAATAGTAGAGTTTACACCACTACAAAATAATCAAGATCGAAGCTGTACCGGGTCTTTGACCGGTACATTACGTTTTTTTTCGTCGTTGTCTGCCAGGCTGCCTGAGATTCGCTTTTGCCCTGCGTTTCGCGTAGTTTGGTGGCTGTTGGCCCGGATCCGTTCGTTCCGTGTTCTGGCCTTTGGCTGTCAGGTTGGCCATCGTCTAGATTGTTCTAGTAGAGTTCTACTCGGCGTTACCTCCTTACCATGCCAGGCTAGAGCTCCTAAAACGTAAGTGTTCATTCTGTAAGTTTTAATATCTAATCACCCTTTTGGTGAGAATATTTTGTTTCAATAATATTAATCGTTCTTGCTTGTGTTTTCAGAGTTTTGTTAAATTTTGTGTTCTTTGTCTAGATGTTTCTCAGACTAGGTTAAAGCCATGTGCTCCACGACTTGTTACTTCTACCGTTAATGCTTTTATATCTGCCTTTATTGTCAATAGTAGTTCTGTATAATGTTTTGTTGAGCCTTTTTTACAGTTGTAGTTACCGATTTACCATATTTTTTGTTCTTTGCCAATAACCTAGCCTAGCTGTACCCTTTGATTTTCATGTTATAACCTATTGCTCATGTATCCATAGCCTAGTTTTCAGTTTGTCATTTTTAGTTCCATATACGTAATTACGTCTTTTATAATTTGTTAAATTTGTAAATTGGTTTTAAATCTGAGTTTGCCAACATAATTATTCATAGCCTAAAGTTAATCTTTCACTGTCTTGTTTGCTCTTCATGTTCAGTTTTGCGAAATCATGCACCCTTATGTTTAGTGGTTATGTGTAATATTTTGTTGTGATGGCTGGACTGTGTTTTTAATGGCAGTGTTTGACCTTGCAGTCCAGGGTCCTTGAGTGGGACGTTCAGCCCTCAGCCTGCCGTCCGGGGATTGTCTACCATCTGCACTGCTAGCCTGGCCTGAGGACCATGTTGGAGCCTGGAGTTGCCCGCTACCCGCCCTACATCTTTGGTGGTAGAAGTCTTCAGTCCTCAGGTCAGTTCGTTCCATCTTTTTTCCCGGCGGCTGAGCTGGGGGTTTTGCTGTTTAAATATTTGTAAAAAAAAAAAAGGAAATATAAAAGAAGAAAAAAAGTTTGTGGAGCTGTTTAATTTGTGCCTAGGCCTAAAACTGGGACAAAGTGATTGATGAAACAGCCATGGGGACTTATATTTTTTTTAATTAAAAAAAAGGAAAAGCTTTAAAATACACAAAGATTTTTTTTTATGTTAATTTTTATTTATATTTATTGTTATTTAGTTTAAGTAGTTTATTTTGTTGTTAGATATTTTAGAGTTTATATTTGTTAGGTCTCCATTGTTAAAGTATGTTATTTATTTATGTATTATGTTTAGGCCTAGTGATCGTTATTTATTTTTTGTTGTTGTTAATTGTATTATAGATGTCTTGAAGTGCATTTTTACTCGAACGGTACTGTGTTAGATTTTCTTTTTAATTGTTTAATTTTTCAACTCACCAAAAGGGGATTATGGGACTTTTACTTAACTTCTAATTCGGAGCTGCCCAGGGATTCCGGCTTACTCCCTGGCCCGGTGGAATTATGGGATTTGGGGCTAAATTGCCGGTTTAATTGTTGTTTGCCAGAAGTTTTCTAAATTTTCACTTTTATTTGGGGCTTAAAATTTGCTTACGTTTGGGGTGTCTCTGGCTAGGCTGCAGATAGGCCATAGGCCATGTAGTTGTTTCTTTGGCAATTTTGGTATTTGTAGAGTTTGTGGTATTTATAGCGTTTGTTATTAATGTGTAGTATCTTGTTAATTTTAGTGTTTGTTATTATTTAAGTGCGAATTGGGTTGTGGCCTTCTGCCTATTAATATTGTGGCCTTCTGCCGTTTTTGATTAATTAATTTTGGCTTCTTGGTAATAAAATTTAGTTTTGCTCAGCTGCCGAGTTTTATTTTGACCCTCCAACTGCCACCCGTGATCCCATCGCTCGACTTGTTTTGAGCCATCCCCCGGTTGGCACGCTTTCCAGCTTTGGTGGGGGGATGGGTCTCAAAGCGTTGTCTTAGATGTTTGGTTTTAGATATGAGCGTATTTTAAAGTTAATATGGACGGTTGAATGAGTCCATGATCTGTGTAGTTTTGGTTGCTGACTGAGTGTAACTTATGGTGGGTTAGAGCCATTAATTAATAAATTAATTTTCGGCTAAATGACGATCATGATCTCTCCCTTGACAACATCCGAACACTGGTCACCACCAACATGTTACCAAGGTAAAACAATGTACATAACGAACTGGACGTGTCAGACTCTGAAATTTCATTTAAAATTTAGACTCTCATCACTAATCTACTCTACATGCTCTATGGTCTGAGAGTGGGAACCAAATGGTAAGTTTACACTCTCCACCAACCGTCCTGATTGTGTTTGTGTGTGAACATCTGGAACTCCCTTTGATCATCAGCTGATCTGCCTGCTATTAGATATATCAACACGCACGTGGTCTAGAGAGAGTCACTTGTAGTAGCCCGTCTCCTCCCGGTTATATTCATCTATGAAATATCTCTCCCATCTCTTTCCAAAAATGTAAATAGCAATGAGAGGTGCTGAACTTCTACAGTTTCATATTTATAAAAGACAGCGATTTTTTGTCTGAATGTTTGTTTGTCACTCTTTATCCTCTCAAAAATAAAATTGACAAGAAAAAGTCTCTAGTTAGCATTTTCAATTTTACAGAAGACTGTATTACTCATTAGAGTTAGTGGATGTTTACTTATCTTTTAATTTCTTTTTAGTCAAAATAACTTCGCTTTCTTTAAAACAAGTTTTTTTTAAGATCAAATTAATGAAATTTTGCAGTGCGTATAGCATTTTTTTTCAAGATCATCATCTTCTACTCTTCTAAAATGGGAATGTTTATAACAATTTCTTTCCAACACGTTTCCCTTCACATTATTTTACATGATCCATTATTATTTCTATATATTTGGTGTATTACCGAGATACTGGATATGTAATGGATATATGTGAAAGAAAATCCACAGTTCAAATTCATTGCTGACCGAAGATTAAAAACAGATATTTAACGTGTAAAGATCGAAATTATAGGTGAAATTATACACGGTATTTGGAAACTCTTCAGCCAAACTTTGGGGTTTAGTTCTGGACATAAAAACAAACAGGACATGTCATATAACAGTTTCGTTCAACCGTTTGGAAATAACTGAGGATAGGAAAATCAATGTTTATTTTCTTTGCCAATTTTTAATTTTTAAAACTTAAACTTTTTCCAAACTGTTGAAAAAAATATCGCAAATAGTTTTACGTGTATGTGCTATCGGTATCACTAAATATGCAATATTTGAAATTTGTGGCATTTATGGTTCCTGAGTTATCATTTGTTTAATAAAAATCACAAACGAACGGATAGACGGTGACGAAGCGAGATAGAATGACTATAATGTTATATGACTTTTCGTTTTTTTTTTTTTTTTTTTTTTTTCATGTCCAGAACCAATCCCAAAGTTTGGCTGAAAAGTTCCCAAACAACCAGCATAGTAAATATAGCGTCTACTATATAAAACGTATGAACAAATAATATATATCTAGATATTAAAACTCAAAAACTCCACTGCCATTATCCATAACCATTTAGGGATGAAAGTAATTCCGTATAACTACCCGAAACTATTAAACATACGCTATTTATTATAAACCTTCACTCCACAAATAATTCAGAAGCTTTTTGGTGGATCTCGACATTTTGAAGAGGTTTATTAAGTCATGATTGATTTAAAATGAGGTCTTATGTAATAACTAATCCATTGAACTGTTATTTCCTTCATATTCAAAAATCCCGTTTGTAAATTGTTTGGAAAAGAAAAAACTAGTTCTAAAAACCACAATAATTCTTGAAACAACCATCGTCAATTGAAAATTTCAAAACGAGAAGAGGAAAGTTCTCCCCTTTACTTTCATAATGATTAAAATATCCCAGCTGAATAAATTAAGACCCTCTCTTTTTAAAGTGCATATAATAAAAAATGAGTTAGCGCCCGTTAACGGCGAGGCGGGCGCAATAATACAATCAATGGTACATTAATCATATTGGGATTAGGGAGGGACTGGGGGAATTAATTGAAGACAGAAGTTTACCTCCAAGACAGAACAGTGCTACCAACCCCACATAATTAATGTCCCCAGAAGTATAATTTGTGAAGACGCCGGTTACTGCGCCGCTCAGTAACTATTATATGCCGCTTAATTGTTCCGAAATGAGAAATTTCGCTTCTAAAGTTATAATTGGATACGCGCGAAGCTTTATTCTCCTCCACCCCCATCGCCACCCGACCATTCCTCCACCCGCTCCCTCAAACTTGGGCCTCTCGTCTTTTCTAGCTTACGTTGCAAGACAAAAGACCGTCTGTCTCGACAGAAAATGGATCACTTTCCTCTCATATACGGTATTATTTATTTATTTTGGCCTGAATTAATCATCTGATGTTTCTTGTTGTTGTTTGAAAGTTATTTGTTGGCATTGGATTGTTCACGATCGTAAAAATTATTGGAGATGCAATCGATTCAGGTATTTTAAGAAACGAATTCATTTCGACAGGTATAAGTTTAATATTTTTTCTATTTAATAATCTACTCTGTGTATTATTGATTTATAACACTTTCATATTTTGTTCTTCGTATCTTGTATTATTATTTTTTTCTTTTTTCTTATTGTCTTGTTGACTTAGTCATAATTGAAATATGTGTGGGAGTTCATGAGGAGATGTGTCTTTCTTAACAGTCAACCATAGTATATAAGTATGTAGTTTTTAAATATCTTAAATTACGATGGGTCGATTAGAAAACCTGTTTTAATGTGGGCACAGTTAAGAAGAAATAGAGATCGCTTTCTTATAGCTGCAGCGAACGCCTCATAGGCAGTTAGAAATATAATACAACTTATGTGCATCTTTATAAATCTGAAGTAATAAGTCCTACAAGTTTCCTTGAGTATTTGGAGGAATAAGAAAGGGGCTGACAAGGTGCTGGCTCTTCCATATGTCAGGCAAAATGGAGGACTACTAGACACACATTCAGCACAGCATTGAATGCGACCTATGATTCATTCTTCTCTTTCATGTAGGTTAAGGTAATAGGTAACGCCTGAATACGACAAGAGTTTTATATCTGTCGAAACGTTATGTTTGTTTCTTAAAACATTTGAAACGATGGAATCTCCAATAATTGTACAATCATGAATAAAATGTTTGTTTTTTTACCTAAGGTAATTGAGCTTTAAGTTTAATACAACTAAGATAAATATGAATATTATCACAATTTATCTAGAATATATTGTAATAAACATGATAATTTTCTTATTTAGTAGCTTTTAAAATGATTACCTCGGGATAAGTGTCTTACTATCACAATACAAAAACTTAAGTATTCATAAGGGCCTGTCTGATAAAAAATATATACTGGCCACAAATGATCCACATTATTGTTTAAAGTGTTATTTTAGTCCTGAATTTCAAGTACAATACTTGCAACAATTTTGCTTACTATAATGTCAATCATTTTGTGAAAATACCACAGTTGTTAAAGGTCTGTATTGAAAACTCAATTAATTAAATATGGGCGTGTTTTATTCAATTCTAATGATTGTGGGATAAGTTCTTTCTCTTTTTACTGGTCTCTGAGGTTTGACTGTACTTTAAATACGAGAACATATGATGTGTGTTATTTTGTTTACTACACCTGGCTCAACAAACTCTATCTTTCAATCATAGATTAGGGTAATTTGTTACATTGTCAAATAAAATAAACCAAAGAAGTTATGGAATGAAAAAATACTACTTTCTCTAGGAATTCCCGGTTAAATCTTGACCAATTTAATGATAACCCATACAATCAAGCAAAAGTAAAGATTGTGACCCATTCAAGATGTCTCCCTGGAGTGATTTCCTATTTGTTGTGTGTTTGCTTTATGAAGGGTGTATAGAATTCGCTGGGGTTATATTATGTAGTGTATTTATTTATTTATTTATTCATAAGACGCCGATCGTCAAGATATGGGCGAATATGGATTTCGAATGAGTGTGATGAGTGTAGATGAGCGAATGTAGTCATTGTTACAAACTAAGGCCGACTATTCCTTAGAAAGTGTCATTAATTAATAGCCCAATGACAAATGAACAGCCGGTGATTATCAGCTGATCCTTCTCAAAATGTATTGACTCTGATTGGGATCGAACTGACAACCTTTAGCACATAAAGCTGGAATTGAACCAACTACGCTGTACTAAAGTGATTTGTGGTTACAGGGTTAAAATTAAATGGAAAAAAAACTTTGTTAGTGGAGAAGTAATTATCTATTCCACTTTACTACGTACAAACAAATTTTCAGTTGAATATTGGTAACAATCTTGTTCTTATAATGAAGTCTACATCAAAATATTTATTTACCGATAATTTGTTTAATGCAAGGACGATCTTTATTCTAATCTTCTATTGTCTATTAATGTGTGGGAATTTATGAAGACATAGTAAAGGTGTTAACCAGGACAATGCAAGAATACTGATAAATATTTCCAGTCTAGAAGAGGATTCGAACTAGCGCTATCTCTAACAACACTCGACTACCGCCACTTCAAGCATATGATGTATTTTATCAAATGTATGAAATTATAACAAAACTAATATAAGAAAAAAAATTAAATTTTGATTGCACTTATAAACACATTATATTTGATAAATTATTATTCGACAACAAATTCAGCCACATTCATTACTTCATTTACACGAAAACACCTACCATGAGCACTGTAACCCCCAAGTCAACCAACCGTTTGTATCTATCTCGAAGTAGCCAGGCTTATTGATAATTTTAGTATGATCTTGTACCGAATGTCATTCAATGTTTCGTGGCTGGGCTTTTAAACAGGAAAATCTCCGACTACCCAATTGGAATAAAGGTGATAAACAACGGCGTGCAATATATAATGTAAAAACAGGTTGCAGAAGTTAGGGCTGTTGCACAGAGGAGGCATACATAGGGATGGTAAATATTTTCAACATCAATCAGACATCAACACAAATCAGATATCGATCTAACGATAATATCGAAAGAAAATTATAGATATTTTGGTAACCGATGTATTGAATTGTAAATGATTTAACTGTTTACACTCAAGTTTGTTGTCATTATTTATAATAGCCTACTGAATTTATAAATATATTTTTATCAACACGAAAAAAGTTGAGGTCTGTGGGGTTGAATGAACAAAATTCAAAATAAGAATAATCATACCTTATATATTATGTTAATTATAAAAGAATATTGCAATAACATTGTTAATTTTCACATTTAAAAATACCATTAGACTTCTTTTATGTGCAGTAAAAATTAAACAAATTAATTCACTAAACCTACTTCCAATACAGTATAGGTCAAACCGTTTAAAAATAAATGTTTGAAAATCAATTTTCCATTTAACCTCAGGTAAAAAACTAAATAAAGTTATTTTATTACTTCAATCCATGTTTTATACGCACAACAGGCAATTTTAATATGTATTTTTCGAATCGTGACGATTTGAAGACAGAGAATAACGTCAATATTTAGTGATTTGATATATCGGACAAAATATCGATATGGCCAATATTATCGAAAGAAAATATCGATACTAATATATCGATTTATCGAGACGTATTCATCTATATTTCCGACATCGATATATCGTTGCCATCCGAAGGTATACGACAGCTCTTTTACAATAAAACATAACTAACTAAACCAAAGATTGTTACACCGTTCTTAGAATATACTAAAAAAAATACCTCTCAGCCCCTTCTATACTTTATGTTTCAAAACACACACAGAAGAAACAAAAGCATGTTTTTCTCTGTGCAGAGAAGGATGCGTTCAGATGCTGGGAACTCCAAATATAAGAATAAAACGATCTGATAATGACTGCACCTCTGGAGTGACAGAGACATGGTAGGAGACTGGAGACAGGTGTGTGGGATATATTTGTTCATCAATGAACCACTGTGTGTGAGATTCGGACAAACTTATCGTTCAACCTTTGTATTCAGAGCCGTTCACACAAGAGATGGATGATCCTAGACAAATTGACGGCCAGCTGTTTGTGAAGTGGGTGCTGAAGAGGTAATTGAGACTCATCGTTTATTATTAAAACGCCGATCGCAGAGAAGAGGGGTGGATGAGTGTAGCCAATGTTACTACAAAGCTACACCGTTCCTTAGGAAGAGGCATTTATCAATAGTCCAATAGCCATGACAGTTAAAGGACCTACAGGTTTCTGTGGATACCGAACCACATAGTATTGGTCTGATTTTCAGTTAATTGGCAAGCCTGGCTCTCTGTTCATTTCCTCACACAATACCACCCAACCGGGTACCCCGGACATCAGAGTGGTGTACAAATCTAAGACAACTATTGACCGGACGCCGTGATGATATTAAGAGGACCGAGCATAGAACCCATCGCCTACAATCTCCTCGACATTTTGTCCCAAAGTTGCTGGTTTCCACTCTTTGTCCCCAAGTTGCTGGATTTAATTTAACACAATTGGAGAGAATCTAGAGTACCATAATGACTCACGGACACCAATCGGTCAAGTGTGAGAACTTAGAAAAGCTTTGGGTACAGTTGATGTCATTTTGATTCCTGGAATAATACATATTATATTCTTTTATTTTTCACTTTGAATTGTTTATCAGCTAAATATATGAACCTTTAAATGTGATTATTGACGATTTTAAATGAAACTCATAACATCATCTTATGGTCCACAAGGTTGGACGCGTAATAATAAATCATACAGAGTTCGCTATAACTCACTGCAATAATAAACATGAACCGAACAGTTGAAATAGAAATACATGTTTTAGCTCGCTGGAGGTAAAATTGCTTGTCAACTTCCCGGTGATGACTTAGCAGTTTGGGAAATAGAAATAGCCACGTTAAAGTCAAAGACAAAGTACACATTTTTTTAAAACTAAGCAAATGCAAAATCTCTTATCCTTAATAACGAGAAACAAAGATTTGTTATCCAAATGTTCCTTTAGGTAAAATATAAGTCCCAGCAGTTTGATCCTGGATCTCTATGATGAATCTTCAAAGGACTGTCAACTTTACTTCGTTCCTCAGCCGACTTGAGGAGGGTGGTGGACGCGCGAAGACGGAAGACATTCTCGGAATTCACTCACCACAGCGAGCAGAGGGGGGACAATTCAAAGATGGCCGGTTATGATAAGACGGTGGCTTAATGACCTGTAGCCATGGAAACGTTGGCCGATCGAAGCGGTCGGTGGTGGACTTTGGTCAGGTGGGTGGGCTGGGGGGTGGTCCGCCATCACAATTGATATTTCCCTTTGACGCCACTGGGGGGGTTGGGGGGGTGACACCAAATCTCACCCCCAACATTTACATGCCTTTAGTTAAACTTGGAATAAGTGGGACTCTTCTTTAACCCCACACCTGTTTGCCCTGGTTACTTTCTTTAAACACTTTCTTTTCTGGGTCCTCACTCGATTTCCCTCTCGTTTTGTTTTCCGGTTAAGTTCAACTATTTGATTTTAACTGTGACTTTGTTTGTTTTCAACATGAAAAAGCTATTTGCTGATTTTGTACGTAAATAAAAAAAGAACAATATTACTTGAGATTAGTTTTTAAATTGTTAAATGTAGCCTTGAAGTTATCTGTTTAAAAAAGTGTTTTTCAATTAAGAGTATCTTCATATAATAAATTTAAATTGATTAGTTTTTAAATTATAATTTTAATATTACAAAATTATATCAGGACTTTTAGATTTTTAAAATATTTAAATAATGTTGAAAGAATATATTAAACTGTTTAAATATTGTTTCCAGTATATGTATACCATATCTCTTAGTAGACAATTTTAGTTCCCAATCTGTTTATAAACGAGGTTATTAATAAATTATTATATTCTGTTATTTAAAATGAGGCCAGGATGTAAACATCTTGTTTTACTTTTTATACAATTAAATAATCGTTAGATTTAATTAATAGCAATAAAAATTTTTTGTTTGATTTTAATGTCCCTTAAAATGTAAATAAACGGATGTTTGTTATCACTACTTTACAAAATAATAAGTTAGTTAGATTTAATTTAGTTGACCTCAGACAGTTCTGATGAAGTGATGGTTTCAGTACTTCTTTAAAACTGGTGAGAGACTCGTGACGAAAAATGGGCTATACTTGACGAACTCGTCATAAAGGTAGCTCAAGGATGCATGACAAATAAAAAAGAAAACAATCATTCCTTGCTAAAAGGAATAGACTAAACTGGGTATGACTGTCAAAAGTTGTAAAAGGTGATTAGTAGCTAAAAGGCAAGCCAATGGTTGTGTTTGAAGGGTGGGTAGGAGGGCTGTTAAGAGTTGTGAAAGGAGATGAAGTGGGAGGTCAGCCAAGTGTTCTTGTATTTTTGGAATTGGACATAATGTTACATTTAGTTAGAAATAAGTAGGCTATAATAGTAGTTGGAATGATTGTAAATACTAACCTAAAGCTATTTAGTCCAACGGTCTGGTACGTATATTTAATTGAATCGTACGTTTCCGGACAGATGGATCGGTGTGTAGGAGGTTTGGTATGTTAACATGTATCCTAAGTGTGTGTGGTCTCAAAGTCTAAGCTTAATAAAGTCAAATTCCTACGTCAAAGATCCATCAAATGATTTAACCGTAAAGGAAGATTAATTAAAGAGATCTCACATCCATCAAACATACACACGGCAGTTATAGATGGGAGAGTTTTGTGTTATACACTCCCCCTTATATATAAGGCAATAAGGATCTTCCTTGGAATGTTGCTAATGTCTTTTTTTAGTGTAATAAAACAACATTTTTAAAAGTTGTGTTATTTAACCCCTACTTGAGGAATCACGTTGTCTTTGGCTCTGTTGATGACGATAAAATTGTGAGAAATCAATTTAATCATAACCTATATAAAAACGAACTACATTTTCGACAAGAGCGGATGAGAACAGTAAAACCGTCACAAAAAGACAAAACCAACCCCCTCCCCCTCTCCGGCAGTAGCTCACGTACGTAATTTTGAGTGACAGGGACACGGAGCTGGGCCCAATTGAATTGACAAATTGGCCGGTATGGAATGGGGTATGACGCCCATTACAAATTGCATTGCGTTGCGCTCCCGATTTGAATAATAGAGCTACGTCATACGGCCGGGAGTACATTTCTGTGTCGCCGTTTGCTCCCCCAAATGGAATTCCTCCTACCCGAACGAATTTATCGTATGCAATAATATGCTCTAGAGATCCGGTGATTTGGCGAGCGGATTATGTCTGATCCCCGGGGATCCAGATTTTATTGTTACGTTTATAATGCGTCATTTTAATGACTGGGGCTTCGACTCACTGCCGGTCCTTTCGACTTGACATAGAAAGACACTTCTAATTAAAAGAGCCCTGAGTAGACAATGGATTAGTGGAAAGAATTTTTTTACACTATAGAGTATGCTGTTGCCATGTTGGATTTGAGTCTCTATAAGGCTACCACAGTTAATTTCTTAATTTATGAAAATACATTTTTAAACTCTTTTTTAAGGAGTGTACAGTTGTCTAGTGCTCCCTTAGGCAGATGTTTTCTAACTGTCTATTTTCAATAACTATAGTTCTAATTTAATATTGTTTTGAACATGAACCAATACAGTTAGAAAAAAATCTGACTCATGGGGCAATAGTCTTACTTGTAGGTATTATAAAACATTATAAAATTTGAAAGAATATCTTAAAAATTGCAAGCGTAAAGCGTTTTCAAGTGAAGTAATTTTCAACTGCATAACGCGGGCGTCAGCTACTGATAACTGGCGCTGCCTGGTAGCCAAGTAGAGTCAACTGCCACGACTGTTCAAATCACACACGGTTTAGGGATGGACAGATCACAACCGGTCTTCTGACAGTCGACGGAGTAAACAAGAAGTTCCAAAACAGGTAGAGAGGGTAGGAGGCTCCAGTGTTACAAAATTATTCACCAGAGAAGACTTTTAAAAACTAGGCTTAATGTTTATTTTCTAAATAAAAATGCAATTCAAAATGAAAGCAAAGAATACACTACTTATTTTGACAACTATGCGTTCTACTACACACAAAATGTTGTAGTAATGAAAAATAAAGAATACGTCTATTTTTAAAATTATTTTCCACTACCATTATCCTTGGTAGATCCAGGCCAGGCCTCGCCCACGCTTTACTTACGTATAAACCCTCTATTTACATTATTCAGCTTGTAAATAAAATATAATATGTGAAATTATTTTCTCATATAATTTCGGCCCAACAGAAATCGGGTGAATGAAAACCAACTATTCAAAAAAATGTTATCGAGCAAACAGGACACTTGCAAGGGAGTCGGCAGTAATCGTGATACATACATTACTGTATATAGCACGCAATGAAATACATTTATAACAACAAATCCCCTTTACATTTTTAAAGTTTTTAGATTATTTTATATGCGACGTGGCAACGCTGGAACTAAAGGTTTGCTATATGCTACTAAAAGTATATATAACATAATGTTTAGATTACCTAAGGTAAACAAAACGTCCTTCAATCATTCCTTTCAATATTCAGGATCAACATTTTATAAAAAAAACTTCTTCACGAAATTAAGAATTCAAGAAAGTTAGAATATAATAGAAGTCTTGGTCATGATGGTGTTGAATTTCAAAACTGTAGCATATTTTTATTTCATACAAAAATCAACAATTCTTTTCTTTGTTGTTATTAATATTATCATTTCATGGGATTATTTTATTTTTGTGAGATTTGTATTTTTTGGGGAAAATTTAATTATTACAAGATTTATAAAGAGTTTTTGAATTATATCATTAATAATATTGTTTATTTATGGTAGTTTATTTTTGTTATAGTTTTGGGTATTGTTTGTTTACTCTCAGTTGTGTAAATAAATCATATTCTAATTGTTATAATTAAATACGCCACAAAGTGCGGCTGTAGTTTATTTGGACTCTGTAATTTACTTAAAATTATTCTTTAAACTATCGCTGGTCCAACTATTTTCAATAATATATTATGTAAACTTGAGCTACCTAACCTAACTTAACCTAACTTGAGTACTGAGATGGGAGTTAAGACTTATTTTAAATTTTATTTGGACAACTTAATGTTGTTTACATTCAAGATATTTTAAATATGAACAAAAAGGTTTAAAGTTGAAGACTCCTCAGATGAGGCACGGTAGCTACTTAGTGGGTTCCCTATATTAGTTCCAATCGAATCGAAGCACTCGTCGAGCTGAAATTTGTATAAAGACCAGTAAATTGTGAGAACAAGCGGAACCGTTTATTGACTCAAGGCCAGGATGGTTTTTGTACAACTCTGATCGCAAACAGATCCAAACAAAGAATCACAACAAAAAGTCTGAGGGACGCTGATAAACAATTTCTGGATTCTATGTTTGTTAATTGTTTTTGTATAAATCCATTACTTTAAGTTAAGCATTGGCAAAATGTTTGTCTGAAAACGAATTTCCAATAATTTTATTGCTAGTTTAATCATTTACATGGAATGTAGTGCTGAAGAGATTTTTTTTTGATTTATAAAATCTCTCAGTTTTTTCTAGCAGATCTTTTTTTAGGAAAAGTAATCTTTAAAATATTAAATCACGTTTTATATAGCTCAACTCATTTAACGGTCCTTGATTTTTTTTTTTTTTTTTATCTTTCTTTCAACACCTGTTGCTTTAATACTGATTACTTCAATGTTGTTGAATAACTGTCCCAACCGATGGATTCCACGTAAAGTTGTAGCTCCCATAGTTGTCCTGGCTATTTGGCTCTTAATAAATAGTTCTTTCTGAGCTAAGCTGAACTCACAGAGTAACAATGACTACACTCATTAATCTACACTCATCACACTCATTCACCCCTCATATTCGCCCATATCTCTACGGACGGCGCCTTAGAAATAAAAAAAATTTAATAATTCCCTTACATTGTTAGCTATGGATGGCATGATGAAGATTGGAAAACTGTGTGTACGAAATTACGAACACTGGCATAACATTTTCAACAGACAAGGCTAAAAGAGGGAGACCAGTTAGAGCAGATTTATAAACTGTAATAGTGTTAGAGTATAAGTTAATCTAAAATCAGTTCCTAACTTTTTTGTACAAAACCTGCGTGCTTAAATCGTGTAAAACGTGTAAGGAAAGCGGTTAACGACAACCATTGTTCGCTCACAGTCGTTTCTCACTGAAGGCGTCACTTGGACACCTCTCATGCCCCCAGAACTCAAAGCATGGATCTAATTGTTTTTAAATCACAACGGAGCGTCTTATAAATATATCTAATAAATAGTCGGTTAACGTAGCACGGGCAAGTGTCTGTTTTTGCCTCGCTTACGGCGTAAAAGGCAATTGTCGACGCGGCAAAAACAGCTGTCATACATAGACGGTAACGAGGTGGGATCTTCCATATCGGCACGACGTAACGGAGACGGTTTTATGACGAGCCAAGTGCTGCATATCCGATGGCGTTGCGGACAAACTTGGCGCGTTCTGCGGTCTACGCGACCGGCATATTCCAGGGCACACCTGCTGCCGGTCACCGGTTTACGGGCTCATCAGCTTCCTGTTGATGGTTCGTCTTCACCCGAAAGTGTTGGAGAGCACAGTGAGAGTTCCGTTTTCGAAAATAACAGTGATAGTGATATCGGTCTGTAATATACGTTCTCGGTAAGTACGAGAACGTATTAGTTTGACAGAACCTGACAGTAAAATGAATCGCCTTATAAATGTCAGTAAGAAGGGCTGTGCAATATGCTTTGTATTATAATAGCATATATATTAAGTTTAAATATATAAAAATTGTTGATTCAGGTTAAATCCGGGCAGTCTTAGAAAATGAATTTCAATCAGTAACAAACGTTCATTTTATATATAATATTCTGCTGCACAATATGGTATACGAAACATTTCTAAAATGTATACTTTTAATTGAAATTTTATATAAATGTTATGAAACAAAATTGTAATTTAATAATCTACAACATTTCCTACATATTTTTCATTATTACGTGCTAGGTGAGTAGCATTTTGTTATTTATTTTCTAAATAGGCTTAAGTGACTTATTTTTATTGTAGAATACAGACGTATTGGAGTTCATATGAGCTGAAGCCCTTTGGGCGAGAAATTAGGACCGTCATATCAGATTGGTTTCGGAATCTTGGAACTCGTTCTATAACCTGAAACCCTAGCTACTGAGACGCCCCAGATGGAAGGTTCACAATTTATAAAAATGTAGGGTTTATGGAAAACCCCCTGCAAACTGATTAGAGGAGGGTCAAAAGACACTTACAGGGTTACGGAGATTTAGGTGGTGTATGAAGCCATCATATTTGTACTATGACTAGTTGTACGTTCTAGTTTAAGGGTAAATGAAGAATCATTAATCAGGTGTTGTGTACGTGAACTCAAGACACAGATGGTTTGTGAAGGTCACTGAGGTTCAAGGATTTGTTTGGATTAGCATTTCGATCGTAAATTTATATTATATATAAAAACTTAGATAGGCTGTTAAATGCTACAGCTGCTGTTACTAAACACATTATACTGTTATTTGCATGCATTTTAATTAATTGTATCACAGATAGTTAAATTGTGAGTTATTAAAATTTGTTTCTTAGTTCAAATATTACGTGTTAGTAGAAATACAAAATAAGTGAAAGTAACGAAACATAAATGTATTAAAACCACGTTTACCATCCCCAGACAAGAGGATTCACGAAGGAATCTTCTTGAATTAATGAAGAAACCTTCATTCCTTCGTAAATATCTCCGGTCTGAGGTTAGTAAACGCGGAATACCGAAATCGATCGTCATAATATTTGTACATTTTATACTTGTATTTTATTACGTTCTTTTTCATGAACTCTCTCACATGGATGTAATAAATGATGAACTGGATTTTTACTTTAAAAACGACATTCAGAGCTATACTTTGAATGCCCCATAAGCAATCCTATAGAGGACATTTTCGTTATAAGATACTCCTTACTTTCTCTTCATTGTATAACTCTGACATTCACTAAGAAAAACTTTCACCTTTTTCCCTTAAAATCACTCACGCTTACTACACCTTAGAAGAAGCTCCCACACCTTAGACATTCCCCACCACAATAGTACATTTTATACAGTATATGTATAATAAACAATACACTTACAAATATGTAAATTTATATAATAGGTTACCTATATAATAAATTCCTAAAGGCCGCGACTTGTGTACATGTTTTATTAAAATTATCTCAATTAATAATTCGCATCAATGAAATGACCAATTTATCCTGAACAATTTACGAGGAGCTTACTAAAATTAATTGATACTTATAACAAATTGCTGTGGAGATTGTAGTTAATAGGTTCTATTTTCGGCCTTCTTGATAGCAACATGGCTTTCGCACAATGGTTGCTATCAACTATTGAAGAAGTCTGTCAATTAGTTTAAAACCAGACCAATACTACGTGGTTCAGATTCCACGTAAAGCTGTAGGTCCTTTAGTTGCCCTGGCTATTGAGCTGTTAATAAATGGCCCTTTGTCAGCATAAGTCGATCTCAGTTATTAACTAGACTACACAGGTCATCCACACTCATGTAATCGTTCATATTCGTCTTAAAATAAGCTGGTATTTTTATTGCAATCTCATATTTAATAATAAGAAAATTTTTAAAAAAATCGTTCGTTCTAAAACATTCAAAATGTATTTCTGACCATTTTTCCTGAAACAGACTCGTAAATTCCGACGTAAATCAAGGCGTCTTCACCGCGGGCGAACAATGAGAGCGACCAACGCCTGTTTAGTGCAAGAGACGTCTTACTCAACAGATCATCATTGTTGCTGTGAAGTAGATTGGACCGCTCTCTCGCTGCCCGGCCACAACGGATTCCGCACGGTCACCTTATAATCACGATAAACACTTTCCAGCGCACAATGACCGGTAATAATTTAGTATTTCATATCACCTATGATAGAGTGGTCGGCCGTTGGTCGCGGTTGTCAGCGTGGCGCCGAGCAGTGACTTGCACGAGTCGCTCGCCCTTTCTACTTTCCTCCCACCGGTTCAGGTGATAAGGAGTTCACGTGAAAATAGGGGTATATTGCGTTATAAAAAATAATTCATAACGTTTGGATTGTACGTCACTTTCGTCATCAGGTGATAAACAACCCTAAAAATAGAGATGTGATTATGGAGCCCATAGGTGCTATATCAAAGTAAAAGTGTAAATATGGCAGTAACCAACCGGTTCTTCAAGAAATCATTGTGGCATGTGTTTTTTAATTTTTTTATTGTTATTATATTTATTATTATTATTTTATCAATCAGATATTAAGAGATCATAAAATAACGGTAGTGGTTTACTTCCGGTGGTAGAACTTTTGCCTTCGCATTTTGATTAAATCATATATCAGCTTTTTGCTATTATTTTAAAATTAAGGTCATTAGAAAACTTTAAAATATTTACCCGTCAAAATAACTCATTTATCTGACAGTAAAGTTTGTGCTTACCAAAATTTTGTGTTCGTCTGTTTTTAACAGTGCGGATGCTTTAAAGAGTTGCGCCAAAGTAGTTATTATTTGGTCATTATATATTTAGTCATATTTTACTCTTTTTATAAATAATAATGGCCCACGTAGGAGGTCTTAAAGTTTGCGAATAAGGCCACCTCGAATTATAACTTATTTTGAAGGTCTTCGCCAATAGAACATACAAACCCGAGACCAAAAAAAGAACCCAGTAAGAAAACATTTTAATGTCATACAACTAATACTTCATTAAGGACGAGAATAATTAAATTTTACAGCCATACGCTAACTATTTCTTTACATTTTACGTCGACAAATATAAATCACTATTGGTTTGTTTGTAGTGAAAAAATTACCTTATCTCATTATTAGGTTTATATTGATTTTTTTTACAGATTGAAGCAAAATGGTGGAACACCATACATACACTTTTAATACACTTTTCAAGGAACTACAAAATCTTAAGAAAAAAAGAGAAAAAAAACAACGGAACTATGGACATGACATTCTTGGAATTTTGTTATGTGTTTTTTGTACTGTGTTAGTAATGTGGGTTTAGAAAATATATCAAATAAAATACATATTTACAAACACCTGTTTTAAATTATTCACGTAGATAGAACATGCAACGTAGCAAATGTTTTTATTTTACACGAATTTCTCTGTTTTCCAAGTAAACATCCAACCCTCTTAACGTAGCCTCATTACAATTTTACAATTACGATTGTGAAAATCAGGCAACTAATAAAACAAGTATTAAGCAATCGATTCTTCATTGAACTTTAGAAAGTTTTTAAAACTTCAACAAAACAAAAACCCAATAAACGTCCAACTAGTCGTACAGGAGATTTCAGAAGTAAGAACGAGCAGAGAAGGTGTGAGGAAACAAGTTTAGGAAACTGTTACCGCTCGCGTGACCGTTGCGGGGGTTGTTCATTTAACATTTACAGAACAGTTGGCACTCCTCGCAAGTGTCGTCAATACAAATCATAAATAATCTAAACAAATTACATTTTTAATTAATTGATGGCAGTAATCACCAAAGACAATAAAAATAAATCCTTCAAGACTTCCACGCCTAAAATTGTTAAATCTAAACTTACTAAAATTTTTGTGTATAGGGTAGACAAATTTTGTTAGATATTTTTCATAATTTTGTGAACAAAGTCCAACAAGATGTTTTTACAATCCAAGCCTTGTTGGAGTCTTTGAAATTTTAAATGAGACCTATGCATTATACCAACATTGTTAGAATTGTATTTCTTAAAAGAACCACGCGTAATTATAATTATTAATATTATTATTATTATTTTTAGCATTGAAGTAAAATGTATGATTTTAACGTAAAAATGCATTCAATAAACAAATACTACTAAGGCAAGGATCTGGCTTTCTTTACTCCCTCTCACCCTTGTAACTTTAAATGGACAATGATGCCTTGAAAGGAGCGTTCCGACGTCGGAGTCAAGCAATATCGAGCGTGGCTGTCCCTTGGATGGGTGACCGTCTGAGCGATCCCGTCCTCGCAGCAGCCCGCCTGCCCGGTCACTGGTGGTGATTCGGAAGTCACGTTAAGCCGTTGGTCCCCAGGTTAAGTGTTAGAGAGGGCTTCTTAGCCCTAACTTCGCCTGGTAAAATGGCATCTTTTACACTAGTTGCCCCATTGCCCTATTTAACTTATTTCATCACATATTTGTGAACAATTGAACACATATACCCGCTTACTAATGAAACTACATTTAAAAAACAACAACTCACTAGCTACAAAAACCTATAAATATTTTGCTCAACAATTACAATGAATGACCTACAAAACGTATTCGAATGTCCCTCGTGCCAACAGCACGACTAGCGAATTTTTCTTTTTATTTTATAAAATTTTAAAAATTGTCAATCCCTATACCTGAATCCAACGGTCATAAAAAAAAGAAATAAACAAAAACTTCCTTTGATATCCAGAAACAATAGCTTTTAGCGTACTTTAAATTATTAAAATATTGATTATCATTGTTAGTAGTTTAAATGAAATATTTTAGTCGCCTCCAACAACATTTTTTAACTTTTTAACTTTAGACGTTTTTTTATTGGTTGTAAGTACTAGAGAATTTTCGACCAGTTTATGACTTTTACATTGAGATTCAAATTAAATCAATTAAATTATGTATCCGGATTTATGCATTAATGTACAGATTTAACGTTTAAAATACAGTATTTAAATGCAGTAATTTATGCTCACCTATGACATTGTTATAAACATTATTTGTAATCGTTCCATTTTCACTCCCACCTTTGTAAGTATTCAATTCCCTTTCCTTTCTATGAATATTTCTTGTTATTCCTAGTTAAGTGTTATAGTTACAACCTTTATTATGGCTCTTCTGTAATTTATTTTAGGTACTCATAAATTAATGATAATTAATAGTAAAACAACATAGAAAATCTATGGAATAAATATACACAAGCCCATAAGAAGACCTTAATTTTGTCTTCAAATTAAATTGCAGTCCAAAATTAATTAATTTCTTTGCGTTTCTTTAATGTTTAAATAATTTTATTTTTTAGCTTATTTATATGTTTATTTAATTAATATCACGTTTAATTTTTTGTATTTTCAGTTCAATAATTATTTACTCACTCATTGTTGTTACGAGTAAATGTCTGCTGGACAGTCCAAAGCCCTTTATACATTTATTATTGAGACACAAGGGCCTAAAGGCATTGTACGTTCCACTAACAGGGTCTGTGGGTAAAATACGTCTTGGCCCGAACCACCCCCGGCCGACCAGGTCCTAAATAATTGGCGCAATTTATTCAATCACAGGACTTAATGTATCCTTCCCCCTCAGACACATATACATATTGTCGCTACAGGGGGGGAGGGGAGGGGGCTAATGGACTTCGGCGTCTGACGTCAATAATTCTTGGAGAGTAGGGTAGATGGGAGAGTACGGTTATCCCTCACACTTCACCCTGGTCAATGATATTTGGGAATACTGTTGTTATTTTTAATTCCAACCCTTTACTGTCTTTCTTTCTTTTTTTGAGTTTTTCCACATAAATGAAATATTCCTTTTACATTTAAAAGTTGTTATGATTCAATGGTTTGAACCCAAACTACATTTTTTCGACGTATCAAAATTTTAACCAATGAAAAATCAGTATTGAGTCGATAACACAATATAAACCAAGTACTGTAATGCATTTTTTTCTTTTTTAGGACGAATATCGTAGAGATATGGGGAATATGAAAGGTGAATGAATGCGATGAGTGTTGATGAAAGAGTGTAGTCATTGTTACTTACTAAAGTAGACTATTCCTAAGAAAGAGTCATTTACTAACAGCCCAATAGTCAGCGCAATTGAGGGACCTACATCTTTACGTGGAATCCGAACTACGTGCTATTAATCTGATTTCCAGCTAATGTACAAGCCTGATACTCAGTTCTCTTCCCTAAACAACATCTGGGTACTGACTACCACCCAACACGGACACCCATACCTCTCTATAGTCCGAATAAAATAACTTTGGTACTGACGGAACGGCTACGCGCTGCTGGTCTGAAATGCCAAAAAATTACGTTTTAATTTACTGTCAAACTTAAAATATGAAAGCAATAAATTTCAAACTAATTGTTTAGTGTCCACCATGTTATATTCTTTAAGAAAAAACTATGCCGGAGATTTTACTTGAACTAATTTGCTTTTTATAGTGATATTTGTCTTTAAGAACACGTTTTTATGAGTGAAATTGCGCGTGAGTCATCTTTAACCTATCACTGTAGTGAGAATAATGATAATAAAATTATTTCTTGTGAATGGATGACAGTTTAATTCATTGTGATTAGTATGGTATAAGACGCATTTAATAATTCAAACAAGTTAATTAGAAATTAATTAATTTTTTTCTAACTCGGTAACGACAAACGCTAGACAGCCTGGAGTGATACTCAACTATTACTTCAGTATAAGCTCTAAGTATTGCTTATTTGTTTACCTGCATGTTATAAATTAATTCAATAAGTTGGGAGTTCGAAAGTTGTAAAATGTACTTCACAGTCTGAAGACGTCGCCACTGAGCCGGGACAGTTGAAACTATTGCTTGCATAACTCAATAACCTTTATGACTGACTCTTTGATATTTAATGTTTAATGACTGTCATATATAATCCTGAAAGAATCTCTTTACAAACCCGTGCTTATTTATCCCTTATTTCTCTCTCTTTTCTTCTTTGAGTGACGCAGAAGAAAGTGGCGTTGGGCTAAAACGAGATAGTCACTGTTGATAGAAAGAATCGATTTCTAAGTCCGCATGGGTAGTTGCAGCGTGAAATGGGAGCTAATTGTGTTTGTTTCAGGGATGGTGACAGTCCGGGAGGTCCCGAGGTCACGGGTCACTGGGGAGGTTGGAGGACCACCTGGGGTAATGGGAAGTCTTGGAGTCTGGGGGATGAATCGTAAGGAAACGTTACGTCTCTTTGTGATGAAAAAGCTTCATGCTTGTTTATGTTAAGCATTTCATTAGAATTTGATCGTCATATGAATCTAGTCTATTAATTATCTGAGGTTGAGTTTAGTCAATTGAGATTTTCTGTAGAATAAAAATCCACATTTGTTTGCTTTTAACTGTTTAATAAATGTCCTATTAAATTTATTATTAACGAAGTTTTAGTAGTGTATTTTTTGTTATTTTTGAGCAAAGTAGGCCTAAACGCTCACATTTTTGGTTGGACCTTATGAAACCGGTATTTAGCATGGATCACTGTAAAGTGTTTTTTAGTGAAAAATCACATGTATTTTATACCTTAAATGTGGGATTTCACGTAAAATTATGAAAAATTGGTAAAACCCTATTTTTATACTTTCAATATAACCACATAGAGGAAAGGAGCAGAGCTAGGATCTAACATTGCCCTAAATGTGTGTCGAGTAGTTCTTTATCCAGTTAGCCAGGCGATGGCAGGGCAAGCAACCAGCACATTGTCAGCCCCTCCTTTTACACTCAACAAGAATAAACTTAGTAATGATTACTACACGTGTATAAAGATGTACATTAGTCATAATCTATATAAGCTGTGTAAGAAAGGGACATACGTTTCTTTTTTCTCTGTGCTATTACTCAATGTTAACACTAGATCTCCAAAATCATGAAAGTTCACTTCGTTTTCACGTTAATTTAAGGTTGAATGAAAGTCATGCTGAAGCGTGTAAATTCAAAGGAAAAGCATGGACACAGATTTAGGGTTAAGTCTAAATAAAAAATAATTTTCAAGAATAGTAAAATTGTAATATATTTTTGTACTACGTGTATTCCTCACTATGAAAAACTATTACAACTCAGTGCAATAAAACTCAGTGCAATACAACTCAGTGCAATACAACTCAGTGCAATACAACTCAGTGCAATAAAACTCAGTGCAATACAACTCAGTGCAATAAAACTCAGTGCAATACAACTCAGTGCAATAAAACTCAGTGCAATACAACTCAGTGCAATACAACTCAGTGCAATACAACTCAGTGCAATACAACTCAGTGCAATACAACTCAGTGCAATACAACTCAGTGCAATACAACTCAGTGCAATACAACTCAGCGCAATACAACTCAGTGCAATACAACTCAGTGCAATACAACTCAGTGCAATAAAACTCAGCGCAATACAACTCAGTGCAATACAACTCAGTGCAATACAACTCAGTGCAATAAAACTCAGCGCAATACAACTCAATGCAATACAACTCAGCGCAATACAACTCAGTGCAATACAACTCAGTGCAATAAAACTCAGTGCAATACAACTCAGTGCAATACAACTCAGTGCAATACAACTCAGTGCAATAAAACTCAGTGCAATACAACTCAGTGCAATACAACTCAGTGCAATACAACTCAGTGCAATAAAACTCAGTGCAATACAACTCAGTGCAATACAACTCAGTGCAATACAACTCAGTGCAATACAACTCAGTGCAATACAACTCAGTGCAATACAACTCAGTGCAATACAACTCAGTGCAATACAGCTCAGTGCAATAAAACTCAGTGCAATAAAACTCAGTGCAATAAAACTCAGTGCAATACAACTCAGTGCAATACGTACTATTGTAAAAAGTAATTGTAACGTTATAAATACTTTACATATTGCTGAAATTGTACCATTTTTCTGAAAATGTTAGATGTTCGATCACAGCTTAAATAAACTTGTAGATTACTATAGTTCTAAGATTCGAATCCCTGCAAAGGTATCGGTAAGTAATTTACTCGTTCAATAATCACTTCAGCCTTCATGTCTTGCCGAAAAGGTTTCTTAAAAAAAAAAACCTATACTAAATATACAAAATTTGGTTATTATATTATAAGTAGTGTTAATATAATTTTAATATGACCTATTTCTTTTCATTTATTTATTTATAATTTTTTTGTAAATATCACTCTCCAGTTCACATGGGTCTGTGCGTGAACTTTATTCAACGAGTGAGGTACCGACTGTTGGTTCAGTGGGGATTCGAACCTTGGACCTTGCCCTCCGCAGCCCGAAGCCAACACGCCGGCACTGTTCAGACATTATAATTGCCACAGCTAATATTTCTGTAATCAGAAACAAATCCACGTATATAAATTGATTGGTTCAGTTAGTTAAAACAATTTTTCTAGTAAGTGATATTTATAAAGTTCAATCACCGAACAGCTGACCGACTCAGTCTCTCAGGTGCGGAGGTGGAGGGTTGGGAGTCTGGCTGGAGGGTGGAGGGTAAGCCCATCGGGTGGACAAGGCAGCTAATGACATCATCCCAGTCCACTCCAGCTGTGAATAATTCAATCCCCATAACAAGATAGCATTGTTTCCCGCATATGGGGGATGTTGGGCGACTCCAGCGCTCCACGCGGTGATAATTGCAACCCTTCCCACTTCCTCTTCCTTCTTCTGTAAGTAATTTAACAAACAAGTGACACAACCGTGTTAAAAAAATCAATGGTATTTTATAAAAGCTAGAAAAACAATAAAAAGATATTGTAATCAGCTAGACAAATCTGAGCTGTTTAACAGAGAAAAAGGAAGAGTTTTTAGTTCTTCTTTGTCGTTGTTTATATATTTCAATATTTTTATTTTACACTGAACTACATCTTAACCTAACTAAAATAGATACAATTTATAGAGTAAATTTCATTAAAAACAATATATTTTAGTTAAATAATTAGGGTTGAATAATTTTTACGTACACAATTTTGAAGTTTAGGAATCTTATGCATCTCATGCGTACTCATGAGATTCGTAAGTACATAATGTATTGCTAAAATTAATGAACTTGATAAACTGTTTTCTACTTTCTCTTAATTTTTTTAATAAGAAAAGACTTTGTTATTTATTTTGTATGCCTCAAAATACCCTTGAGAGTTAATATTATATATATTATGGGTTGTGTTTATGGGGATACCACTAGGCTGCATAGTTTCCCATTTTTTTTTTTTTTTTTTTTTTTATAACATTAATATCAGTAAATTTCCTATAATTTCTAAATTAAAGGTAGGTACTGATGAGTTAAATTTATTAGGTACATCGGTTGGCAACTAGATATAATTTTGAAACTTGCTATATGACATGAACCTTGGGTTTAAATACTAGGAAGAATCAGGTTTTTTCAGGGTTGGACTACCCTTTTAATTAAGCGAGCTTTATTTGTATAATTTTTATAAAAATGCTGCTGAAAATCTTAGTAAAAACAACAAATAGTCCTACACACCTCTTGTTGAGGAATGTACCAGTCCACATGTTTGTTTATTCATTAAGGGGGTAGGTGCACGGAAAATTTTTATTTTTATCGAAAAATGTTTTTTTCACCATTTTATAGCTTAAAACGTCCTCTTTCCAACAGTATATAACACTAATTATTTATTATTTTCTAAATGTGCTTAAAAATTAGTTTTCTAAAAGTGTCCTACTCGATTTTCTATTGAAATCATCTCTCTGAGTGCCACACATTGTGTATTCATTTATTACACTAATATCATCTTCATATAGTAATACTAGTGCATATAGTAATTGTAGTAATAAATTTGAAGAAAATTAAGGGAAGGAACCATCATATGCACCAGAGTTTTATTAATGTAAGTTTTGTGTTGTTTTTATTAGTAAAACTGTATTTAATTTGGTTTATTGCGATTTTCCGAAAGTTGTGTTTTTTGACACATATGTTCCTTTTTCTCAAAAACTACTAATGATAACAAGATAACACTTTTTGTGGTTGTATATGTAACTTAGTTACATAAGCAGAATTAAAAAAATAGTCAAAATTAACAAAGAATAACATTTAAAAAAAATTATAAATGAAAATAATTTGAAAAAATTTTATAGACTTTTTTAAAATTTTGTGAAAAATTTATAATTATTCCAAAGTTATATTTTACACCCGTAGTTTATGTAACAAAGGCCAATGTATCAGTTAAAATAAACAGAAATGAAATATCTTTTCTACTTTCTGAGAAAAAGGTACATATGTTAACATTACGGAAGATAGGGCGCACCTACCCCCTTAATACGAGTTGTTTCATGTTGATATTTCCAAACAAGCAAATAAAAACTATCAGGTCAGTCTAACTTATTACACAACTCGATACGTAATGTGATATTCACTATCCAATGTGATGTATTACCTTAAGATGGGCGTTTCCCAAACTGCCACCGCTGGAAAGTCGACAGCCAACTTTTAGTAGACATACAATTTTACCGTCAGCGAAACATACTGTTCTATTTCAATTTTACTGTTCGAGTTTACAATCATAATAAATTGTATTGAACAATGTATGATTATTAAAGATTTATTCTGGTGGCACTTAAATTGATATAAGGAGTTTCGCTTAAATTAACAATCATCATGGTTTACATATTTAACAATGGAACAAGTTTACAAATACCAATTCTTTTTCAAAAACCAACTTAAAATCCACTAGAATAGGTCTTCACCTTTCAAATGACACTTCAAGTGCTGCAACATGATTATTAACACAGACGGAATCGTTGAAATAGAAACCCATATTTCGGGCTTTTTTCGTGAAGCGAAGCGAGCGTCCCCTGAATTTCTCTAATCATAACTGTCTTTAAATTCTACAAGTCCGTATGGCCAGGGTTGGTTATCACTAAACAAACAGCTTCCCTCGCAGTCGAGGGTACTGGCAGATCGCATCCACCTGTTTCGATAGAAATAGTCCTCTTTGATGGAGTATGACGGCGTGCGGCGGGCATCAAAGTGGAGTTCTGGAGGACCACGGGGATGGCGACAGGTGGGAAGTACATCTACATGTATACACACGACCCCCAGGGTGTTTACTCACCCCCGTTTGTTACCATTGCTAGTTATGGCTCACTCTGGAAGGCAATTAAAACTACTATGAAAAACATTTATGAACGGCTCGTTCTAATGACTAGCTAGACAAACATAGCATGAAATATCGACTTATGTTTATAGTACATTATAACTTAGTACTTATAGTACGCCAGATCCATACAGAATACCATATAGATAATTTCACATTAAGTAGGCTGTCGAAATCGGAAAGCTGTCTGTGTCATGAGTTTGATCACACTTTTAACAGTTTTAGATGTCTGCATTAGTAACGCATTGCTGAAATAAACTACTTGGGTACAAAGTATTATGGAGACTGTAGGCGATAGGTTCTATGCTTGGTCCTCTCAATACCGACGTGGCGTCAACTCAATGGTTGCCATTGACGTGAAAATTACTATAGAAGTATGCGATGTCCATGTTGGGTGGTAAGTCAGGGTTCGGATGTTGTGTAGGGAAGAAAACTGAGCATCAGGCTTGTTAGTTTGTTGAAAATCAGAACAGTACAATGTAGTCGGATTCCACGAAAAGATATAGATTCCTTAGTCATTGTTACTAAGATCGACTTTTCCTTAGAAGTAGCCATTTTTTAATAACCCAATACCTATGTTGACCAAAGAACCAGCAGCTTAACGTAGAATCCGAACAACGTAGTAATAGACTGGTTTTCAACTAGATGCCAAACTTATTTCTTAGTTCTCTCCCTTAGACAACACCTGTATCGTGGCTACCACACAACACCGACACTCCAGACTTCTCCAGTAGTGTCCACGCCGATAGAAACCATTGAGCGGACACAATGTCAGTATTAAAAGGACCGAGCATAGGTCGCTTTGTCCTGAAGCCACTAGTAGCTAGATTACAGCACTGAGCCACTAGTTCCACCTAATATATATATTTTTAAGTGATCCTAAAACTGCAGTTCAAGTTGTGTGCCACGTTTGAAGGGTTTTGTACATGAGTGTAATGTAAAGTAGTACAAAACAGGCAGTCCAACCACCTGGGGACCGATGGGCAGGTACAAAAAATAATAACTTGTATAATTGATTCAGGAACAAATGTTAACTTATATTTAGAACACATCATAACTCAATAAGTTTAGTTGATCGTTCTGACGCTATTAAGTAATTGTCATAAAACACCTTACCTTCAGGTACCTGTATTACATCATTAAGCCACTATTGGCGTTAGTAGTTCTAACACATTCCTCAGTGGAATTGTACAGGGACAAATGGCTAACCAGGACACGATCCTGTTTGTAACTCTTGGATCACAAACACACGTTGGTTGATCCACATAGAAGAAAGAAACAGAGCGTATGGCTTCAGTAAACGCCTCAGCGGCAGTTATAAATATAATACATCTAATATAAATCTGTATACATCAACAATAGTAATTACTACGCTCATCCTCTTCATTTGGGAGGGACTGACAAGGTACTGGCTCAGTCATCGCATGGCGAACTGGAGAAATTTACTCGACACACATTTAGACCACTATTGGATACGACCTCTCTTTTTATTCTCTGTGGTCGATCAGATTCGACACGAATGCAATGGACAAAGTTTTCGTGAACAGTTGAGGGATTTAGTTACTTTGCTTAGATATTTTACATATTTTTTGCCATGGGATCTGGAGGGAAATGTGGAAGCAAACGCCCGAATATTTTCTGAGACACTTAACTTTTCTTATTAAACACCAAGAATATATTATTTTAATTTTCTTTCCTCACTTAATTTGTCGACTACGTAACAGAACTATACAAGTTTATTTATTCGTGTTTTTATCAATCAAACCACGGCAAACACAGTCAATTCTAATTTTTCGACAAGTTGGCTTTCTTCATGCTCTCAATGGTTTCGTGCTTACTGAATGAGCTCTCTTTCTTTCTCGAGACCAGGCTATTCCGGTTCTTTTTTGTCACCCTCTGGCCACTTTTCCCATATCTTATTCTTGAATGTGCTCCTGTTTGAAACGTAAGTTTGTTTTATACCATCTGCCTTTTATGAATTATTTTAATGCAAAAATCAATTTAATTACAACTGCTTTGCCCTGTTTTAATGTCCAAAAAATCCAAAATTTTCTTTAATAAGATAGTGGACTCCATTCTCATGATACGCCCACATAGTGTACGTTTTCTGACATCTTATGTATAGTATGTTTAGTGTATTGTTCTATTAACTCATTACTTCAAAGCCCGTACGTTTAATATCCGGTATAGAATGGACCTAACTTTTTTTAATATTATCAATTTTTCATGTAGCATAACCTAACTAAGAGCGTAATACTTTATGGTGAACATTTTACTGATATTCTTTTCCTGTATTTTTAAATAGTTCTATTTAAAACTAAAGTTTCAGCTCCAGAGATGCATACTATGTTATAGTGTCTGAGTTTCACGTTATACACCGTCATATTTGAACTGATGAATTCTTGTTATTTTACAATAATTTTGTTTAACAATTTAGGGTCTGATTATTCATGCATTATTATCATTCCATTTAGGTGGTTACTAGAGATAACGAAGTGGTCATCTCCAGATCATCTATATAAACAATTTCGAGTTAGCCTCCGCAAATCTGTTGTACAACAACAGCCATAATACCTAACCAGGGTGGGCCAGGAGAGGGTCAGAAGTGTAATCTGGGAACCACCACATGACGTCATTCATACGTCATGGTCTGGTGACGTAGGGGACGTGTTCTACACTGGATAGGAACATACTGATGTCGTATGTTAATGTAATAACACCGTAATATCGCAGTAAAAGTACATAGTGCTAAACAAGTTGCCTTTCTTAGGAAGAATACCTAAATTTCCATTTAAATTTGTGTACCTATTAAGTAAAAAATTAAATCGATTAACTGCAGTTGGAGTACATAAAAACTTCGGTTTTATGGTTGACCTGTTAAGTTACAGAGTAAAAAAACAAATACAGCAATAACTACCAAATGTTATAGACATTTAAAAACAAAACATATTTTCGTCAGCAATAATTAGACAGTTGCTACAGGTTTTTTAAAAATCAAAATGAGACTCAAACATGGCTAACCTAACCTAACATAATGTAACCCTTACCTATCGAACTGGAGAAACTAACCTAACCCAAACAAACGTAAACAATTCCAACGAAACATATTTTAAACTACCAAAGAAAATACATATTCCAACAAATGTTACATACCCAATCCACTCCTATTTTGAACGGCGATATGAAACTTGTATTTGACTTTTTCTTTAGAAAAGTCTCAAAAATTGCTAACTCATATGAGTGTTCAAGTGTCCTTACAACAGACGACAGATTGCGTTCGAGCATGTTTGAATGTTGACTAATAAAACCCACTTGGCTTATATGTAGGCCTATGTTAGAGTCATTTACAGATTTAAACTTTATTTATTGGATGTCCCGACTTGAGATGAGCGCGCTTTAATGGAATTTGGGTGTAGCTCTGACACGCGGTGTTGCCAAGTGTACTGCGTTTGACACAGGAAACAATAATTAACTACTAGTAGAGCCAATAAGGCGCTTGAAGATTTTTAATTGGTTCAATAATAAACAATAGAATAATATATAAATAACGTGATAAAGAAAAATATTTAAACAATGAGGGGGGTATGTAAAAGACTATATAAACAATAATAAAAGTCAACGATCAAAAGATTTGATAAATTTCAAACAATTATATTATAAAATAGGTACATTTTTTATACATCTGAAACATAGCCACAATGCAAGACGCTAAGGTGTTGTTATGGTTGCGGATGGCTTACATCGTCACGCCATTGATTGTAGCATTACCAAACTCCTCGTAGTTCCAGCATTTGCTGTAAGAGTGCTCTGAATTCAAGTCGGGATGTTTAAAAAATTAACAATGTTTAGACTTTAAATTGTTTGCGCTAAACAGATGAGTTTCTTAATTAAAAAAATCATGATAATTGTTTCTCCAAATAATAGCGATTTTTACATCAAATATTCCATCTAGATATAGTTATAGACAAGAAAGTGTTTTCAAATTAAATAAATTTTCGTGTATTAATTTTTTTAATTCACATTAGAAACGTTTGTAATCTAAAAATTCAATCCTTTTAACTCGACATAATCGATGTCACTAAATACCTAAAACTTCACTAAAACATATGTTACTAAAAAAAAAAAAAATAAAACAATAATATATTTAACTATAAAAAGTTCGTGGATATTCGATTGATAGCTCCCAATTCTAAACAAAAGTACGAAAGTGTTAGTACAACGTGACAAAATTATTAAATTTTATATCAGGGCGTATTCCACCAGACTTATTTTGTATGATGTCCACAAGTTATGTTTCCATTTCAAATTTAGGCCTTCTTGTATCGATGCATGTATCGATCGATATACTTGTGTACAGAGAACGCAGTAAAAATGACGTCGTTTTGTAAGCCGAGGAAAGACAACGTCCAATCTGACTTTAACTACCAACAAACGTTGCAGACAGACAAACATCCTGTGAGTGCGATGAATTGGTTTTGAGTGAGCCCCCCCATAAATGTCGGAGCAGTACTTAATATGTTGACGCGGTCCGCGTTCCTCCGCTCGTAATGGATTCTAAAATAGGTCTAAAACCGTATGAGCCGATAAGTACGGTCTTGTTGTTATGCTCTGAGTTATGGTCCTTTCAACAACTAATTTTACTATTTGGCTTTATGATGGCGTTAAAATGCTAATGGGGTTGTTAAGTGATGCTTTACTTTGGTTGGGGCTGTAAGATAACACTTTATATTCATTTACCAAATTACTAATTTATTTCAATCCACGTGGGTCTGTACTTTTAACAGATTGTCTGTAAACGATTGTTTTTTAAACACTATTTTAGTAAATCACTTATCTTTAAACATTGAACAACAATTTTCCATTCATACGAATTAACATGATTCAGAAATAATATATTCACGATCAATAAGGATAACTGTGTGCGTATTTAATTAAGGTAAATATTAATTATTAAATGACCGTAGGATAATTGTCGATTACTTGTGTAGTCTGGTTACTAACTGAGATTGACTTGTGCTCAGGATGGGCCATTTATAATAGCCCAATAGCAGGACAACTTAGGGATTTACAATTTTAAATGGTATGTGAACCACGTATAGTTGGTATGATTTTCAGCAACTTGACAAGCATAATCTGGACTCTCCCTTACACAACATCTGGACACTGACTACCGTCCAAAGTGGATACCCCAGACTTCTAATTCCACGTCGACAGCAGTCATTAAGTGGACGCCGTGTCATTATTAAGAGGACCTAGTATAGAACCTATCGCCTACAATCTAAATAACACTTTGTCACTAAGTAGCTGGATTACAGCACTGTGCCAATAGCGGCGATTATGATTTAAGTACAATTTAATAAAGTAAGATGTATTTGAAATTAGTAGTAAAATATACAATAGAAAGTTAAACAGGTAAAATAAAACAATTACAGTTTTATCTAATTTTGGCTTCACAGAACCTCTTTATATTTTAAAAGGATTACTTTTAAACCATTGAAATTGTTAATCTTATAAGAGTTCTTGTCGATCGTTTAAGGGGATTAGATGAGTCAAACAGTACTAAGATGTGTAATGTAGGCTACTAGAGAGGTCTCAGGTGCCATGTTGGGTGGTAGTCATGGTCCAACTGACTATCAGGCTTGTGAGTTAGCTTAAAATCGAATCAGTACTACGTGGTTCGGATTCCGCGTAAAGATGTAGGTCCCTTAGTAGTTACCCTGGCTCGATAAATAATATTATTATTGTTTTGTTTTCCAGCATTTCTGCCATGAAAACATAATTTATCGGGACGTTTAGTATCTGAAACCACTTTCAATGTTCTTGATATACAAAAATGTGATGTTTTGTAAGGACCTGATAGTGGAGCATAATGTTGTCTCGGCAGTTTAGGAATGCAACTTTAAATAACACCGATTTAAATAATCACTATTGTACCATATTGAATGGCCCGACTTGACTTCAGAGTGCTCTTACAGCAAATGCTGGAACTATGGGGAATTTAGGAATTCTATAACCAATAGAGTGACGGTGCAAGTCAGCTGCAACCATAGTAACGCCTTTACGTCTTATATTGTTGCCATGTCTTAAAATGCGCCTTTCTTATAACTATCTTGTTTGATATTGTTAATTTAAGTGAAAGTGAATTATTATGATCGTGGTTTTTTTCTTATGGTTTATATTATCTTATACACTTTCGTTTCCTATTGTGTATAGATTGTTCTTATCATATTGCTTATATATTGTTTTATAGTATTATTGTTTGGATCAATTAAAAATACCTCTTCAAATGTATTTCTACCTCAACAAGTAGCATTACTCTTGACAACATTCCGCTTCAGAGTTACACTCAAATGCCTCAAAGCGTGCTCATGTGAAGTCGGAACATAAATTAAATATCATACTGCATTGTACATTTTAAAGTTGATAAACTTACAACATTAATTTATTATTGTCGTATCGTTTATTGTACAGTTATTATTTCCGTTAACGAAACTCTGTCTGTAGACCAAATATATAGTCTATTGTTAAATAGTTTACACAGATAAAAGTTATACCCCTATCCAGGAATGGGCTTTAGAAGTACACAAGCTAAAGGCCTTGTACGTCGCACATTACCTAGATCCTGGATCTTGATAAGGACAAAAGTGACTATAACAGAGATGGAGTGAAATTGCTTCCTTGAAGCTATTGGACTGGTCGACATCAATTAGAATTACTATAGATATCCCTTCATCCTTAAGGACGTCGTGACTTAGTTATACAACCTACAGTCACATTCCTTGGTTCCATAAATTTACGACAAAAAAAGAACAGCTGTGGTCACTGATATGAACTCAACATTTTACGTACTCCATAAAAGTATATCGAAAAATCAATGGAGTAAAAAGAAAGTTTAATCTAAGGATTTTATTTAGTTGTCAAACATGATGTTAGTGTTTGTAAACTACTTTTTTCAAATTATTTATACTAAGAATGTTTGTACAAAAATGGTTAACTGCTTATATATAAAGATTTAAATTTAACATATTTGAGATAAGATTGTTTTTAAAGTTGCACAAGGGATTTTTTATTTTTTAAAATTTTAATAGTTACTAAAAATGTTTTATTAGTAACTATTAACAATAGTAATAGTAGCTGATAAAATACTATTGTGACTGTGGAGTACAGAGTCCAAGGTTCGAATCCCAATTTGAAATAGTGGTTGGTACTTCACTCTTTGAATAAAGTTCGTGCACAAGCTTGTTCGGGCACGTGTGAACTGGCGAGTAAAGTTAGATATCCTATGTTGTAGACATTAAAACAGAGAAGAAAGAATAAGAGGTCGCGCCGCACGTGTGTCGAGTAGTTTACCATGTGATGGCAGGGCTAGTACCTCGTCAGCCCCTCATTGTATTTCCCCCAAACCCTCACATATGTATAAAGATTTATATTGGTCAAAATATATTTATAACTGCCACTGAGGCGTTCACTGTGGCACTCGAGGTGCGACATGGACTACCTGTGTTAATCCCAGCGACCCAAAGGGCCATAAAACTGGCACTCGAGGTGCGACATGCCACCTCAGGTAGCCCGGCGAAGGGTTGCGGGGTTGTAGACGCGCTCTCTCTCTGTGTCCATAAATATATATATATTTATGGACACATAAATATATATGTGTTTTTAATAAAAATAAATATAAGGGTACTCAGTTTAATTTTATTACATCCTAAAATATATATATATATAAAAAATATAAAGTTAAAAATTAGGGCTACTTACGTATTTTAGGATGTAATAAAATTAAAAAACTGAGTACCCTTTTTATATTTTTTATTAAAACTCAATACACAACATGTTTCAACTTTTGGTCATTTTCAAGTGTAAATTAAGTAAATTTACTGTGTGAATTACTTAATTTACACTTGAAAATGACCAAAAGTTGAAACATGTTTTGTATTGAGTTTTAATAAAAAATATAAAAAGGGTACTCAGTTTTTTAATTTTATTACATCCTAAAATATATATATATATATATATATATATATATATATATATATATATACAAAAATAGACCTACCTATATATACCTAACCTAACCTAACCTAACCCACCCACCCTCCCATACACGTACATTGGTAGTAATTGTATTGGTAACAATCGTTAATCATGTGTCTCATTGTATGGCTGTAGTTTTCAGATAATTTTATCACTGTAAATATATCAACTATTAGCCGCCAGACCAACACGGCCACACTGCTAGCCGAAGCGCCATGTCGCACCTCGAGTGTTAGTTTTGGGTTCTCTTTCGCTGCATGTCGCACCTCGAGTGTCCAATTATGACCCTCAGGTAGTCCATGTCGCACCTCGGGTGCCCCCGCCTTCACTGCGGGGCCATAAAAAAGTGACCTCTGTTTCTCTGTGACACTATTTGATATTTTAATGGCTGGAACTGTATTTGTTTATTTGCTTTTGGTCAAAACAGTTGTAAAGGAATAACAAGTTTCAGCGATAATATATTAACGAAGCCACTTTTATTCACAACAATCCGCGCTCACAAATAATAAATAAGTACAGTTTAATACTTAACAAACGTCGTAACGTTCTATTTCGAAAACACTTTTTATAAAAGGTCACTTTTTATACATAATGAATAAGTGTTTAGACAGGGTTAAATGTTTCATTTATCAATTAAAAATAACATAAGAATAAAGATTTATAATGAGTGTGATGATCAAATTTCATCAATGTTACAAACTAAGGTCGACTATTCTTGAAAAATTATCATAAATTATCATAGTTGATGATAGCCTGATGACAAATAAAGCAGTCGGTGGTTGTTAGCTGATCCCTTTAAAAATGTCTTATGATTCTGATTGGATTATTATTATTATTATTTTTTTTTTTTTTAATTGTCTGTGACTATAGTTTTAGATTATATTTATGCTTTAATTGAATTATATTTTCAGTGATTTTATTTAATATTGATATAACATAAAATGATTGTTTTTGTTGTTCTTGACTAGAAGCCATTGTCATGAAACACATGTACAACTCTCTTGTTCACGCTTTTGAATTATTTGTGTCAATAGTTTTACATTAATGTTATGCTTTAATTGAATTATATTTTCAGGAATTTTAATATTGAACTAATATAAGATGATTTGTTTGTTTGTTTTGTTTTTTGACTAAAAGCCATTGTCATAAAACACATGTACAACTCTCTTGTTCACGTTTCTGAATTATTTGTGTCTATAGTTTTAGATTATTTTTATACTTAAATTGAATTATATTTTCAGGAATGTAAACACTGCAGGTGGCGATTGTGTTTCTTCTATTATGCAATTATATGTATTGCTAGACTCATATGTTTAAATGTTTTTTAAATATATATTTTTTTCTTTAATCAAACTGGTCACATAACTCGATATAGTGGCCAGTTAATTTCCAAATAAGTACTATGAAAATAGATAATTGTCAATATTAGTTGGAAGTAAATTCATCTATTCATTTATTCATTTAACTGAGAACCTTTAGCACATGAAGCTGGACTTAAATCAACTACGCTGCCGACCAATTTGTATACCAACTACACTGCACTGTAGTGTTTATGACGGGTTTAAAACATTTATGAAGATGAACGAGTAGTAAAGTCTAAAAATAAACATTAGATCAGAAAAGTGTTATCAGATTTTGAAGTAAATTGTTAAGTAAATCCCCTGCAGTAAATTCCGGATGAACTGGCTTGTTTTAAAACAAAAAGGAATATATTGCAAAGTAGAGGCGTCCACTTTTATTTGAATCCGAGTATAGAAATGCCGTAAAGAGGCATATCGGAAGAAGGGCGAAAATGGCGGCGTGGAGCAGTGGAAACAATCCAATACGTAAGGAGACGCACCGCACGTCCCTGGCACGTTAAGGCTGCAATATTTGCATATATATCGCAGGGATGGAGCCAGTTTATGTTTCCAATATAAAAAGAAATGAAAAGCAATAAAAGAGGAGAGAAATGGGGCGATAAACTGTGCCCCTTCTACTCCTCCTCCTATTTTCCAACTCGGTCTAATTTTTACGTGATCCCATTGCCACGAGCTCCTCCATTTTGAAATTTATGTAACGCCCCATAACGTCAATGTCGGCTTGACTGATAATGGGCTCTGCTCACGAGTCTCTCCTTGAGTTTTCAAGTCGTACTTAACTTTTCAACTTGAAAGGCTCAACGAGGTGGTTGAAAGGGTTATTTTACAAAATTGGTCGGTAGCGCCGTTGGTTAAAGCTTAAGATTCTCAATTCGATCATAGTGAGATTATCATTAAAATGTTTGAGTGGAATCAGCTGATAACCACCGGCTGTTCATTTGTCATTAATTAATTCCACTCTCTAGGGAACAGTCAGCCTTAGTTTTTTACAATGACTGCCTTCGCTCATCACTCATTGGCTTTTAGACAATCAACATAATGTTGTAGTTATCTTCTATATATAATAAAACAATAAATAACAGGAACAGTGAATTATTTATCGTTACTTATAAAAGTTAAATTTAATTTACCAAACGAGTAAAATTTTAAGGATTTTGAGTTTTTTATTCATACGTTATACTTGGTCTATTAATTTCAATGACAGTTTCTTTTTCTACTTTTTCACAATTGTTATAGTTTTTATACATAATGATAAAAATCAAACTTGTCTCCAACTTTAAAACACCAATCGGAAACACCAACCCTATCGCTTACCTTATTAGCTCCCTGCACCGAGTTCACCTGAGCAATAAGATTGTCTTAAGGTGTTCGATCAAATATTATTTTTGAAATAAATTTGATAAAAGTGTTGTCTTCTTGTAGATATTAAATTTGTCGAGGCAAAATGAAAAAAATATTCGTTGCAGAGATATGGCAACGTATATATGGCTAATTTGTCCTGTCTAGGTAGGCCTACATGAAGAAACCGTGTGATATATTTTATTCAAATTGTGAGCATACAGGTGGACAAAATGTACTAACCTACCTAGTGTAATTGTAACAGTTTAAATTTTTTTTATAAATTGCATTTGTACAAGTTTTGTGTTGAAAGAATATATATATAAAGCGTATAAATTATATATAGCGTATAAAGACTACATTGCTATAAATGAGGGAATTATGAACTGTTGTACAATTTACGGTATGGGGCAGACGGGGAAAGTGAGGGAGAGAGAGGGGAGGGAAACACGTTTTATGTGTGTTAGTGAGACAGGCTCTTTCCTACTCCTAACGACAGTTGCGTGAAATAAATTCGTTGGAGTGCTCAACTGGGCGCCTGGATGAAAACATTTAACGGTAATAATGAATACCATCACCTAAGCCTAGACAATATAGCTTACATAAAAATACTTTCAACAATCAGGTATCATTTACAGTTCCATCTAGTTCGACTGACACACCCTGATACAGTCATAAATCTCAAGTCATACATTAAAATACTCGCTATTTCCATTTACCGTAGTCATTAACAGTACCAACGTCAACGTCATAGAAGGTCATTTATTCTACTGATTAAAACTCCACGTTTTAATTACTTCGTTAAAACTAATTATAACAGTTTTTTTTTAAAACTGTTTTATGAATACTTTTCTTGTTCTTTGCACGTTACGTTAAGTAACTGTTAATTGTAAAGACTAAGTAACGGCAAGTTTTTAACGTTTTTTTGTACTTTAATGTGCATTAACTTACATGTCTTTTTGTATGTCTGAAAACGTTTCACGCTTACAATATTTAACGTATTTATTTCAAATTTATCATGCTTTTTTAAGACAAGTGTGGCCAGTGTCCCATGAAAAAGAGTTTTCTGACGGGTTTGGTTTATTTTATAAATGTATACAAAATTATAAATAAATAATGGTATATACAAATTAATCAAGGGATAAAATTAAAATATGATCTCACAGGGCCGTAGACAATTAATTGTGCTGTCTTTGAAGAAAGTTCAAGTGTAAAATTAACTGTAGGCTTTGTTAAAATATAAAGCTATAATCTTAATTTGAATTTCCCTTGTGGAGAATCAAATTCAGTATGGCGGCAGGTAAATCAGATTCTTAAAATCAACTTACCTGCCACCTTAACTTAATAAAGATGTCCTTTCAAACAAACAACGACTGTAAAATGAAAATGCAAGGGAGCGTAAGTATTATTTTCTTGTCTAAATACAGTTTGCACGAATCTCAATACCACTGTACGTGTACAGGTGGGCGGGTGGCTCAATACCACTGTACGTGTACGGGTGGGCGGGTGGCTCAATACCACTGTACGTGTACGGGTGGGCGGGTGGCTCAATACCACTGTACGTGTACGGGTAGGAGGGTGGCTCAATAACACTGTACGTGTACGGGTGGCTCAATACCACTGTAGGTCTACGTGTATGGGTGGGCGGGTGGCTCAATACCACTGTACGTGTACGGGTGGCTCAATAACACTGTACGTGTACGGGTGGGTGAGTGGCTTAATACCACTGTACGTCTACGGGTGGGTGGGTGGCTCAATACCAATGTACGTGTACGGGTGGGCGGGTGGCTCAATACCAATGTACGTGTACGGGTGGGCGGGTGGCTCAATACCAATGTACGTGTACGGGTGGGCGGGTGGCTCAATACCAATGTACGTGTACGGGTGGGCGGGTGGCTCAATACCAATGTACGTGTACGGGTGGGCGGGTGACTCAATACCAATGTACGTGTACGGGTGGGCGGGTGGCTCAATACCAATGTACGTGTACGGGTGGGCGGGTGGCTCAATACCAATGTACGTGTACGGGTGGCTCAATACCACTGTAGGCCTACGTGTATGGGTGGGCGGGTGGCTCAATACCACTGTACGTGTACGGGTGGGCGGGTGGCTCAATACCAATGTACGTGTACGGGTGGCTCAATACCACTGTAGGCCTACGTGTATGGGTGGGCGGGTGGCTCAATACCACTGTACGTGTACGGGTGGCTCAATAACACTGTACGTGTACGGGTGGGTGAGTGGCTTAATACCACTGTACGTGTACGGGTGGGCGGGTGGCTCAATACCAATGTACGTGTACGGGTGGGCGGGTGGCTTAATACCACTGTACGTCTACGGGTGGGCGGGTGGCTCAATACCAATGTACGTGTACGGGTGGGCGGGTGGCTCAATACCAATGTACGTGTACGGGTGGGCGGGTGGCTCAATACCACTGTACGTGTACGGGTGGCTCAATAACACTGTACGTGTACGGGTGGGTGAGTGGCTTAATACCACTGTACGTCTACGGGTGGGTGAGTGGCTCAATACCACACTGTACGTGTATGGGTGGGAGGGTTGCTCAATACCACTGTACTTGTATGGGTGGCTCAATAACACTGTACGTGTACGGGTGGGTGAGTGGCTTAATACCACTGTACGTCTACGGGTGGGTGAGTGGCTCAATAACACTGTACGTGTATGGGTGGGTGAGTGGCTCAATAACACTGTACGTGTACGGGTGGGTGAGTGGCTTAATACCACTGTACGTCTACGGGTGGGTGAGTGGCTCAATACCACACTGTACGTGTATGGGTGGGAGGGTTGCTCAATAACACTGTACGTGTACGGGTGGGTGAGTGGCTTAATACCACTGTACGTCTACGGGTGGGTGAGTGGCTCAATAACACTGTACGTGTATGGGTGGGCGAGTGGCTCAATACCACTGTACGTGTACGGGTGGGTGAGTGGCTCAATACCACACTGTACGTGTATGGGTGGCTCAATACAAATGTACGTGTATGGATGGGAGGGTTGCTCAATACCACTGTACTTGTATGGGTGCGTGAGTGGCTTAATACCACTGTACGTCTACGGGTGGGTGAGTGGCTCAATAACACTGTACGTGTACGGGTGGGTGAGTGGCTCAATACCACACTGTACGTGTATGGGTGGCTCAATACCACACTGTACGTGTACGGGTGGGTGGGGGGCTCAATACCGCTGCACGTGTATGGGTGGGAGGGTGGCTCAATACCACTGTACGTGCATGGGTGGGAGGGTGGCTCAATACCACTGTACGTGTATGGGTGGGCGGGTGGCTTAATACCACTGTACGTGTACGGGTGGGCGGGTGGCTCAATAACACTGTACGTGTATGGGTGGGTGGGTGGCTCAGTACCGCTGTACGTGTATGAGTGTGTGGGTGGCTCAATACTGCTGTACGTGTATGGGTGGGCGGGTGGCTTAATACCGCTGTACGTGTATGGGTGGACGGGTGGCTCATTACCGCGGTTCGTGTATGAGTGTGTGGGTGGCTCAATACTGCTGTACGTGTACGGGTGGGTGGGTGGCTGAATTCCACTGTACGTGTGTGGGTGCGCGGGTGGCATTTTCCATATATTATTAAAAAATATTGTAAAATATCAATTAATTATTTCTACGCTATGTTTTATTTTTGTATATTACTTATAAATGTAAGTACAACAGCAGCCCGGCCTGTACATACATATATTTTGCTACAAAATTAGTATCATTTTCGCTTTTAATAAAGCAGAACTGTCCGATAGAGATGGCTCTTACGAACTGTTAAGCGATTTCCGGGATCGTTGAGATTGGGATAACGTTTGCTGGAGACAGGAGTTCCCTGGAGAATCCAGGACTCTCCAGTCGTTAATTGTCGATTTTAAGTCTGTGCACGGCTCGATGCGATGATATTAGAGAAGACAAGGAGCGCTATCAGCCGGCGCTATCGACACGAGACAATGGTTCTGTTATTAGCGCAAGCTTGCAGCTGTTAGCGCCCCTACATCTCTGTTGGCCCCTCCACTTGAACACCTTACATTTACACACGTACGTTCAAAACAACATACACTCGCCAGTTCACATGGGCCTGCAGGCCTGTCCATGAACTTTATTTAACGAGTAAACACTAACCATTGTTAGCTTAGTTCGGGATTCGAACCTTGGCCAGACTACTCCACAGATCGAATTAATGAACCACAACGCCAGCTTGTTGTATCATTGTTTTATATATATATATATATATATATATATATATATATAGGACTTAATTTTTAACGTAGTACACGCTGAATTAAGAAAACAAACTAAAATAGTATTTACATACAAAAACAACATTAATTCATTATTGAGTTTTCATGAATACGACACTTAAAATCCAGGCAGACAACTTCGTTTCTTTTCAATCCAAATTAATGCTAAGTAAACACAAACACATATAATTACATAAGTGAAATAATAATACACACACAGTTATGCAACAATAATGAATTATGTATATTTAGATCTGTAACTAAACGTTATTCACATGTATTTTATATGTATGTGTGGTTATAATGAATAGATTGACCATTTTTATGATATAGATAAGAAATTAAAAATTCTACAGTTTTTAATTGGAATAGGTGCCCAATTAAGACACGGTTCCATTGTTAGCTTAGAAGAGCCCATTTTTGTTTCCAAGACTCGTAGGTAAAGGGTTCAGTCACATTTGGAAAACCATAACCTTAGCCCCTTAGTATGGCCGTTTCTTTACGATATTAAAATCTGTTTAGAATTCAATTGAAATGAAAATAACAATAACTTATAAACATCTTTATATGACACTCCCAATAACAGGTCTTCATGGCCGACCTACTCTTCCTACAAATATGTCTCTTACACGTCCTTCCACCCCATCTACTGTCACACCCCTAACAAAGCACCCTAGAGTCGACTCGTACTCACTCCAAGGTCATCCCGTGGCTTCGGGATCTACAACTACGTTACCGGAATACAATGCTGGACCCGAACTACTTTTTCAACAGTCGTCAAATTATTGTTACGTATTGTTACTCGCCTGTCCGGGAGACACAAGTTTTTGCCCTTCTGTATAAATCATTTAATGGCATCTCGCCTCTCTTTGTATTCAGATGGACGACATTCACTTCTCGCAATTCCCTACTCATTTTTACCTTCCTCATTGTCTTCGATGATGCACAATGCAGCAGCAATGTACAGCTACACCTTGTACGTACCGTTCTAGCCAATTACATGCTGAAGGACTTCTACGCCTATGACATCGGGAATTACCGCTGACGGGGTTATAGAACTGTCCGTTTCTTTGGTCGTCACATTTGTAACACAGACGACTTGGAGAAGCTAGAGCCCTAAATTATGAGGGGGGGGGGATTGTAAACGTGATTTCAGAATGCCATGTAAGCTATTAAATGCCTAACAAAGAGTAATGTTGTATAAGAAATATTTTGTCAGTTATACAATCTTGCAAAATTTTGTTTATTTTAATTTTACTTTTATGATTATTTTAAACTTTCACATTTCAAACATCTTGAAGTCCTCGATAGACTGTATGTAATTAGTGCAAGCACTAACACAAGATCTTTAATGCATTATGTAAAATTCATGGGACCGAAGGCTCGCGATAAAAGTCACAATAGATGGAGCAATTCACGTAAACAGAATCGGTTAAACATGACTTTGTAGGAAATTATGAAAAATATAAAAAGATTTGATACTTCAATTAAAAGTAAAATTTTCTGATTAAAATAACGTATTAAATCCTAAAGGTTTCAAGGTCAACATACATTGGTGCACATATTTGTACATTTTCGGAAACATTTTTGAAGTCTATTCTTAATGAATTGTGAATGTGTTACAAACACTGATTTTTTTCGCTTTAAATTAATTTTTCTTCGATTCAGAAAATAACTTCAGAGGAATGGGAAACTATCATAAAATGATCATCTTTTACAAACCACTGAAGCGCCACTAAGTACAAGATAAATATTAAATAATTGCAAGAAGGTTTAATTATTTTGGTGATTGATTTTATTAAATAATGTTTACCATTTTCAGACCAAAATATTTCACAAAGAAGGTGATTCAAGGTTATCTACTTAATTTTTAGCCTCGTCAACAAGCTGCTGGCAGGGTTTCCTACTTTTGACCGTGATACTTTTCCGAAATCCAAGCAATGTAGTTCTAGAAATTCCCAGTTCTTTCATTCTCCAGGTTGCTTTTGAAAAAGTTAGCCACATTTTCTTCCCAAATTGATTCGACTTATGCCCGAATAATCATGATTAACTAGTAGGAGTAACTAATTCATTTCAGAGTTGGAGGTGGTTATTTTCTCCAACATTTATGTATGTTCTTCTTTTGCTTAATTCTTGAATTACGGTCGAACTCCACCGAGATTTTTGTATACTCTCTTATCCAGGTTTGTGCTATTCAATAAGAAAATAGTAATTTCACAATTTTTGATGATACGAACAAAGGGCATTTTCGAACTTTTTTGCATCGCATCATTAAAAAACACACAAAAACAAAGTGATACCAGAAAAAGACGCTTATAAAGACGGCATTTGTTAAACAACATATGTTTTTTAATCAACTTTCAAGCCGGAAGGTATATTTCTAATAAGACTCCGATCATTTACGTACCTCCAATTACTTCACCACACTCACCACCCGATGGGTTGCTAATGAATGCGTCGTGGGGGTTGAAATTTCACGGAGCGTTGGCCGGCCATATCTCTTGGGTGATGACAGATTTGAAAAGGAAACAAACGTTTGTTAGATAAATGGTCGTGAGGAAACACGTGTAAGATATGTATCTGTCGGCAGGTGGGCAAGGAGTGTGGAGGGACAGCTACAATTACCAGAAGGGTTGTTAGATGAAGGGTACCCACCCACGGCCGTAATGATGGGATATCCTGCGCCTATTTAATTGCTCCGGTAGATTCCTGGAGATACCGCGCGATTCTCTCCGTTCGTGTTTGCGTGCGCGCACTATGACGTGGTAAATGCTGACATTAGAGTGAGCTGCCACGTGGATATTATAATCCGTGGGAGCGAACGGGTAAAGATCTCCCCGGCTGACGGGGGTTTGACAATAATGTTACCTTTGCCGTGGGCAGGGTGGTTACCTTGTCATTTCGCTGACTTGCTGTGATTACGTGAACAGCTGCTTGCCACACGCTACAAGCCCTGTCACTGTATATTATACAAGAACGATCATAACTAGGTTAACTGTATGAAAATATGGACCAATCAAGATATTTGATTCTTTGAGAATTTCACCGGCGTGATGATGGTTAGTCATAATTTGTTTACCTCCATGTCAGCTGTGCGATATTGCACTTTTTTCAATTTTTCAAACCGTAAAATACTGATTGAAAAAATTAGGAGGTCTTTGCTGATGGTTCAGTGGCTGACGCCGCATAGAAGAAAGTAGCGGAAGTTACATCCAATAGTGCGCTGAATAGGTTTTCTTGGCTTGTTAGTTATCCAGTTACGCAGAAAAAAGGAAGATTCAGCACAGTTGCCAGTGTTTCTCCTATTCCCTTCCAGATCCTCAAATTATTAACACATAGTTAAAAATACAAACATTAGTACAAATAGTCACTGATGTGTTCGCTGCGGCCTAAAGAAAGCTACCCTTGTTTCTTATCTCTGTGCTAACACTTCGGACTGCGAACTGCAAGGTCTAATATTCTGATCCCCAACAAATCTAACGGTCGGTATTTGACTCCTGATTGAAGGTGATTAGTGCCTCAGGCTTATGTCAACTGATGAGTGAAGTTTTATTTAAAAAGTCTTGTTGCATTCATAGGAATGGTGCCATTGATAATTGTAAAGAACAAATATCAGTTGCTATATTTAATACTTTTTAAATATACAAGACTTACTAAGCTCAACTACTAACATTTATCCTTAATAATAGGCCTTGCGAATTTTGGAAAAAATCTTGAATTATTTGGTTTAGATCATATGGAACTCAATCATTTTGGCCAATCATAGGCCCATATTGCAATATTTTGCTCACTTCCTAAGACAAAGACTATTTGTTCTAAGGTTACGTTTTAAACTGGGAGAGTGGACTTCTAGGTTCGTATCTGAACAGGACTGGAGGGCTACAACGAGTTTAGAGAAGGGGGAGTGGTAGACCAAGTCGGGAATAAATAAATAAATAAATAAATAAATAAATTCTTTATTGCATGAATACAATTAACAATTGTGTTGCAAAAGTCAAATTTGTTTTAGCCTAAAACACTCACATACAATCGGACACATTCATACATACATCTTGCACATGCATCATACATTCACACACTTGACACCAGAATTGCATGATAGGGTGTTTACTGATTGTCCCAGCGGCTTTGAAAGAATTCTTCAACTGAATAAAAAGCACTTTCCACCAAAAGGTATTTCAAACGGAAGGTATAAAAAATACCTTCCGTTTGAAATGTGTTCCGCTTAGGAATGTGTTAGACTATCTCCTAAGCCTATATCTTATGACTAAAACACCCATACCTTAATTCCACCACCAAAACTGTATTAAATAGAGCCACTGTATTAAATGTTACAGGATATTATCGTCCAAAGTATCAGATGGTGTGTAAGGTCCTTTTAGTGGAAGGTTTTCACCAAATAGTACAGCTGAGCTTGGGATAACAAACTAATATTATACATATAATAATAAAGGTAAATATTAAAAAGAACTAGACATGGCACACTAAAAACTATAGTAAATAAAGTCGACACTAGTGGTGCATTGCTGTAACCCAGCTACTTGGGGACAAAGTGTTGTGGATATTGTAGGCGATATGTTTTATTCTCGGTCCTCTTCATACAACACGGCGTCCGCTCAATGGTTGTCATCGACTTGGACACTACTAAAGAATTCTGATGTGTCTGTGTTGCATGGTAGTCAAAGTTCTGATGTTGTTTAGGGAAGAGAACTGAGTATCACACTTGTACAACTGAAAATTGGATTCGACGTGAGGTGTACGTCCCTTAGTTGTCATGTATGGCTTATTTATGAATAGCTCTTTCTGGGGAACAGTCGACCATAGTAACAATGAATACACTCGTTTATATAACCTCTTTCGCCCCTTTCTCCACGATTGGAGTCTTATTACTGATTAGTAATCATAAAGCAAAAAAAAGACGTAAAATATTATCTACTAAAGGGAAACAACTTACACGAAGACAACACATATATTTAAACAAGAATATACGAAAAAAGTACCACGCATAAGGTCATATTTAGAATTTATTAATGTTATAATCATCAACAATTTCGATCAACTTAAATCCTACTCGTGGAAAATCAGATAGTTAGAAGGTGATGTTTTAATTACTCTTGGAAGAAGAGTTGCAGAACTTCCTCCCAGCTGGACGTAGATGAAAGCGGAGATTGCCCAACCATCGGGTAGTGAGTGGGTCAGTAGTCGGTGTATGACAGACTTATGGCAATATGAGCAGCTAGCTACTTATGGAAGCGGTCGAACGGCCTTCGGGCTTATAGCTGCAAATGGTCGCCGCTTGCCTCGAGATATCGCTGCGTCGGATAATAAATTCCTGGTGATGAAGTATCTCTCTCTCGGCACCGATCTGGGATTATAATCGCTTCCCGAAGGTTGAGAAATTCGACCTTCCTTTGACTCGTTGATAAACGGCAATTCATGTTCATGTAGGATTCCATAGACACTACATGAAATAAATGCAAAATTACATACACTCTTCATATAGCCACAACATATTGGACACACTACACCGAAACCAGAGCAAGTTAGTTTAAGAATTGAATAACATTGTTTTGTGTAATAGCAGAGAGTAGATTGTGAAACTACAGACTAAAGCTGGACAAAAGAATGAAGCTAAATTCGAAAAACACAGAATCAGACATAATCAGAAGAAAGTTTGGGAGCAGAGGGGTTGAATGTTTGAACATTCGTATGATTGTTTTGTTGAATACTAAACACCCCATCTTGTTTTTAAACACGATCAAAACGATACTCTCGTAAACGCACTCTAGAACTAAAATATCAAAAAAATCAATTGATGCAGCAGGAAAAAATGCATATGTTATATTACTTTTATACGGCTTACTGTAAAAATTGATTTAGCATTGATAAGTCCGAAAATGTTTACACAATCATAACAACTGCACAGTTTATCTTACAATTTAGTGTTTGCCAAATTGTTAAACAAAGTATAAATTTAAAGGCTCAGGTAAATTATGCGTTAACAACAGGGTTTTTATAAATGCGTTAATTGGTGTTAGTCCTTACCAACTCATCTTTTTTGATCATATTTATAAGTGTTTATGTTGCAAATAATTATTGTACACGAGACAAGATTCCTACCTTACAGCTTCGTGGCCTTAAAGCTTCAAGGCCATACAGCTTCAAGGCCTTACAGCTTCCTGACCCTGCAGCTTCACTGCCTTACATCTCTCTGGACTTACAGCTTCCTGGCCCTACAGCTTCATGACCTTTCAGCATCGTGGCCTTAAAACTTCTTGGCCTTACAGCTTTGTGGTCTTACAGCTTACCGGCCTTACAGCTTCACGCATTTTACAAATCGTCCATTGCACTCATTACTTACAATTCAACTATATTATTTTGTACAACACATCATACATATTGAAATCACGCCGTGTTAGTTTTGACTTTATACTGATAATGAAGAGTGTTAGTAACGGAGAGGGGTTGTCAACCCTAAGAGCCAAAGACCTGTGAACCCAAAGGCCTCCTGGGAGTGTAATCTGCGGGGTTCACGAGGTTGTGAGAGCGCGGCTTTCACCGACAACGAGCCGTAATTGCCGTGTTTGCATGTGAAGAACAATAGTCTTGAGGAAACTGTCCGTCAAAGCGTGGCGTTGCCGGCGCGTATGACACCACACTATTCCAGCGGGCTTCTAATTGGCCCAACCTAGTGGTTGGCCGGCTGGAGCTTTAGGTGTACAAAAATCATGCAACTTCAAAATCACATATGACTATGAAAACTGTTGTTTGAAAGTAATTTATTGGTGAGGATGGTACAAAGCTTTTTAATTTGTTGAAGATTTCCAACGCTTTAGTTGCTTAGGAAAAAACAAACAACGTTTCGACAGGTATAAAACTCCCTTCGTCTTTAGGTCATACTAACTACTTATCCTAGATTTAAAAGTAACTTTTTTTCTTTAAATTAACTCATATGAATGTAAAAAAACCCTTATAGAACATGTAACTTTTAGATTACGATTCTATTTATATACCCGTAAGAATGTTTAACTATAATTGAAACAACAAAATAGCTTAGGCAATCTAAAAGCATGTAGTTGTTATAAGAATTTGTTTTACATTGATATGGGTTAATTGAGAGAGAGAACAAATACTTTTAAATGTAGGATAAGGTTGTTAGTAAGACCTGAAGACGACTAAAGTGTTATACCTGTCGAAACTCATATGCAAAGTGGAAGGGGATGTGTACACAAACACTTGGGTATTTATGTGCTTTCTTGACGCCTTGCCAATCTTGACTTTTTTATCACCAGTGGGTAGAATCAGGTTTATATTTTATGAGCATACACTTTTTATTTCGAGGAAATAACGTTTTATATGAAAAAACGAAAATTCTAAATTTTTGAAAATGTTATTTTTCGATTTATCTCCGTTATTTTTCGTGATTTTTTCATTATTTTTGTCGTGCTGAACACGGAGATGCCTATATGCACAACGTTAATAGAAGCTATGACTGGCCACCAAAAACAAATTCGCACGTATTCCTGCTGGAGTGCCGGCCGGTAGGCCATCACGGAGGCCAGGTAACCAAATTTAATGCAAACTATGAATTTTTGTTGAGTATATAGAAGATTAGGTAGGATATGTTAGGTTATGTTTGGTTAGGTAAATAAAAAGTGCATTTTTCGGGGCGAACAATTAATTTTATTGAAAAACCAATTATATATTTTTGTTCAGCATAAAAAACTACTAAAATGGAAAAAAAGAATTGTTGATAGTTACAATTTTTCAAAAAGTTGGTTTTTCACTATCGCATAAAAACTAGTTTTTATAAATTTTCGGTGAAAAACGAGCTTTTCGCGGCTAAAATCAACCTCCTCAAGAATTATAAACTCATAATTTACTAATTTTTCAACATGAAATCGCATTTTCAGAGGCGTCTAGAAAGTGCATAATTACCCACTTGCGTTTTGCATAAAAAAAGAGGTTTGGTTAATATCAAAAATAAAATGACCCACTACATTCGAGTGGTGTGTGTGTGTGAATAATTATAGAGAAAATAATTATTTAAAAGTAACTAAAACAAATAAATAAAATACTTGGAAAGACCTTTTCCCACAAATGTTACTGCTCATTATTATTGAAAATATATTTTTATCGTCCCGCTCATATCAGGAAGGCTAATGAATTCTTGTACATAGTTTAACATTGTATAAATTCAAACGTTTTCTGAGAAATCTAGTTGCCTTGGATGATTTAAATACAGCCAAATAAATAATCATATCCTAAAATTTAATTTTTCTTATCGGTGTAATGAGATATCAGAAAATCCCACACATTTTTAAGAAAAACTAAATTTAAACTAAAAAGAAACTTAGCCAAATACACTCTTTGTTACGGATAAAATTGTTTATAATTATTGGTATAACCTATAAATTATTCATGATATAGGCCTATTTTTAGTATTGTTACAAACAATAGGGGATAAAATTAAAAATACAGAAAGCAAATTAATACAAATCTATTCCAGTACGGCGTTGAAATTAATTAGTTTTATTTTAGGACTACTGTATAACATAAAATAATAATATAAAATAATATAATATACCTAGGCGTACCTGTATATTGTCGAAAAATAGTTATTGATACTTGTCACACTTTTATATCGACAAATTACAATCACATTTTAAAATTGAAACTCAAACACAACAATCATAAACACAAGTGTAATAAGTAATTATAAATACTCTTCATTCACGAGAAAAATATTTATACACAACAAACACTAAAACACAAAATAGAAACATTAGTTGTTTCATCTATTATGTTTTCAAGACACCTAGAGAACACGCAGACTTGAAGGATTATGTTTAGACTTGATTTGAGGCCGGTTGAGTTTTGAGGTTAGGTCAACTTCTTATTACAAGGCCTTCAGTCTTTAGTTAGCGTCACATAGAGTAACATAATTTTGTTATTACAAACATAGTTGAGATATTACTTTGATTCCCACAGTATGGGACTCTATTATATTAATATGTATGGGACGATACTATACTAATATCAATCAATATTATGCAAACTTAATTTATATTTGTTAAACTTTTCCATATCATTTTCCTCTTTGCTATTATGTTTTTGCTGTTGTAAATAATCAAGTTACAAATGTACATATAAAATCGTGTTTATATGAGGTGTAACTAATTGAAAAATATAATATTTTATTTCATTGGATAAGTTTACTTATAAAGCATCTCGGAAAGCTTTATAAATAATAAAGCCAGGTAGAAATAATGGCATAAATGGAATTAATCTGAAGTATATTTCTCATTTACAAAATAAATAAAAGTGTATGCAGGTAAGAAAACCTAGTTGCAGGTCGTTTACGACGTCTTTCAACGACCTTTAACGTTCACATTGATTTGTAGCACTGATTTATTTATATTTATGATCACGATTCAGTGTAATATATTTATTTATTTATTCTCTATGACTCGGATTATCACTCTATTGGCAATGTGGTATGAGTGAATTTTGTCCCTGTATCGAACAACACTAATTAATTATTCCTTATAATTAATGGCAAGAGTTTATTCTGTGACAACCTCGGATTCTTCCCCGTGATACATTCGTATTTGAAATCTAACCTCTCAGGAGCAGACCCAAACAAGCTACTGTGGAGAAATTACGTAAAGTTAGTTAGTTCTTATCAGTAGCTAGTTAATTGTTGCTGACACAGTCCATTTGATAATAGTCTTGTATATATTGTTGTCTGTAGAATGTTGATTTATTTATTTATTTATTTATTTATTTTATTTATTTATTCATAAGACGCCGATCTTCAAGATATGGGCGAATATGGATTTCGATTGAGTGTGATGAGTGTAGATGAGCGAATGTAGTCATTGTTACAAACTAAGGCCGACTATTCCTTAGAAAGTGTCATTATTTAATAGCCCAATGACAAATGAACAGCCGGTGGTTATCAGCTGATCCTTCTCAAAATGTATTGACTCTGATTGGGATCGAACTCATAACCACAAAATTAAATGTAAAAACAAATCTGTAGGCTGTTTTTGGAGCAAAACACTTTTATTTTATAATTTAACATCAAACGCATTCGAACCCATTAAAGCTTCTAAAAATGCAGCTGGTTACGATCTACACAGTGCATATGGTTATGCTGTACAACCGTATAACAAGGGACGTATTTTAACGGATCTGTCTATAGTTTGCCAGAGGGTACTTATAGAAGAATTGCACCACGTTCAGGTCTGGCTTTGAATTATTATACAGACGTAGGGGCTGGTGTTATTGACAGAGACTAGACAGTTAATATAAGTGTTTTTTTATTCAATCACTCTAACAATCCATTTTATGTACAAAGAGGGGACAGAATAGCACAGTTAATTTGTGAAAAGATTTTAGAATCAATCACGATAGTACATTTGAATCAACAAACCATACCAATAACGATATCTACAATTGAAAAAAAAATCAACAGAGGAGAAGCAGAGTTTCGTTGAACAGGAAGAATATAATATACAGGATGGAAAAGAAATAGGGAAACGCATTCACAATAACGTTATTTTTTCCATAGATAATTTAATCTTTTTTATTAATTTTGTTCCATAAAGTATAATTTTTATCAGAATAATTCATTTAAAACCATTAAAAAGCGGAGAAATAATACTACTCAAAGTAGTTAATTTGAAGTTCAAATGGCCGCTACTCTGGAAAAGATAAATCTTTCGAAGTCCGATTTGTGGCAACTAATTTCTCTGAAATAGACTTTTTATTTGATACCAAACTATACCTAGGCTTACGATGAAGATGTTCGTTCAACTCCTCGTGGGCCGTCCCCCTGAAAAATTGACGTCAACAAAGTGTGTTCTTTGTAACCATGACGTACAAGATGTTTACTTTCTCAAGTGAAATCATACAAAAGTTGTGATAAGGTTTTGTATATTCTTTTTCCACCCTATATAATAACAACGTTACACAAATCTATACATATATATTAATAAATATAAATATACAGCCTATCTCTAATTCACCAAAAAATTAAATACATAAGATCAACTACAACATAAAAACTCGATGGAGTCGATGTCATACAGTGTTCTATGGTTCGAACGGGTAGCCAAGCACATGCAGGAGCAGTCTCCTACGATTGTAACTGAAAAAACGAAACAGAAAACGGTGTTCCAACCTTCCACTCTGTTATCACTCGACGGACCTCTGGACCAGTCGCCCAGGTGATCATCAAGCGTATTCTGTAACAGTTAACTACAATGTATTTACTACGGATGGAGGGTTGAAGCTGCGCCGGTCGAACGTACTAAGAGAAGGGTGAACTCATTCAGGCACACACAAACGACTTAGCCAGAATCAGTGCATCGTTTGAGATCTGTTCGAAGTACAAAATGTTGATGATTTACGTCATGAACCCCGCTGATCGTGAGTGTACAACTAGTTTGTCTTTTTAACTAAATTGTATATCTAAGTAGAAAATGCTAGTTAATTTCTTTTTACGTATTAATAAATTTAGGATAAAAAATGTGGAATGGTTACTACTGGCAAAGAACTTCCCTGAAAGACCCCCAATAGCCAGGCAGCAAGTGGATGTACAGTTTTTTGTGGAATTCCAACCACGTGGTTTATATATTTTGTCAACAAAAATGTTATTTTAGCGTACGTCCACCAGCGGGGTCCACAACACGATCTCTCACATTGTAACAGTTCCTTATGTGATGACCATTAAGAAGTAGGGATGGGAACGATATATCGATTTATCGGAAATATCAATAAATATGTTTCGATATATCGATATATTAATCGATATTTTTCTTTTGATCGATTTTGGTTTGCGATATATCGATATGTTGAAAATATTTGCCATCCCTATTAAAGAAGACGCTCATGACAAGAAACTAAGTTCTTCGACTAATCATCGTATGAGCCCCTAGACAGTTTGTGAACACTTAGCACAGTTCGTCTCACACACAACTCATCATTAGGATGAGTAATTTCACATCCAATTACTCCGACATTCTGGAGCAGAACTGTAGATCGTTAATCGTGGTTCAAAGTGGCCAAGTGCAGGCTGTAGGTCAAGATATTTGCTATTCTAATGTAGACAAGTCGTGTACCGCGAGGCGTGCCTGTCTAGTGAGAATGGCAACGTGTCTGTCCGTATGTCCACCAGAAACAATCTTATATACTTCCTCGCTTTCTCGTGTCAACTCTGCTTGGCTAATTAATTTATGCCGCATATTGATGTGGATTTGATTACATTTAATATACGGTTAAGAACCGTGTCTGTTGATTGGTTTAGAGAACGTACAACCAAATACAGTCGTTTTAAGGGAACCCTAGAGTTAGTTACGAATAACGTATGTCTTATTTCTTTTTTTGAATGTCGGGGATATACTTGTGTGAAAGAAAAAATATGGAAACAACGTCAATTAGATTCAAGCAGATATATCACCAGCAACTACACAAATAAACTGTGGTCTCTTTGGACTATTTAACACACGTCTCAAAATGTGCTTTTGACTAGATTCATTTCATAATATCGTAAAAAATAGAGAGCTTTGCACAGATAATGAGGACTGTCAGGAACTAGAATGAAAAGGTTAAGAAAAGTAAGAATAACGGCTGAAAATACGTAACTTGCCTTTCGTGTCAATTGTCGTGGATCAGATTACGCGGAATCACTCCGTAATAGATTTCAGATCCTCGGAGGTAAAGAACTTAATATAATGTACTAGTTTCACGAAGATTAAGAATCTTGAATGGTGACCAGGACGTGACAAGAATAAAAAGTAAGTTCACCATTGTTGACTGTCACGTAAAAAGTTCACACCATTTTTTGATATCACCTGAACCTAATAACAATCCTGAGTTTCGTGTAAAGTTCACAGCACTGTTGTGCATCATGTAAGCTCAAAGCACTGTTGTGTGTCACGTAAAGATGTGCGTCTTGTGAAGCTCACAATAATACTGATGGCACTTGAAGCCCACTTTATTGTTGGGTTATAAGTATAGCTTGTTTTAGAGTCAATAATACAAAAGGCCAAATTTGTATATATTTGTTGTTCCAAATACTATTGTCTAAGCCGTTTTAAATTGCTTAAAAATGGTAAGCAAATACCATCTTGTGAACATCCAGACCCAGCAGTAGCTGGAACAGAAGAGGGTATGTATGTATGTATGTATGTATGTATGTATGTACGTATGTACGTACGTACGTACGTACGTATGTATGTATGTATGTATGTATGTATGTATGTATGTATGTACGTACGTACGTACGTATGTATGTATGTATGTATGTACGTACGTACGTATGTATGTATGTATGTATGTATGTATGTATGTACGTACGTACGTACGTATGTATGTATGTATGTATGTATGTATGTACGTACGTACGTACGTATGTATGTATGTATGTATGTATGTATGTATGTATGTATGTATGTATGTATGTAAGCAAAATAAAAAAAAAACTTATTTTGGATGAAATATAGGTAAGAAAAGCCATCTGATATGAATGTGAAATTAATATTTATACTGTATGAAACATTAAAATAACAAAAACATTCTTTATCAATATTTTAAGCCTTAAATAAAGAGAACAAAAGTACAGTATTCTCTTGTGATGGAATAGCCAGCCTCAGGGCAAGTGGTTATCATACCAAACACGAACAAAAATGGACCTTTGTAAGTCTTTGTACGGACCTGCGGGGCGTCAGGCGACACCCCTCTTTTTGCCGGAAATATCATGTAAATTCATGCTATATTGTCCCTTATAAGCCCTGTGTGGATTGTCCATTTGGCACGCTCATTATGAATACATGAAGGGCGCAAGATAAGGGACAACCAGCCCCAACCAACCCTCATTCAAACTTTTGTCGTTTCACATAAAACAGGGGATTAATAAAAGACCACCAACACCGGCGTTGCTCTGTTTACATTTAGATGAGACGAGGAAACGTGCGTCTTTTATCGTTTATTACGTATTTATTTCAATTTAATGTTTTTGTGTTTATTTGTAGCTGAAAAGGAACTTTGTTTTCACCATTTATGGGCATATAGTCAATAATTGTCTTGTCAAACTTATGGTTTAATTTTCTTTCCTTCAAATTATCATTATATTGTTTATGAGTTCATCGTACAAGTATTTAAAAATTTTATTCCATTTTTTTTAATTGGTATAGTTACTGTACTTTTTAAAAATCTCCACGTTTTAGGTGTCCATATATATGTTTTTACTTATTACTCAAACATTCATAACTCTGCAGTATGAACTTACAACAAAAAGTATTTTGATCTGCAGGATTGCAATTTAATAATGCCATTAATATTTTTTTTTTTTTTTAATAACAATGTTCAAAATTTTTGTAAAATATCTTGAAATTGGCGGTTGTTTGAAAGATTGTATGCTTAATTTTATAATACGTAGATTGAAAAATTAAAATAGTTAATTAATTTCTGTAAATTTTAAAGCAGTTGTGCTGACTTAGTAATGTAATAAAGTGATATCGATAACCCACCTTCAATCGATGTGTTGCGAACTTTGTAGATACTTAAAACATCGAATATTTCCCTACTATAGCGAGGGAAATGCGTCTAAAATCGCATTAGCTCTGAACCTTATTTAATGAGAATATACTAGAATACGCGCATAACCTTAATGCTTTACGGCTTCAATATTCGAATATTGTTTTGTTTACCAAGCTTCGTTGAGAATATATTTTAAATTTATCTATTTACTAACCGATTTCGTTACGTGGTGGTTCTCTACGCTTGCTTACCCTTTCCTCCGCGGTTCTCTTTAAACCATCACATCAATATAAAGGCTCAGCCTGCTGCCGTTCTCCTAGGTAACACAGTTTTATAGTCTAAACGCCCCTATAACGTTTCACAATTAAAATAAATTAGCCAAGCTTTTGTGTCATGCTTACATTTTTTAAAATAATCTATTAAATTAAATTATGCCAATGTTACTCTTTTATGGTAATAATGGAATGTAATTTCGAGAAATCCTTTCTTAATGGGTTCCTATGATGCCAAATCTAATTTTTCAATTTTAATTTTAAATGTCGTCAAAATCTATTTAGTGGTTCTGGTGAGTCTGTGATGAGTGAGTACGTCGTTTTTGGATTTTATATATTAAGATTAAAAATGTGTTACAAATGAACCAAAATAAAAAAAACCTGCCAAAGTTTATAACCGAATCAGTAAAATTCAAATTGATTCATATATTATGGGACCGATTTTGGTACACCACTGTCTTAACTCTCTGAATAGGGTTTACAGAAAAATCATAACAAAACGTGACCAACTACAGCATCAAGATTTACTAATTCATCGAAATAAAATGACTATATTGACTGTTCCATAAGACAACAATCATTCTCAATTCAAAATAAAGCTTAAAACCAATCACTTAACAGTTTTTTTGTCCAACCTATGCAAGTGACAAATTTACGTGTTAATAAATAGTGCGATTTTATTCTTTTAATGTGAGAATTAGGACAGAGTTATTTGAGTCCACCCACCCACTCTACTTTCTCAAATACCAGAGAATGTAGAGTTGCAATCAATCACCAACGAAGGGACGATTGCAAGTTGTCAGGACATCAAGCTATCCTGGTGTGTAGTGATGGCTTGATGTGAAAGGTCCATAATTTCGACTCCTCTTAAATTCATTTAACCCTAATTTCGACATAAAGTCGTCCGTTATCAAGCTGTTTCCTCAATTTATAGTACCTTAGATCGCTTGTTTGATTACAGGAAAAAAAGATATGCTTCAAATAAATATGAATTGCATGTTTTTACAAAAGGTGTTTACTATACTTCTGTTTTATTAATATTATTTTTTTTTCATGAAGCTTAAAGAGCTTAAATCGTTCATTTGCATTAGTAGTGCTTAAACCCACAAAAGGGATTTGAAAATTTGTGTACGTCAGAAAACCATGGTTGTTCATTGTTTTGATTACATTGTAGATATTGATGGACCATAAACTGCCATTATGTAACAATGAAAAATAAGAGTAAAACGTTTCATATTTCATTTCTAATTACGTTCTTTCTTACCACGTTAGCTCCAAGGAGGCTCTCAATCAATCTTTACCACTTGTCCTCTTAGGGACGGTTTGGCGTGGGCAATTATGGCCACATGTCCTTTCTTTCCATTTGGTTCATAGAGAGCCTGAGTTGGAGACGTGGAGGTTCTCACCACCAAGATGCTGGGCTCCCATGTTTTCTCAGTGTGATTATTTGTCATGAGTCGACTACGTCAAGCGGCTGACCATATAATACCCGGTGTACATCTGTTAAAACTGACAAATATATGACTAACTACACAAATATTGCTTATTATGTAAGGGATCAACCAGAAAGTGTACTTTATTTGCAGGCCTGACGTACGGCGTTGCCATAACGTGTAGACTGGACTGCGGAATTGCACAATCTGACAACGGCGCTCAGTCCACAAGTGCTCGACGCGCTGCACAGCGGTCAGTCCACAAACTGCAGAATATAGAGTGACACTGTTCAGCAGTTTCACAATCTGTGGTGTCATCTTGACGTGTACTGTACGAACATCACTTAACGGAACGGGGAACGGACATGCCCAATTTCAAATCTTTATGTCAAATTCTCAATGTAAAAATGCTATAAATATTTTTCCTTATTGAAGAGCTAGCTTATTAATTCCTATCTTTTTTAAATAATCTCATTGTTTAAGCTTAAAAATTCTTTTAATTTTAAAAAGTTTATAACTAGTAAATCTTATATAGGCTAAGTAAAAAATAAGTTCTAGAAGCATCACGTGTAATGTGTTTTAATTGATGGTTGGGGGAGGGAGGAATCATTCCTTCAGAGGGTAAGTGGCAGGATCTTAATTGTTGTGGGTGTTAAGGCGGCCATAAGTTAAAAGTTTGAAATTTTGTTTTGAGAAAATTCTAAAATAACCAATAATAGTTCAATAATATTAAATATTGAAGTGTTTAGAAAAGCGTCTTCTTTTAGAGGAAACAAATAGCAGAGAAAAATAATTTACGTATTTTAACATTTTAAAAAAGTTGTATTATTTTTACATCTTGAATAGTTCAATTTAAAATCCCTTTGCATACAAATGAGAAATCGTTAAAACGAAGTATATTGTACTGGCATATTTATACTAAATCTCCGCCCTCCCCCCAAAGAAATATGGATCTACAGTAAAATCCTTGTGTACGACAAGAGACTAATGCGAAAAGATAACGGAGCCCGCGCCGCCACCCTCGGGATATTCATCACCTTAAACGACAGCCCTAATATAAACAGAGGGAGGTTACGAGGCGACGGGACGGGCGATATTATGCCGAGCTTTCAACAATATTGAGGATATAAACGGCGAGCATTAAAGACTCGGAGCCAGGGGGTGGGTATGTAAATAGGAATGCCTCATGTGCTGAGCGTCGCACCGCCGGGAGGGGGTTATTAGCATAAGGAATATGGCGGGAGACTGGAGAGATAAGACCGATATTAATACGGGATTGATTTGGCGTATGATAAGCAAGCTAAGCTCCGTGATAGTCGGAGTGAGCGTACGTAACGCCGTCTGGTCGTAACGCCGTGTCCTTCTAGGGGGGGGGGGGGGGTTGTCTACTGAGGCCATTATTTTACTTTTTTTATAAACATTCATAAACTTTGATTCGTAGTCCTAGCTCCTGTACAAAAGAGATCACAACTCTTTATACGTTATTCAGCGATAGTTGAGAGTGATGATCTGCCTAGAAATGGTACTGGCCAATAAGAAAAGATTTGCAACAAGACTGCTTTCTAACTTCTGTTTTGTATCTTCAACATGTGAACGCCTACGTCACACCAGCAATGGGTGAATCTTCTCTCTAATCTCTTTCTGAATAGCATATAGATATTTTTATTAATGTTCATGGAGCATTATTATATTAATTTTTAAATAGAATAGGAATAGCACACTAAGTATTTTGTTCCTGTTAAACCTTTAAAGGCTTTATCTCAGATCTAAGAATGGAGCGATTGTAGCTATGATACTAAGGTGGTGACTTGCCACGCAGAAGGCCTGGGTTCAGTTCCCGATGTGATGAAGATTCTATCTCTATGCTCTATCTTCTAGCCTGATTCGGATACCATTGGCCCAGTGAGCCTAGACTGGAAATCAACGATTGGCTCGTCTATAAAGGTGAAGAATTTGATCCTTAATTGGACAGCTCTCTCCACTAAAGCCACTGTCACACTGGTGTTTTTCTATGCTGGTAACAATCGGCTGGAACCAACAGAATACCACCGTCGTGTGACTGAATTTCTAGCGCCTGGAAACGAGCTAGCTGCTGGAAGGTTTAAACCGTTTGATATTGCTAGTGCTTGCAGAGCCACTCAGCAAGTCACGAGATAGGTCAGCCGTTGTCTCTTGCGGCGTTTCAGCCCCGTAGTACAGGGGTAGCAGAGATAATTCTCCCTTCTGTTCGGCTTCAGTCTAGTTATACCATTGATTTTATAAACTAATAGATTTCCCGTCCAATGTTAAATTTTGAGTCTAATATATCAGCTGTTTTGTGGCCCATTGAGGAGTGCTAGTGTAGTCCCGTGTAAACGTAATGTAGTTTAAATCAGTTGTGGTTGCGGGCCTCATTAACTAACAAAATTTCAGGCACAAATGTTCCTATTAGTTGGAATATATATTTTCACTACACTACTATGAGTTTAGCTGTTTTCGTTATGTGTTTACAACCTGCGAAACAACATATTTTCAACAGCTGTCTATTGTTTACTACCGAAAGTAACATTGTTTACAACCGAAAATTTTCCACAGTCAACAACACCTGTTTTTATTCCGTAGTGTAGTGAAAAGTATCGTTCAAAACTCGAGTGAAAGTGTTTTGTATGTTCTCGACCATTTGAAGTGCGAGACTGGTCTCGAACATGCAAAACCCCACTTTCCACTCTTGTTATGAAATATACTATTACGTTTATACACTAATGTTATACACAGTTTTTTCAGGTTTAGTTGATAGTATGGTATGTTTCCCTGTAGGGTGCATATAAAATCTGATTTGAAATGGAATAGTGAAATAATTATAATTTTCCTCGAAATTTAAAAGCTTAATACATCAACTGAGAACTATCTAAAAACGGACAAAAGATAGGGAACAATCTCAGATACCTTGCAAAAACTAGCCACTGATTTCGTAGAAGAGAGTTTTGGAAAGATCGGTGATGATAACTGAACAGAAGACTGTATCTAGTTCTCCAGCTTCATTTATAAGACTGAATTGCTGGAGTGCTGGAGTGCTGGATTACAAGACTTCTGGAGTGCTGCAGACGTAGCTGGTTCTACTACTGTCGGTGCAGAAATTGTGTGTACCGGTACCCATGTCTGAAGGTTGTTTACTGAGAAACCAAGAGACCCGTGAAAAACCCAATCCCACTATTGTTTTCCTCGTTTCATTGTACGCTAATATATATGCATTTTAAAATTCTATTATAAGTTTTAAAAACTGTTGTCTTAGTTGGAACAAAAAATTACTGGAATGTTTACTAGTTTTCATTGTACTTTACACTTTTATTACTAAAACGCCCGTTATTTTAATGCATTTATATTTCAATACTTGGTTTATAGGGATGTTTTCTACAAGTTTCACAAATTTTAGAATTTCAGACCAATTAATTAACCGTACGACCTCTAAAAGCCAAGATAACGTTGTTTCAGGAAACGGATAAGAACTTTTATCTTAAAAATATAACGCTCTGAAATTTGTAAAACTTATAGGAAACATCACTGTCAATTATGTGTAATGAGAGTGTAAAGTTGATGCATATGAACACTTCATTCCAGTATTTTTTTCTTCCAACTAAACAACATTTTTCTTGAATAATTCTGTAAGATGTGCTTCTCTTCGAAAAATAAAATGTCTTCTAATATTCATTATTAATTTTTACATTGTTAACTTCTTTCATCATACTTTACCTAGTTAAACGGGTTATTTAAAAAAATATGAATTCCATATACTGTTAAAATAACCAAATATATGAATTTTGTCTTGTTAGAAACTTTTTTATGGATTTGCAGATCATTTAGGTATTGTTCTGATAGCAAGTTTCTGTATTATAAAATGTTATTAAATTTATATTTGATTGTGGCACCATAAATTGTAATCCCATGTTGTACCTGGTATTGAATATGTGCAAAAGTACCTTCTCTCACCTCTATTCTTGTTTACATTATGATGTAAACACTCGGAGAGGTCAAATTTAAATTGCCGTTAAGAAATAATCCTAAAATTGTTGCTATTGATTCTAATTTTTATTGCCTGTTCAAAAAATCTATAGATGTAAACTGCTGTTCGTTTTGAGAGTAATTATGCGGTAAATAAGATATGTTTATAACTTTTAGAGTTGTTTATAATATATGAGATAGTATACTGTAATAAATAAAGCAGCATAATATTGAATTTACTTTTTTCTCTTTAAGAATCTAATAGCAGCTCATATCTAAGTTTTTTATATAATGGATATTAATAATTTAAATTAAGTCAAGTTTTAATGTACATTTATCATAAGCCTGTTATGATATATCTCAAAATAATGAGGTATTATACAATTGGTCACAAGAAATAAAATACAGAATACAAATATAGTAAAACCCCAATTCTACTTTGTAACAATGTAATTTAAAATATCTCACAGTCGTTCCTGGTGATCAGATAACTTGCTCATGAGCATAACTGTTGTTGTTAGTTGACGGAGCCGCCACCAGGGTGCAGCTGAACCGCCACCTGTTTGCATCTGGCGCTCACAAATCAGCCCATTAATATTTTTAAACATTTACAACAATATTCTCCGAGTGTTATTTACTCTTGTTTAACGGCCGGAAGTTGAGAGTAGCCGGGGGCTGAAGGGAGGGGGGGGTTACAGCTCAACGAGTCGTATTGTTGAAGAGCTCTCAAACAACTGTTGTTGTAAAAAAAATTATCAGCATGTACACGAAATAACAAACGTATTATTTTAAGTGCTTCACAAATACATGAGTACGTTATGAAATAGTTGTGTGTTAATTTTAATAGTATATTAATCAAGAAGAACAAAAGGGGATTGTTGTATCATTAACAATAAAAAAAGATTATCCGCTGATGAGGGTCCCGTGAAGTCGGTTTTCCCGTTCGATAAAACTACTGTAGTTCATGCTCGGTTCTCACAGGTAGCGTTAGCAGTCTCCCTCTCTCTAACCCTCTAACTATCCAGCACTCGCTGAGGTGACTAACAGCTGATTTCATAGTACATCGAAAAGTCGTCCTAGCGCTTATTTTAATTGTTCGTCGTCAGGTAGCAGCACAGGTGTGCGTCTTTAGCGAATGCAACGCCTTGGGAAATATGTTTGTATTTACAGTCAATGGTTGTATTAAACTAATTAAAAAGAGAAGAAGTACAAAACAAAAATTAACTCAAACTAACTATCAATCGATTTATAAATGCTGCAAATATAAATAATATGTCTATACTTATTATTTTAAGACCATCATTTTAGCATATCTTTTCTTGATTTCAGTTAAAGTTCCAAATAAGAAAGCCTAGGATTGTACAATATTAACTTTCAGGTTTAAAACTAATTTGAAGTTGTTAAAAAGGAAAAATAAGTTGCGGAGTAATATATCTGAAATCACAGCGCAGATAAAAAATTAATACGCCACATATAATCCTATTAGGTAAGGTTAGGTTAGTTAACGACATTTGACCAGCCACTATCTATCATCTCCAAACCCCTGACTAGGCTGGAAACTATGTAAACACTCCCGTCCGTCGCGTTCATCCCCGAATTATGGGAGCACGACGACCCCCGGGACGACGTCCGGACATCCGCGATATGACAACAGAGGCGAGGGATGTACCGTCGGATTATGATGCAACAATTGTCATGGTGATCGACCGCACGCGTCGGAACACTTCTGTTATCCGGTTATAACGGCTAATGACCGCCCGGTCCGTTCCCCGCTTCCCCTTGTCAGTTGGACGCATTCTTCTTGTCCTTCCGGACCACGTGGAACGACGGAGACACGATTGTGTGATCTAGACGGCTTGTGCACATTGGGGTTGTTGACTGAGAGTTGTCCCAGTATCCGTAATTTTATGTTACGTTCGTCAGAAATTAATTTAATTCGTTATGCATAATAAATTATTATTATTAGACTTATATCATTTATCTTGACGAAAAGTCTCTACGCCATAATTTTTTCTCCTAGAATTCCCGCACTGACAATCTCAACGTTTCGGTATCCCTCCTCCAGGTATCAAGTTTTGACATTAGTCATAATGCATTAATAATCACCCACCGCACTCCCGCCCACCCATAAATATACAGTGGTGGGCCCTTCCGTCCACCCATACACATAATGTGTGACGTAGACCCTCCCTTCAACCCGCACACTTATTGTGGTATTGTGAAGTTGTTTGTTAGCGTGGGCGAGAGGGTTCCATGTAGTTTTTCCGTTGGGTATGAGTGGGAATGTTGTATTTGTGTGGGTGGGTGGCCCCAATGAATGAGTGGGCGGATTGGTACTACGTTATTTCATCTATTGGCATGTAGTTTTGACCGTAGTCTAGAGGTATCTCAGTATTTCTCATCAAGACGACGCGTATTGATATTAGTCTCGCCGTCTTAAAGTTTTCTTTTAGTCACGTATTGAAAATGCGTCTAAATGTCTCAATCTGGAAATAGTCTCGACTTGTCAATAATTCTTCATTTCACTTACAGACAACAGCCTTGACCTAATAATATTATCTCTATATAAAAATATATTTTCAATACGGTAATCGGTAAGAGACGGCATCTTTTTCAGTAGACAACAATATTTATTTAACTGACATAAAGATGAAAATAAAACAAATATAATATTAAATTTTCATAATGAGAAATTACTACTTTATATGGAATTTCCTCTAGATTTTACAGTATATATTTTTCAGCAGGATTAATTAATGTTTTAATTTCGTAACTAATACAATGCTACTTAGCCTACGTATTGACTGTCAGTAGTAGTTGAAACATAGGAAATAAAACGGAAAAAGTTGTCTGTTGTAAATATCCAGTTGGCCGTGCCAAACTGTACGGGGGCTCACTAAGGAAGTTTGTACAGGCTGAATTGTTTTAATAAAATCCATTGAATACTCACAGCTGCGTGGGCAAGAATGCAATCAGAAGACTATAGAAGAGCACTCGGTCGAGTGATTCCAGAACGAACCTGGAATAGATAGGTCAGCGGCGTTCGCCTACACCGACACATGTTATAAAGGGTGCATCCATCCCCAGTGCACCCTTCCATTATTTAATCAGTTACTACTATCTCTTATAGATAGTTAATATAACTGTTATATTATTCTAAGAGTTTAATGGTTTTTATTAAATTGTTTGTCTATATCCACTCGTTCTTACAGTTGTTCTCATGACATTGTTTTTCACAAAAGCAAAGAATCTATAGTAACGGTTAGGATACGAAAAAAATATATTTATTTTTAGTAGCTATAAAAATTATGAAACTAAAAACAATCAACTACTCTTAAAGGTTTTTTTTTATAGTTAATTTCTGCATGGTGATAATTGTCCAAGATGCTATTTTGAGCTAGTAAATATAATACAAGAAACATAATAATATAGTCATAAACATTAACAAAAACGTACAGATCAAAAATAAAATTGAAATAACTTTGTTATTGTTATTTATTTTTCCCCCTTTTAAACCATTTCGAGATGAGGTAATCTGATAGATTTTTATTTACTCTACCATACAGTGGGTTAATCGAAAACAGACTAAAATATGTTTTTCTTCTTATAAAATTAGAACAATAACAATGGATTCATTTTAATAACTTTCAGTTTCCGGTGTTTATGAGTATTTTTGCAAAGTAAATATTAAATCAGCCCACTGTACGCTGGACATAGACTGAGAATAATATTGATGATAAGTGAACGATGAGGTTTTTGTAAAAGTTACCAATCAATGACTTGCACAATCAAAATCAACCAGATGGAAACTTGTGACTCAATATTTCACAAGTCATCTAGTGGAAGGTTTATTTTTGTTTGAGAAATATATTTCAAAAATTAAAAAAAAACTTTTAACAATTTTGTAATATAGTCAGTATATTGGTCAGAGCTTCGGAACGGTAAGGTCCCCTGGAGAACCGAAAGTGTACAAAAAACTTGGAAATAACCCTTGGTAATTCATTCATTGTTAAAGCCTCCTGAGATGATATATATGACAAATAATAAGGTTAACGTACCTTTGTCGGCTTCAAGTACAAAATCATACTTACTGGATTACCGGTTTCGGAGCAAAGACTCCATGGTCACATCCATTGTACGTTGTACAACTTAAAACTGGCTGAAAAAACCGGTAATCCAGTAAATAGGAATTCGGAGCTGAAGACGACAAAGGTTCGTTAACCTTATTATTTGTAATACATGGTAAACTGGAAAATGATAGAAAACATAAAAAAGTGTTCTTTAGAAGCAATTTAGAATTAGATTAGAGTCAAAATCAGAGAGTAGCTCAGCTCAGCTAGAATATGGGTAAAGGCTAGTAAAACAAGTTAATTATTTTATTTTACCATATATTGTTGTTGTATAATAATGTTATATCGTTTCCTTAAAAACGAGTTGTAAATAAAATGTTTTGGTGTGTTTGAAACGTTTTTGTGATACATATTAAAATTGACAGCTACAGTAGACTAACAATAACCAAACCCCATATACGTTTTGGGGCCAGGGAGATCGCGCGGTGGTTAGGAGGGAACGGAGGCTGGAATTATTCCCTTATTTGCGCAGTTGGCCGCGCTGCAATCAAATATTAAGATTTTGTTTACCCAAGCGCCGCCACACGAGATAGTGGGAGGGCTGAGTGGGAAGGGTTAGTGTCAATAGCTGGCTGATATTAATAGAGAACACTCCCCTTTCTCTCTCTTAGTGATGTGTTTAATTCCTCTCTCTCTCTCTCTCTGCAACCTCGCCTACCCTCTCACATACATTTAATAATTCTCGCCTCTATTTCACGCTATGCTGATAAGTGTTAGGGTGGCCTATGTCCCTAGAGATAGGGGTAGAGACTCATGTGACAACTGCATTGGTGCTCTGGATAACATCAATTTTCGTCCGACTGTGAAACGGATTTCCTCGCGTAATATTAAACGCTAAATGATTTAAATTTGAATTATACAGTATCGTAAAGAAAAGAAAATTTAACCTTAATTTGATAAATTACCATATTGTATATATATAAGCCTACTTAAAGGCTGGTACAACTCCCCAGAAAAAATATGTTGGTATTCTATCCAATAGTAAAACAAAACAAATAAAGTGCGTTTTTTAATAATCACTTTACAACAATTACCATTAATTAGTTGTCAGTGTTATGGTAAATCGTCAAATTAAGAGGGAGTTATTTTGTTTCTAGTGATTATTTCTTAATAATAGTTATTCTTATCTAACTTAACTTTTTAGTTCATAATTATATTACAGATAATATTCCCATATTTTATTTTATGTTAAAGATAGTAATATATTTGTAAAAATAGAAAATATTTGTACCTTTTTCTATAATTTTTGTCACATAGATTTTTGTCATCCCTGAGTTGGTCGTTTAGGCCTTAGAGGGTTTATTTTTGCTAGGGTGGATTTCATATCTAAGACTAGTACCAATTGATATTGATAAGTTGACTTACATAATCATGTCGTTTTCAATGCATCTGTTAAAACCTGTTTTGTAGTTCAAATATCATAATTAGGTTTATGTAATTATAGCAAATGTTAGTGTCCATGAATCCGTCCTTTCGAATATTGTAACTTATGAATTTCCTCACGTAAACTCATTTTATCATGGCTCTACAACCAATAAAAATTATAACTATGATCAACATAACCTCAAAATCAGCTGATTTGAGGTTATATTGATTGATCACTACCAAAGTCAGTCGATAACTAAATAGAACTAGTGTCAGCTGATATTTGCCGTACTCTCTGCTGTATTAGCTAGCCTATTGTTTAGTTAATTATCAAGGCTACTACTACTTTAGTCAATCAACTACTAATCAACCTCAGGCTTACAATTCAAATCATGTACTACACTTTATTGCAAATTTACATAAAAATCTTGTCTAACATGCCAATCAGTTGAATTCCTTGGTCTTGCAGATTTAGATTAATTAATTATAATTAATTCATGAGTGCCAAAGTATTTATCACATTTATTTTACTTCACTACGTGATTCAATGCAACAACTCTAATCAACTGAGAGTTGAATACTATTTTGTTGTTAGTCTGTGGCAATTTATTACTCATGTATTTTACTATATTTCTGGAAATGTACGGCCCAACATTATCTTTTTAAGTAGAGTTATTTATGTGTGGTTTGAAATCAGCAAGGGTGAAATCGTACGAACGTTTCTTTCAACACCAAAATTAGGAGTAACGTCAATAAGAAAATAAAATAATGATAAAATAAACTCACCTAAGTGAAGTTATAACAAAGTGGGCAAATTTGGGCTTATGTTTGTTTGTGACAGCTGTATTGTTGCTATAGATACAGTAAATATCTCTATATATATATATATATATATATATATATATATATATATATATATAAGAACCTACAGGTGGGGAGTGGAAGGGTAAAAGCTGTTTGAGGGTGGAGAGGGGTTTTGAGTACCAAGTGCGCTGAAAGACAGACAGAGTACACAATATGAGTATCTCTTTGGGTGTCGGACACGAGCTGGCAATGTGTAATATTTGCGTTCTCTATGTCCCTTGATGAGCGGAGGCGGGGGGTTAAACGTCACTAGAGAACGGAGACACATGCGGCCCGCACACCCTCAGGGCATATTTCATTACATCCATCGCGCAGAAGTGGCAAATAATCGACGCTGTAAAAAATGGAGATTGAATCATGCTGGGGTGCATTATGTACTTAAGGGGCGCGACCCTTTTGATATTAAAACTACCCCACCCCCTAATCTGGGCGACACTTCCGTGTTGACAGGCAGGAGCAACAAGCCACCCCCAGTTCATATTTCGACAAGTCGTGCCGGCGGGTTGGCCACATCCCCGGACATATGTCAGCACGGTTTATTTCCCACACTACACTAGTACATGTGTTTTACTGCAACTGATGTGATTCATGCTTTTAAAGGTAACTTATTTCAACACCTGTGGACTGTTTATATCGATTTACGGATACTTTCCACTCGAAACATGTTTCTATTTTATGTGTCTTTTATGAATGTAGAATTACAAATACATTTCACAGGGAACATAATATCTATTGGATTTCAGCTAGTGTAAGAAGTGGCGTGCAAGTTAACATGAGAATAATGCCAATGCTAGCATAATAATAAAAAACAATATTTCGCACCAAGTGTATACAAGGGGACACTTGTACGACTTTTGTGTGTGAGAGATAAATAAACTTCTAAAACGTTCAAAGAGTAACTCATAAAATTCTTCTGTAGTTTTATTATACGCCTCAACACTAAGAAGTTTAGGCAGAGAATGTTTTATGCTTTAAAATTTTCCGAAAATGTTTTTATGTCAAGGCTTTTCACATACTTATTTAATGATTTATTACAAAAAACGTAAAGGCAAATTCTTGTAAAAAAAGGTATTGACAACTTATCTTAACTTTAGGTCCAGTGGTAAAGCCACGCTCATGACTTTAAGGTAGTTATTTCTGATCTAAGATTTGAAACTTTTAAGAAAAAGCATCAGTTACGCTTAGATATAAATCTTTATTTTGTTATTTTTTACGTATTAATAATAGCATTCTTATAAGCCATCTTAACTTCAAACATCACTCTTTATAAATATGAAAAAAGAGAGGGAATATTCTCCAACTGAAGTGCTGGAAGACATAAAGCTTGCAGAAGTTAAATCGATCCTTTTCCGTTAATTCACTACCACTACTTTGGTTTGGTTATGTTATGTTTATTTAGGTCGTGTTAAGTTTGGTTATGTTATGTTAGGTTAGGTTATGTTTGGTTAGGTTATCTTAGGTTTAGTTATGTTTGGTTTGGTTATGTTAGGTTAACCTTAGATATGGCTGCGGTAGTGAACTAAAGGAAAATATCCGTTAAACTTTTAGGAATACACCTCGATCGAGGTTCAACTTGTATCAGTCTTCAGTTCGTTCTAAAAGTAGAAATAACCGCCTGCTGTTTTTTTCTTTTCTTCTTTAATGATGCGCATAAGTGTCAACTTTCACGAACAGCTTGATAAAATATTGAATGGTTAGGTCAAGTTAGGTTAGCTATATGATGGTGTTTGCTATACGATATTAAATTCTTGTCAATAGCAATAAAGTTTATTTATTTAATGAACCTATTCAAAAATGTCTCATAAATTCCACGCTGTGCCATATAAAACTACCTATTAGCTATGACACTTGCTAATAAGTCAATTAATTGTCTGATATTACATGTTTGACAAATATTCATTTTATCAGATTTTGGTGGATATGGATCGATAAGTTTTCGGATGTCGTTAAGGGTGGGTTATTCGGAATTCCCAAGATATACCGATTACAGTTGAATATTTATCCGCAGGCAGTATTACAAACAACTCTGGTTCTAAACATAATTCTTTCTGTAAGGGATGAAGTGTAGGGAACGAATCACTATCCCCAGATCGTGAGCCGACGGGCACCACAACCAGTGATTTCTCTATTGGACAAGAGCCATTTGATTCTAGAAACGCACCATATACTAGGGTGAAGGAGACTTAAAACAATTGTCCATCCCGTGAAGAATAAATATTGCATGGAAGATCCGCAATAACACTGGTCCGAAACGTACCCCTTGGGGAATCCCGATACATAAAATATCGCTCGGTCAATCAAAAAGGGGACAGATGCAGAGACCAGTCCATTTTTTAGCGAGAACACACCATATGCTCCCCCCAATATCCCCTGATTCATCTGTCTATTAACATACGAAGCCCGTTGACTCGGCAATTCATTAACAAATCGCCGGTTATTACTTAACCTGATCAGCTGTAGCGTCACTTCACACCCCTCGGACTAACCATTAACAGCGAACCTCCCTCCCGAGCATGACTTAGTTAATGGAATATTTCCCGTTCAGTCATTTGTCATTTGAAATACTGCATTCACTGGTTATTTTATTTATTAGTTAATTAACTTTGTTTATTGATAACTTTGTTAATATTTCGATGTCATTATTGTTATGCTTACAAAAGAGTTTACAAAATTTCTTAAACATAATATTGTTCACTATCAGCAGCTTTTTCCATCTCAGACTAAAAAGAGGTCCTCAAACATAAAATTATTAAACATAAATACTTCGTTTTCTGATTATTTTTCGCGAAATTATATTAATTTGTTGCACAAATGACCAATTAAAATTGGTGTTTCAAATGATTTATCTTATTTTCAACTTTGAACAACGATGAAAACAAATTCACATTACAGGCATATTCGATTGTTTACATCGAGAATATCTACCTTGCATTAAATATCTAGTTGGCCCTAATTATCCTGTAGCGTAGTTGGTTAAGCGTTGCTAGAGAAGGTAAAGGTTCTCAGTTGGATCCTAATCAGAGTTGTCACAAATTTTGAAAGGATGAGCTGATAACCACCGGCTGTTCATTTCTCATTGGACTATTAATTGATGACACTTTCTAAGGAAAGGTCGGCCTTACTTTGTAACATAGACTACATTCGTTCATGTACTCTCATCACACTCATACGAAATCTATATTCGCCCATATCTTGACGATCGGCGTCTTATGAATAAATAAATAAATATAATTGTCAATTAAGAAGCTAACTCTACATTCGTTTATACGTGGGCATTGTATGTTCACATGTGGATCTACATCGTTTTAAAACTTGAATTTAACCTAAAACACAAGTAAAACTAAAATTGAGAAATGAGCGATAAATGTGTGTTTTATAGCTTAGATCCTTAACCAAGCGATAACCTAAAAATTAAAAAAAAACACATTTTCTTGTATAAATTGTATTTAAATTTATTAAATAAGGCAGTCGGGTTGTAGATCTTTGGACATCAAGCGTTGTGACATAACTAATAATTAATTAGTGATGTATTATTCGAATAATTCAAATCTCGTGAACGTCACATAAATTCCACCTGGTCTGAGGAAGGTGAACCGAAATTGATCACCATAATGTTTTGTACTTATAAAACACTTATGTTATGAGACATTCACTTGTTTTATATTTCTTACAACATTTTCCAAACTAAAAAACTATTTAATTCAATTCAAAATGAAAGGTCAAAAATAACAGCTTGAGCAATTAGATTATGAAACAATCGCTTCAATCATAAAATAATTATTGTAAAAGTGTATAGAACCATTCAGTAAAACAGTACACACAACTCAATAATATCCGCTTCTAAACGATATTCAACAATATATTGATTATTGACTATCAGCGTACCCCAAGGGACGTTTTTTGGTCCATTATTATTTATATTGCAATCCATCTAATTACGCTTTTGTTTCAACTAAAATTAATAGATCGCTATGATTAATTTTGACATAATCACCCTCTGTTGGACAAAGACATGGTCACATCATGATTTAGCCCCTCACCAACCCCTCAGCCACTTTAAACTTGCCAACTATTCGGCTGTGGTGATTTACAGGACGGGCTTAACAAAGTTTTACCACCCTTTGAGGCGACCGACGGCTTAGTAGATTGAATCTGGATTAGACGCTAACACTGTTTAAATGTAAACGATTTTATCAGTGTAACGTTATTAATTCGTAGGATAAAACGGTTTTATAGTTGAAAATTATCTACCCCAGAAAAAAAGATTATCAAATGTTTTACTCATGCATCAGTTACGTAATTCTTTATGTACACAGCGTTTATTTGTTTAAGTTGGTTTTACTATAGCTGCATTACATTAGAAAATCAGTTACGTCGTTCTTTTAGGATGTTTTGAATTATTTAAAAGATAATATATTAAACAGCATTCCCTGAGTTGTTCAATATAAAAAAATAAAGATAGTAACACAATTTAATAGTTATAAATATTTCGTAAGTGTGATTGCTATCATTTTTCGTTTATTGCCGAATTAGGAACTTACTAAAGCTGGAATATTGAACTAAATACTTATAGAACTTAGGCTTAACCGGCCGGTGTTATAACTAGAATCTATATTTTCTGGTGACAACCGCGTCAAGGTGCTATGTACATTATTTACAAAGTTAACCAGACGTTTCGCCCATACTGTGATGTGGCATCCTCAGTGGCAGTCTCAGAGATACCACTGAGGATGCCACATCTCAGTATGGGCGAAACGTCTGGTTACTGCACCTTGACGTGGTTGTCACCGGAAAAAAGATTCTAATAAAATACTTATAATTTACAAATAAAACCCGTTTTCATTATTATTCATTATTAAGACTCCGATCGTAAAGATATGGGCGAATATGAGGGTGAATTAGTGTGATGAGTGTAGTCATTGTTACTAACTAAGATCAAATATTCCATAAAAAAGCCATTTATTAATATTCCAATATGCAGGGCAACTAAGGGAGCTACAGTTTTACGTGGAATCCGAACTACATAGTCTTATTTGCAGCTTACTGACAAGCCTGATATTAAGTTATCTTCCCCACTCAACATCCGGAACCTGACTACCATCCAACATGGACACCTCAGGCTTCTTTAGTAGTGTCCACGTCGATGGCAACAATCGAGCGGACGCAACATGAACCTATCACCTATAATTTCCACAACACTTTGTTCCCAAGTAGCTGGGTTACACCACTATGCCACTAGCCCACATAAAATATTATAACATATTACACTGTATCATGCCCAAGAATCTGTTAACTTGTAAATAATAACCCAGACACTGTTAGAGATGTAGCGTTGTAATCCAGCCACTTTTAGGAAAGGTTTTTAAACGATAAAAGTTAATGGGTTAAATGTTTAGCTAAATTGACCAGGTGGATATGTAAGTACTGTGTTAATTCTACAGACTAGATATGAGGGGAAATGTGAATATTTTGTTACTAAAAAATCCAGTAGAACTAGATATCCGATATTAAGCAGTTCGGATTCCAGATATACTGTGGTACCATCGGTTAGTTTATCTGCGCTGGTAACTCGATCACAAAGATCACGAGTGTAGTCGTCCACTTAGCTCTACAGTGCAAGATGTGTTTCAACTTGAACTTGTATTATTCATGTTTCAACAGGCATAAGTGGCATTTTATTTGAATTGTATTTCAAGGAATGGCCATACATTTTCTTATAGCTATTTTTAAATTGTTAGTAAAATTAAACTCCCACAGCGTCATCAGAACCATAGCAAAATGTAATTCCTCTAACATTTTATTACCTAAGTTTGATTTCGAACAAAAGTGCGGTAATTTACGAAAGTCCAATCCGCCGGCCAATCCGACTCTCCCGTTTGCACCCCTCCAAAAGGTGGCTCTTATATATTTTTAATTTAACGCGCTTTCAAACGACGCGGATTATTTTTTGTTACGCTTTTGGATTAGCGCAGAGGAGAATCCGATTATAAGAGAGCGGCCGAGTTTTTTAATAACAAGAAGAGGATTGCCTCAGGGCGAGGGGAGGGGAGGTGTACCGTTAAATTATACGACAAAAATAGTCATTAACGAAGTGTTGGGGGGAGGGGGGTTATAGCGCCTTTTTACATCCCCTTGGAATAAAATTCAATTAATTAACTAAATGGAGATAGAACTTAAAAATATATTTTTGTATTGCTCAAAACAATTTTTGGATACCAAATATGGGATAGTTTTTTTATTGATTATTATGTTTCTCGTCAATTTTGCAAGATATTGGTTAGCACCTACCTTATGGAATACAAATTCACCCCACTTTAAGTTTCGGCAAATCACTTTATGACATGTTTACTTTTTGCCCACAAGAATCCCCAATTGCTTCTAATTAAACAAATTGCTATTCAAACTGGCTACCCTAAGTCAATACATATTTCACAGACCCCTTACAAAAGTCACGTTTCTCCAGCTTGACTAGTCCCTGTGTTAACGGTCAAACTGTGAAGTATGTAAAGATGTGCTCCTAGGCACCATAAAGTAGACTAAATGTAGCCGTGGTAGACTGTAATATAGAATTAGCGTGTATGAAGGGTCCGTGCTCCGGCATACGTACAACGGTAGCCCGTGTTAATCCGACGGATACTGACAGAGGCACGCTCGCGGGCCAGAGGGGAAGACTTGAACACGAACTAGTGCGATGGTCAATTTTGGACGGAACTGATCTGATATAAAGTATTAAAGGTATCAAACGTGATGATAAGTTAAGTATGAAGGAAAAATCGAAGGGTGTGCTATAAGGTAGTTATAATGAGTGTTCCATACCTTCTTGTCCCACTTCACCACTTTCCATCAAGCGAGGAGCAGTTAGCCCCATCTACACGACGCGGGACTCGACGAGTGTCTGATCAAGGTTATCACCGACTTGGCGAGTCCCGCGTCGTTTGTACAGCAAGTTCGCGATTTGGCAAGCTAGCTCGGGTTAGCTTGTACCAGTCAAGTCACCCCCGAGGCAGTTCCCGTCAGTTGTCGGTAAATCACAAAACATCACAGGGTTTGGACTCGGCAAAACGCAAGCCTGGCTCGGCTCGAGCCACTGTCTAAGTCGTACTGGTGACTCACAATTGGGAAGAATATAGAAAGGTACAAACTGATTTTATCAGCATGAATTTGTAAATATTTAGCGTTTTAGCTTGGATATGCTGATTTTACTGATTGTAAATGTTAAAAAACGAAGTCAATCGGACAATGTTAACATCAATCAATCAATCAATTTTGTATTGCAGTATTAACAATTATTACATCGTATTGCAAAAGTCAATATGTGTTTTAATAATATATAATAAATAAGAGTTTAATAAAATTCAAAATTATTATAATGGCCTACTCTATTCTACCACTCTATCAACCGTACGTACATAAATTACAGGCATTCTACATTCATACTTTACACCAGTGTCATTGGGGCCAATTTTTGAATTTTTATTCCCAGCGGCTTTCCATGAACTCGCCAGCCGAGTAAAAAACTATTGACATCAAGAGTTGTTTAAGCGATATTTAAAAGTATTGAAACTCTGGCTTGTTTTAACATATAAAAACTATTAATTTTAGTTGTACAATAAAGTAAAATCGTTTATAAGCTGGATTGAAATGAAAATTACAGATGTTATAAGAACGTATAATTCAATTGTATCAGTTTAGCAAATATACGGAATTTTTCAAACATTAATGTAAAAAATATATAATTCACTCACGATATTAAAAAGTAATTAACTAGCATATTATGTATTGGTAGAATTTACAACCCAAAGAGATGTCACTTTAGTTTATTTATACACAATGTAAACTCGTGGATAGTTTCGGTGATTGATTACGGTAAACCACTATATCTTTCTTACAACAGGGGATTGACTTCATGAAGTATTCATATAAATAGCGCTTAATTTCATCCGCATCCAAACTGTCAATATCAGTTACCGGGTTTTCACGTTTTCGTTTTTTTTTTTTCGGATGTCGTGAAAATTAAATAACCGTCAGCACTTCTTTCCGCCACTACTTCCAATCATCGTAAATTAATAACCATCGTACTAAAATAATTGTTTCAGGAAAATAATGTTTTAATATTACAAATTAATCTATTATTCTTAATAATAATTAAAAATACAATTTTTGTACGTCGTGAAAACACTGTATATTTCTGTAAAGACCGTAGTTGTGCTTCATCTATACCGGAAACAAAATAGCTGTGGGACAGGAACGAGTCAAGCGCTCCTGGAAAACCACGTTCGTCTATCCATACAAACCTCTAGGTAGTTTCAAATTCGCGCTAAAAAAAGTTTGTACCTTCCTATATTTTTCCCAATTGTGAGTCACCAGTACGAACTTAAGCAGGTCGTGTAGACAGTAGCATGAGCCGAACAAGGCTTGCGTTTTGCCGAGCCTCAAACCCTTTGCTGTTTCGTGGCTTACCGACTACTTGCGGGAACTGGCTCAGGGTGACTTGGGCTGGTTCTAGCTACCCTGAGCTAGCTCACTAAATCGCGAACTTGCTGTCCAAAGGGCGCGGGACTCGCCGTCGGTGATAACCTTGATCAGCGACTCGCCGAGTACCGCGTCGTGTAGATAGGGCTTTACAGTTCCAGCACCATCCTACAAAATCACCTGTTTGACTTATCAAAAGGGTGCTGCTAGGTGCAGGCGTTGTGATAGTGGGTGTTCCATTCCATCTTGTTCCACTCTACCATCTTCCAACAAGCAAGGAGCAGTTACAGTTCCAGCGCCATCCTACAAAATCACCTGTTTGACTTATCAAAACAGGCTGCTAGGCGTATGCGTAGTGATAGTGGGTGTTCAATTCCATCTTGTCCCACTTTTCCGTCTTCCAACAATCAAGATGCCGTTACAGTTCTAGCCTCACCCCACAAATATTCTGGTTGACTTATCAAAGGGGTGCTACTAGGCGTATGTGTAGTGATAGTGAGTGTTCCATTCCATCTCGTTCCACTCTACCGTTTTCCAACAAGCGAGGAGCAGTTACAGTTCCAGTGCCATCCCACAAAATCGCCAGGTGACTAATCATGGATGATTAACTCCCTTCTGGCTAGAAATTAAAAAACAAAAGGAAATAGTTTCCCTAGTATGACTGCGAAGAAACCTGTCAACGTCCTTTTTTTGTCAGCGCGCGGTGAAATCAATTTTGAATTCGTCAACGCTTCATGGAATGTTATTTACCGAAGCGTTTTTGTCACCGCGCTTCTCAGCTTTGTGAACCGAATAAAAAGGTAATGAATGGCGGAGGCGGAGGTCGAAAGCCAGTCAATCGGAGCATCAGCGGTAGACTCTAGTTACACCTGTGCATGGTCCAATGGAGAGATTGAGACCGGTGATTTTCTCTTTGTTCCAGAACTATGCTTCTTTCTGGAATCATATTCCTGCGTGAAACTGCAATGTGAAACTGCGTGAAACTGAAATGTGGTCACCTGCCTTGGCACGTTGAGTAGAAATTGCATCTGCACTTTAGTCTTTTCCATTAAAAGTTTAACATGTAAATTATTGAGTATACTGAAAAAAAGTTTTTGGAATTTGAGGATCTTATCAAAATAACCAATATTAACATTGTATCATCACCCGTATTGTAAAAGCCCCCCCCCCTTCAACGTACATGTCGATAAACCTTTGTACTCAACTAGTGTCCATCAAGACGGTTGTACCTACCCATGGTGGAACTAACCCACCAAACAAACAAGCTTCTTAACAAGTTCACACACCTCCAAACCAACGTTAATTAAGTTTTTTTTTCTTTCAACATAAATTTAAATTTATTTTATCTAATAAAAATTGTAATTTATTTTAGAATAGGTAAACAAGAAATATAGGGCTCCCAACCGATTTAAAAAATTTTTATTTAGTCAATATTATCTTCACAAACATGATTCTACAAAAAAAATTGAACAATAGAAATATTTTTTGGCCAAAAACTATGTATAAACAGTACTTTTTCCTTCTGAAGACGAATATGACATCCATATCTTCCTACGACAGATAAAACACGATGTTTAACAAAATGGGTTAAGGTAGATTGGGTCATGTTGATTAGTTAGGTTAGGTTAAAGTTAAGTAAGCAATATGTACTGTTGGTCAATATATATTAACCTAACCTAATGTAATCTAACCATAATTTTTTGTGAATATCTCTGTTATTAAACGTCGTATGAATGCCATTCACACTCATCTTAAGGAGAAAAAAACTACATTTTTTATGGTGAAAAAATGTTTTTTCATATACCAAAAAGGAAAGGCGACATTTGCTAAATATATATATATATTTACAAAATAGTATATGAAACTGCGATGTGTACGGATGTTACTGTACCCTTTACTTATTTCACTGATTGAAAGCAAATTCGTTTGCTGCTCAATATATTTGTTTATCATAATACCACAAATATGTTTGCGCAACCACCTAACAGTTAAAGTAAAAATAATTTTTGTTTATTACTTTGGGTTGAAATCCTTGTTAATGTAGTAAAAATAAAATAGAAAAATTGACTGTTATTTTGAGAGATTCTAAGACTGGATTTGAAAATATTATGACAGCACAAATTCTTAATATGTTGTTTGCGCAACAAATATGTTGTTTTTCTTCGAAAGTTATTTGTTAGCATTTGATTGTTCACGATTGCTAGATAATATTTGGAGATTGCTTAAAATGTTTTAAGGATTGCCTCAAAGTGTCCTTAAAAATTCTTTAAAGTGCTTGAAGCGTTGTAAATCTCCAAATATTATCTACCAATAATTTCTCTTTATCAATCATGAAAAAAGAAAAACACGTGCAATAGAATCAATGTCAGATCTACTTTTAAAGGTAGCCTATCTGTCCATCTCTCATGTTTTTAAATTAATGTTAATGTGAATGTACATAAGATCCATGACTGATCATTCAAATTATGTAGGTGTCTTCAAAATGGTCTTTAATTAAAAAAGTTCTTTAGTAACATAATATTTTTGAATCAAAATTATTTTTGTTATTATGATTAGTGTGGTTAAACGCGAATTAATATGATAAATTTAATGAAAATTTATGCAACATAAGTTGGATTTAGAGTATGGTTTTCATATATTTAGGAAATGGGATACGTGTGATGTTTTTGGCTATGTTTCAACAATTTTAGAGAAACGAAATACAATAACATTGCTTTAGTTTAAAGTATGCGTTGATTAAGGCTGGCCTATGGAAGAAAAAGATATGTTCAAACTTGCTTAAAGTTATTATCGTCTTTTACTGTTTTGAATAAAGGTTAGAAGCTTGCATATGTCTTCATCCCGTCATCCCTACAGGAAATAGCATAAAATTGCTGAAACATAACGAAAAGATCCTCTGAGTATTTAACGTCAACAGTACTTTATGTAAAACTGTAAGAGCGGTAAAAATTCCAATTATTTTTATGACATACACTCAATTTGTTGAATCGCTAAAGAAACTGGAAATTTGGACTTAGCCGGATATTTTGAGTAAATCCGGAAATGTGCGTACGACCAATTTACTTTAAGGCGTAATTTTACTTCAAGATGTAATTTTACTGGAAGTGTTGCGAGTGCACGAGTGAGCCCATCTCCAGTCGGAAGGAGGGCGTAAATCATCGACTGAGGAGTTGAATGAAGAGGAAGTTCCAAGGAGCGCAGCTGCAGTGTAAATTGACTCCGGGGGATTACCATAAGCTTACAAGGTTATTAAATCATAACGTACAGCTGCCTGGTGTCCCCGGGCACATTAGGTGGACGCCGAACCACCACCTGTGGCTTTAATAACCATTCGCACATTTGTGTGTTCAGCTGGTTGAAAGGCTCAAAGATATATTTACGTATGTAGTAGGGAGATATAGAAACATTCGGCAATATAACCTAACATAACCTAACTTTTTCAAACACAACCTAACCATAGCTCAATTCAGCTCAGATGTTACGGACGCTTCCCATTTTTTCATGGATTTGGAAGAAATCCAATGGCATGAAGTAGGGTGCATCAGCATTGAAAATTCTTTTGTGCTGAAGAAATAAACATTGAAAAATGCATAGTTATAAAGAAAGGGAAATTTACTAAAAAGCACAGATACAATCAGATGATCCAAGATAAATTAGTAAGATAATTATGATGTATGGAAGGCAGACATGAGAAAATTAAGCAGTATATAAACAGAAAAAAGAAGTGAACAATTAATTACGGAGAGTCATCCGGAAGGACCCTAACCTGACCATAATAAATCAAAGTAAAAATAGATATTAGCACACATTACCACATTAACTGTTGATGCGATAAACTGCAATGATGCATTTTCTACGGGGACGGGACGATTGGCACACATTTTTGGACCTTCTGCCCATGGCAGTATTGGCACAATCATTAGAGCGGAATAAGTAGGGTCAACTCGCCTGCTTGGAAAAGGCAGGATTGGCACAGTCGCTCGACCAGGTAGACGCCATTTTTCTACTCACCTTATAAAATAGGAATTGTCTGTTTCAAAGTGGTTAAAAATGAGTTAGATGATACAAATGTGATAATTTCATCGCGCCGACAACCTTTATCGAGAAATAGGGGATTTTATACAGAAAATATGATAAAAATATGAACATTGCTATTTTGAGAATCTTAATTTAACATCAGTATGAGCGAATGGTAAAATTATTATTTTGACCCGTACAAATATTTATCCTTCACAAGAATGTAAGATATGAGTTAAGTTCCAGTACCAGACCTCTGATTTGGCGTGTCGGTTGTCTTTTTAGGTAAAATATATGCAAATTCCTTTTTCAGGTAATAGTGGCTTGTATTATCATTTCTCATATGGCCGCTAACCCTGCTTGAACATAAGAGAATCTGTCTTCTTAAAAAAGATAGTATTTACATAAAATATACATAAATAATGTATCTCAATTCTATTAAATCCATGAGCACTTGTCATTCATCGGTTATAAAAAATGTTACCTAGTAAACCAAAACTAATGAGTAAAAAACCATCAACACTTCAAAAACAAATAAAATAAACACCAGCAAAGCCAATCACAAGGATATTAGAAAGTAAAATAAATATACTACTGTAGAAAAAACTAATTAAAACCAAAGACTCATTGTTATCTCCGGTCAAAGACTGTTAAAAGCCCCCCATTTTATTGAAAACTGGAATCAAAGGCTGTGGAAGGCGAGTGTTGTGGTCGGAGTAGTATAACAACATAAGCACTCACATTCTTTCCTCTTTGGACACCAAATCACAAAGATCCAATTAATTAGAAAAGCTGCGCCAAAGAGCGGTCGCCAGGTATTCTAATATACGGAGCTATAGCCACCTCAGCGGCCGCAACTCACCCCACCTTTAATCATGCACTTCTTTGACGCACGATATTACGTTTCGAAATCTCCGATGAGTTTAATTTGGGTCGCGTGCTGTAGGAATGTTCATTGGCATTGTGGAGGACTGCGAGGTGTCTACAGGAAGGTCTACATGGTTAAAAACCACGTTGAGTCTAAAGACAAAAATCAAAATAATTATTTTCATATGTAGAATAATTGTCTTGAAATGGTAAGTTTAATTTTCTAAAGAAACGTTCAGAATTTACTTTCTTCCATATATCGAAATAAACTGATATAAATTTGTCTTAAGTACATTTCTGGGGTAGCCCTCGTCAAATGTACATTTCAACCTGTGGAATTTTTATGTTTTTATGTTTGGTTTTAAGAAATATTTTCGAACCCAAATGTTTTCAGTTACAAGAATAACATTTGAGATGTTCGTATACGAAATTATTTATTTTTAACTAAAATATTCGATTTATTGGGGATCAAAATATGTAGATTTACTGGCTATAAAAATGGTCATACAATTTTGCAGAAAAGGCAGAGAAGAAAGAGACAGAGTTCGCATCAACAGTGCGCTGAATGGGTGTCAAGAGTAAGTTCTCTAGTTCTCTGTGCAGATAGCAGGGCCAGCATCTCTGACAGCGCTCTCCCTACTTATTCACCACCAAATCATAAAAGGATAAATGTAGTAATTATTATTATAAATTTAAAAGATTTTACATATTTGGTAAACCTGTATTTATTTCATACTTATACACTTTGTACCTATATTGTAATAAATGTTGTCTTAAGTTCACTTGTTTTGTTTACAGAAAGTTTATGTTAAGTGGCCTGTTGATGAATTATTTATTTTCCTTAATTAATAAAAGTAAATTACTTTATGTTAGAAGACATAATTTTATACAATACGGACATTTTCAACTTATTTTTCAGAAATTCCAAGGCGCTAAAGAAGAAAGCAATATGTATAGTTAAGGCTTTCTCTTACAAAAATAAATAAATAAAAATTAAGAAAAACTCTACTGAGAGTATTTTGCTAAATTTATGAACCTGTAAGTCAGTAATAACTGGAATGTATGTAAACATTCGATGACTTAATATTTTTGAGAAACAAGTCTATAAGAATTTAATTTTTGAAGTTATACTTCTTTGCGCCCGTTAGACACTTTGGGATGGGATGTTGGTCGAGAAACCGCGTCACACTGAAAAGTAAGAACAAATTTTTAAGAACTATCGATTAATCGATTGTACGTGTTTTGTATGCTTTTTTTTTAATGAGCAAGATGAAAGAATGATTATAGAAGAAATTACTGATAATGATAATATAGGTGTATAATATAATAATGAAGTCACGTATAATATATAAATATATTGAATAATATTGAAAAATGTCTTATATTTCATTTATATATCCTGTCTGTTTGTGTGCGTGAGTGGGAGTATGAGAATGGCCAAAGAAGTATAACTTCCACCGTGTGGTCCGACGCACACCCAATTTTTTTTTACTTACCAATTCACTTATGTCAACTCTGAGCTATGATTGGTTTCAGTCACAATAATACGCTATTCGGTTTTACGTCTTCCAGCTTTGTGAGTCAATAAGCGATGTAACCACATGGTAGAAAGTGTTGTCGGTTTGTTCCGGCTAGCAGCAGGTGCCGGGGGTGGCTGGGGCCGGGGGTAAGATGCAAGTGAGTGACACGGACCAATTTCGTCACCCCGGGACGCCGCTTACGTCCTCTAATCACTGCTAGCTCTAGGCAAACACATTTATTTCCATTTTCCCTGTCTCCAGTAATCATGGGGAATTGACGGCTCCTAATTTGTTTTCAATTATTTGTTGTCTCTGCCAGCATTGAAGAATATCGGAGCGCCCTTCGATCAGCTGTTCCGTACAGCAGTTCAAATTGGTTTTGAATATCAGCCTGTCAGTCGTTCACTTGTTTTTAAACTGCTTTTTCTAATGAATTGAACGCGAATGGGTTTTGTAAGTTGAGTTGGTAACACTGAAATAGTTCAATGAACTTGCGGATCACACATAACGAGTAAAATATTTTATACTACAGAACTTCGAAAGTCCCCCAGATAATACAATAATTAACATATTTATATATTTAATTCCATAAGTGAACTAAATTTCCAGAAATTTTAATTTCCACGTGAAATTTCTCAAGTTAAGGAGAAGGTAAACTTAATTAGATTCTTTTTCATGTTTAAAGTACAGTAATAAAAAATTTTTTTAAAAAATAAAAAAACCACCTGGAATTCACGCCAATGACTATAAATGATCCATCTATTTTTTAATCACTACAGTTTTTTTATTAATAAACTAGGGGACACCCCTGTACGCGCTTCGTGCCAACGCCGACTGTGCGCTCGATACACAGCAGCCTTCGGCCTCGGCATGTGACTTTTGACTACAAATAATAGTAGATTAACTGTATAACGTAAAATCAAAATATTAAATGTATTTACAGTATCTCACTCACATTACTTACGTTGCTACCTATTTATTAGTATAAATACCCAATGGTATTTCTTAGCCTATTTCAAACGTGTTCATTTCATTTGTTTTTGTTTAACAGCTGAAGATTAAACTTTTAATGCATTAATAGTAAAAGGTCTAACATACAAAATATGTTTATTTATTTACAAAACAGCGGTTATTCATTTACTAAAATCAACCCAATGTTATTTTTATGTAAAAAGGGAAATTTTGAGGAGCTGCTTTTAGGAATGGAATTTCGAAAAAAATCCTTTCTTACGCCTCTAGGGCAAAAGATAAATATATTTACTAAATTTCGTATCTCTATCTTTTATAGTTTTTTGATGGGCTATGTTGAATCAGTCAGTGGGTCAGGACTTGTCTTTTTTATATATTTAGATATAACAGCTGTTTATTTTGTATAAAGTTTAAGCTGGTGTTAACATTGTGTATTTTGATTTGTTTACATAATAAAAAACAGCTGTTAAACAAAAAGAAAAAGAATATATCTCTCTTTTTGCTTTCGATAGTCCTTCTATTATTAATTTAGTCACGTACGAAGCGAGTGACGCGGTTGGCACGCGAAGCGCGCAGAGTGTCCTACAGTACATATTTATTTACTGAACATTTCCATTATGTAGTTTAAATATTACAAACATCATACCGAAGATCGGTAAGATACTTAAAATGGTGATTGAATTTATTTGCTTGTACATGCTGGTTATATGGATAGACAAAGACAGTCATAAGACATGCAATATGCCTTATCCTTAGTCTGGCTCGGTTCCCTGTTTAATGTTTATACAATGCTAGGCAACATTATTTCTCAATTAGGCTTCAGTATGTACTGAAGATGTATTAGTTTACAAAAGAGCCACTACTTAAAAAAAAGTTATATATAAAAATCGAACACTTGCAAGTGCGTGAGCCATACTCATATAAGTGTGCATTATATATGGTATATCAGACAGTTAAAAACGTGTATAGTTCTGTAAGCTCAAACAAGTTAACGATCTGTTGTCGAAGACCTACACCTCGACAAGCCGCTGCGTACACAATCTTGCATAACCTAACTAATATAATGTAACATGACCTAATTTAACTTACCCAAACCTAACATAGTGGACCCGATCTTATTATACTCTAAACTGCATACCGTACATTTTTCATAGTGAGTGAATAAATCCATTTTGTTTATTACCTCTGCATACTTTTTTTAATTTAAGTAATTTTTACATTAATTGCCATTCAAGTGGATTTTGTTTTACATTTGATAATAGGTAGAGTTCTGGGATGCTGGTAAAGTTTAACTACCTAGACAGAGTTATTACGCTCTTTCGAATTACGTAAAAAAGTAAAATTGTCCGTAATAAGCTTAAGTTCAGGGGCTAAAAATCATCATTTTTTATATATAATATTCCAGCAAATCGTTAAGCCACATTGCTCTTATGAAAATAAATCCAATATGAAGAGTACCTTTGCAGAACTTTTCTCGTCTACAGATTTAACTGTAAAAAATGCCTTTTTTTACAGTCCGAATCTAATGACTTTGGTACTGGTGGAACGGCCACGCGCCACTGGTCTGAAATGACAAAACTCTTGAGTTTTATTTCACTGCCAAACTTAAAGCTCAGAGTTTTGTCATTTCAGACCAGCGGCGTGTGACCGTTCCACCAGTACGAAAGTTATTTTATTCGGACTATACGATTAGGGTTGTCAGTAGCTGTCAATCCTGGAGCCACAAAGAAGTGAGAACCACCTAGGGATGGCAACGATATATCGGAAATATCGATATATATATATATGATTCGATTTATCGATATATTAGTATCGAAATTTCTTTCGATAATATCGGTCATATCAATATTGTTGTCCGATATATCATATCCCTATATATTAATGTTATTCTCTCTCCTCAAAATCATCACTTTTCGAGAGAAAAAAATGTTAATTGCCTCTTATGCGTACAAAACATGCATTGAAAAAATAATGTAAATAAATTTACTTGAGGTTAACGCACTAAAATTTAGTTTATTGTAGACCAGTGGAGGGAACGGGTAAATAAAGTTGCGTGTGAGTTGGCAATGCTGACCCTACAATATTCTTTTATAATTAACATAATTATTAAAGATATAATTATTATTTTAAATAATTATTCTTATTTAGTTTTTATTTTTTGTTTTTTTCATTCAACCCCACAGATCACAACTTGTTTCGTGGAGATAAATGTTTTTAATGTTTACATTCAGTAACCTATTCTAAAAGAAAAACATGAGTTTATTTTTGGTCATGACATAAGAGTCAGTGAATAATTTTAAACTGATAAATCATTTACAATTCGATTTATCGGCTACCCGATATATCGATACATTTTTTTCGATACTATCGTTAGATCGATATTTTGTTTGTGATATATCGATAATTCGATATATCGGTTTGTTGAAAATATTTGACATCACTAGAACCACCAGGGTGACAGGATAGAGGGAGTAGGCGAGACCCATCATGCCCTGGATGACAGACGAGATACTAAACAACCCACTCCAGGACAGTGATAGAAACACGAACACAGATTGTCAACATGTCGCCGGTGGAGTGCAAAAAGGATATATTTAAATGGCGGCCACGATTATTCGATATTTCCCTCTCACTGAGTTCCTAAAAGGGCGCTCCTTATTAGTAGTGGCAGGTGGATTTATGCTGGGAGTTGTACAAAGCCTTCTGTTGGCACGTCACGGTCACACCTACAGCGATGCCTCCTCACCTCCCGGCAGGATCAGGTGGGGTTTCTGGATAAGGAAAACGTAGGCCTAAGACTGGTATGTACTGAAACTTCACATCATTCTGGTGAGCAGTCATTCCCTGTACGTAATTGTTTAGCCACGTGAGTTTTCACTATGGCTGATCCTTTTTTAATGAGTTAAGACTGTTCATCCAGGCACCCAATTTAGAACTCTAAGGAATTTATATCTAGATTTTATCGTAGATGTCGCTAGGAGTCGCAAAGCGCCTGCCTCACTAACACACACACATAAGGTGTTTCTATTCCCTCTCTGTATCTCATCATCCCCGCCTACCCCACCCCGCAAATAGAAGTACATAACTCCCTCATTTATAGAAAACCCTAGCAATTAAGGTTTTATTTATTATTAATCTACTCTTTCAGCCAAAGATAACTGTACGAATTTCAACTCAATATTATCTATAGACAAATAATTTTTTACATTGAAAAAATATATATATATAATGTTGTAATGTTTTACTTTGCACTAGGTTGGTTAGTACCTTCTGTCTTCTACTCTCAAACGTTTAATAAAATATATCACACGATTTCTTGATGAGTACGTACCTAGAACGGCCAAAGTAGCCATCTTATCCTTAAAGATTTTTGTCGTAATTTCCTCTAATTTTTATATCTTATAAGACTATTTTATTCATAATTTTCAAAAATAATTTGATCGAGCACTCTTAAAATTCTTTGGAAATCCCAATTTGATATTTAAAAATGTTAAACGTAAAATTTACAGCTATGCTCATCGATAACATTTCTGAATGTTTATTCATATTTTTGCAAGTCTTTGTGAAATTTGACAAAAATCGTAACTTTAACAACAAACTAATCATAAGAAACATTTCTTCCCTCTAATCTATTTCATAAGTTAAGTGTCTGCAGAGGCAGTCGGCCATGTTGGTTATAACTCCTTAAGAACAATGTTATTTTCGAAGCGGACATACGATCACGGAGTTTTCCAAACAAATTGCGTTTGATCAAAAATTGTATTGCGAGTTGGAATTTTTTTGTGAATTACCAATTAGTTTTATGAAAACAAAAATATATAAAAAAATATTAAGTTTTATTTTCACAAATTTTTCAAAACTAGGCGTATGTATTCAAAATATCAAAACAAACCCAATGCGCAATGTGATAATGTTTCAAAAGACACCTCATATACAACTTTCGGTCTATAAATAACGAAACCATATGGATTCACAAATAACATTGTTCTTATGCTATTAAAACCAACATGGCCGACAGCCTCTGCAGACTCTTAACCAGGTTTAACATATCAATAGCCTAACTAACGATACGAACGTAGAGTATGAACGAACTGTACGTGTGTATGGGCGGGCGGGTGGGTCAATACAACTGTACGTGTGTATGGGTAGGCGGGTGGGTTAATACCACTGTACGTGTCTATGGGTGGGCAGGTGGCTCAATACCACTGTACGTGTGTATGGGAGGTAGGGTGGGTCAATACCATTGTACTTTATTGGCGTGTGGGTTATTATTATAAGCTTCGTACATCAAACATGATCGTACATTAAACATAACAAAAATAGCGCAGGAATACGTTTAAAAGAACAGATTCTAAGCTATAGGTTCTCAGTTCGATCTAACTCTGACTGTTTATAATCTATTACCGACAGGCCAATAGCACTATTAAATGGAAAAGTTATGTGATGTTTAACCACATTAATTGACAATAGACAACATTCTTTCTTTATTGACATGATCTTGAAGATCAGTACATTGCACCAGTTGATAATTAAATACATTTATTTGTTATTGTAAATATCTTCTTTATGGATTGAGAAAACGTATAATTTGTTGTATGTATCTGTTACTTAACAAGAATAAACCCATTCGCACCTTTAATTTCCATCATCATGATATTTATACTATGATGCAATTCAGAACTTACCAAACAAACGAAAAGGGATATTTGGTTATCCATTAGTCCGAATACCAATACAAGTACAGTGATATTGTGAAAGGATCAATTTGGTAGAGAATCATTTATCTGCTAAAGCTCTTAAACATTGTTAGCGTTGAATGATTTTCCGTCAATCCAGGTACATGGATCCAGGTGATTGACCTACCATGCAAACGTTATCAAATAATGTTAATAGCTCACACTTGCTTGCATGAAAAAATGAAAAAGTTCACGAAAATTGATAACTGATAGTAAAAACATTGACAAAATTCATAATTGTCATAATTCATAGTTTATGTTTTTCTTGTGTTCATAATTACTGTTTAGTGAACACTGTAGCTGATTATATGGACTTAGTATTTTACTTTTCATTTTTTATTTTACTTTTCATGTCACGTCTAAGTTTATTTTGAAATACATTTTACCTGTTATTTATCAAAGTAAGTATATTTTAAGTTCAGTAGTTTGTTATTTAAATATTAGGAAGTGTATGTTCTGTTACAGTTAAGATGCTGCGCAGGCTCGTCGCATTAGTTATTTTATTATTAAGGAAGACTCTCAAAGTTCTGTATTTTTTATCTATTGCTAAACCATCGCAACTGGTTAAAGATGGATTAGAATTTCCAAATAAGTAGAGTGTAATTTTTTTGTAATAATTTTTCGAAAATAAATCATTATTTCATTAATTGATGATTTTAAGTGTCTGTTATAATACTATAATTAGCAATGTAAATAATAATAAAAATGATTTTTAATTAACGTGTCATTACTTAATACGTATTCCAAATAGATTTATTTTATAATTTTAAACGGTGTATTCACTTTTAATACGGTTACTTTTGTGAAGTATCACCAAATACAATCATTTATTTCTAACTTTTAAAGTGAAGGTACAGAATTTCAAAATCTGTTTTTGTTCAGAAGGTAGTTTATGAGTCCGTAGGGGTAGCACAAGCTCATTAGTAGAAAGTAGCAAGGGTTGCTTTAGGTATAAATTTCCGTGGATATGGAAGAGGGTTTCAGGTCAAATGTTTAAAAAGTTAAAGTGCAGTATCACAAAAACTGTTCTCGTTCTGGTCCAGAGGTTTATGCTTTAACTTCACGTAGAACGAAGATTTAGCATGAGATGATCTAACGGACATCGTAGGAGTTGCTTTTAATACGAATTTTCGCGGCTAACGGTGCATCAGGCTATTTAATATCACATATTTAATATATTATGGCTGTGACTTTACAGGGTGGAAAAAATATTTATGGAAACGCTTTCACAACAACGTTATTTTTGTCCATGATGATTTGATAATTTAATTTTTTTAATAGTTGTGTTCCATGAAGTATTATGTTTATCAGAATTATTTACTTAAAACCGTTAAATAGTGAAGAAATAATATTGTACAAATTAGTTACTTCGGAATTCAAATGACCACTACTCTGAAAAGAATAAACCTTTCGACGTCCAGTTTGCGGCAATTAATTTCTCTTGAATAGACCTTTTGTTTGATACCAAACTCGACCTAGGCTTACGTTGAAGATTTTCAATCAACTTCTCGTGGGCCGTCCCCTTGGAAAGATGAAATAGCGTCAAAAAGGAATGTTCTTTGTAACCAAGATCATGTACAAGATGTCACTTTTACACAGGGTCTAGAAATATAACCTGCACCAAGGTCTTAGGAGCTAAATGTGCGAACATGAACAAATGAAAAGAGAATGTCGTTATCTATAGAGTATTACAAGTACCAAAGATGCTAACATGTTGAAAACATTAAAGTATATCTTCTAAATTTGATATTTACTACACAATTAATAGTAATACTATTTGCTGTAGTGGAATATGCATGTTTACAAAGCACAATTTATAACGTATTACTGGCGAAGGAACAGTGGAATAAACAAGTTCTATTACTGTATAATCGATATGAGAAAAGTAGTTCTTGAAATGTAGACAGCAACACAGTGGCTGGCTCAGAACGGCTTCTCCCAGCAAGGAGACAGCGACAACTGGCGATAAATGGCATATTGGACGATTAATTAAGGAATACCTCACATTGAGACTTTTTGTGCAAAGATATCCTGTAATTGCACGCGGATGGTTTTACTAAATTTGGTAACAACCAATCAAAGGAAAAGTATGTCCGGGACATATTATTGTTACGGCGAGTTCATAATATTTCGTTTGTAAAAAGTGTTTTAACAACTTATAAGAAAGAAGAGAAACTTGGGGTGAAATTTTTTATTTTTGCAGACTACCGTCTGCAAAAATAAAAAAAGTCTATTGAACCTGTGGAAAGTTGCTAGTATGGACATAATCTTAGTAAATTGTTGTAACGTTTTAGGTCCTGTTAGAGAGATATGTTTATCACCTGGTAGCTAGTTAGCAATATGAACTAAACAGTAGACACATTTTCTCCCAAGTCATCGCTGAAAAGGTGACATGCAATTTTACCGTCAGCGGCCCAAACGTATTTTTCTGATTCGTCTTCATTATTATAAAAAATTATAATGAACACTATATGATTTTTTAAGGTCCAATCTGGTGGACTATAAGTTGATATCATGTTTTTTTTTAATTTTAAAACACCAAGAATTAAATATAAAATTTCACATATTTAATAGTAAAATGTATAAAAATATACAATTTAATATAAAAACCAACTAGAACAGTGCTTCACCTGTTAGATGACACTTTAAGTGGTGATTATACACTCTTTATTACGGACCAAATCGTTCGAATATTGGCGGAATACTGACCGCCTTGTTTTTGGTCTATTTCGTGGAGTGAAACAAAATGCTGAAAATTTTGCTTTAAGCATTATGCGTTTTTCAAAGAGCGCCATATTTTTTACTCAATGGACTATAAATATTAGTTATTCTACCAACGTATAATGATTAACTCACTAATTTCTTTCATACGTCTTATTGACTATGTATAAACAATATTCAAAATTAGTAAATGATATTTATTTATTTGCTGCTTTAATTCACTTTACATGCCAAACCGAAAACTCAGAAGAAACCAGCTGAATTGAAGAAAAGCTCAATGGCAACCGACAGCAAAATATCGACTGCTTAAGCAATTAATTCTCCATTCAATTAAGCAAAACAATCTCAAAGATTTGCAAAAACAAAGAACCACAATTTAAAGCTTTCAAAATTAATGTCATAATGTATCGAAAGAAAGGCCATTATATTGATCGATAAGACCGATACGATCTAAGTCACGAGACAGGCGTACGTTACGGGCAAGGAATTTCTAATTACTTAAAAAGTTGTTCTTTTAGAATTCATCTGACGAACGAATTTGGATCAGTTAATTCTTTACGTATTCCGAACGGGCAGAACACCGTGCTCCAATAATCGAACATAAAGCCATTTATTTGCAGATTTACACAGAATATGTAAGAAAAACTGACTGTAAAAGGAAATGATTTAATTATGACGCTCCAGGAATTCCCAATGTTCAGTTCAGATCAGATACGATTTACGCATTCGGGTGGAGAGGGGGAGGGGGTCCCATCAATCATTGGCGGGACGACCATCACTTGGTGCCACGTCATCGGAGATATGTCGTGTTTTGTATCAGGAACGTTTTTGTGAGAATACCAATAGATCGACAAATTGAATTAGAAACTATTAAACGTGGACTCGTAGCCAGGACTTGTTCATAGGGTAGGCGAGTGATTAGAAAGAGTGGTGTTTTCAGGGTGAGTGAATTAAGCTGTTATCATATAACAACTGTTGTTCTTGAGATTATTAGTATATTTTTTTATAGACCATGATTAAATTATGTGAGCTATTTTAACCTGCATCACATGCACGCTACCGGTAGTAAGGGATGTTTTACCTTCACATAATCTCATCATAGCCCATCAACTTCTACACTCTACACACAGATATCATTGAGTCTGAAATATAAAAATCGAGTAAGTTAATTTGTAATTTGTAGTCTTCCGAATAAATTAAGAGGGGAGACACTTAATACTCATAATGACAGTTCTTGGCCTTATGAAGTTGATGACAGTCATTTTAGTTAATATAACTATTTTGAGGGATGAAAGTGATTTATAAATTAAACCCTGAAAGTTGTGTCTTGGCCCCCTAAATAAAAGAACCGTGTCTTCTGGATTAAACATTTTGTTAGGCTGTGTTGTAATATATTGTTACTATAAATAATAAAAAGTAAAGGGCCAATAGTACTTCCTTAAGGGATCCAAACTAAAACTGGAAAAAGTTAAATCCTACTCATTATTTCAACGAACTTTTTAAATGACAGATCACAAAGATGAGTTCTCAAACATACAAACTTCACGAACGTAGTGTGAATTACAGGTCCAGTATTAAAATCCAAAATATGATGGTGCATAGACTCACTGGGGACGTGTATTATTAAGCCTACGACAATGACAATAACTAGAGCACATAAATTGGTTCGGTCGAAAAGATAAAACGGAACCAAGACAAGGAAAATCTTCTCATAGGCTTAAAGACTAATATAAAACATTATGATCTACCTCATCGGATGCTTTGGGAGAGGTCGTAGAGTAGTTTTACGTCACGAACTCAATTAATTTTCAATATGAAGAATATTTCCCTGAAGAAGATTTTATTCCACATTAGTTGTTAATATGTTTGTCTATTATACATCATTGTTCTGGTATGAGAGCACAGTTTATATTCATGTAGTTTTTAAGCTATCTATGTTTCTTTTATTTTTTCAAATATCTTGGAAAGTGTTCTCTGAAGAGATATAGGTCGATAATTATTTATATCGTCTTCATTACCCTTTTATAAATTGAAATTTAGTTGTATCATACAGTATTTTCTGCTTGAGTAAAGAAATATTAGATCTGTTGCATCCAAATTATGCAGTTTTGGTTTGTTGATCGAATTTCCCAATGCAAACAAAGTACATTTTTATGTCTTATATAAACATATTATGAGATTATATAAGACACAAAGTGTATAAAAAAAGTATATACTTGCTTGTTATATACCAAACCACTAACAACTAATCGTCGTGCCTCCAAGCGTTGTACTAACTGTGTTTAATATCATAGTTCAGATCAGAAAAGAAATGTTGAGTGAGAACCGAAGTGAAGAATTCACAATAAAACCTATTTTTAGCGTAACGGTTACCATTTTTGTCTTCGATACATAGGATCACCTCTTAAGTACCGGGACGTCCAACAAATTTGCCAACAGAGTTGGACTGTTGTCACAGAAAAACATAAGATATCTGTTTAAAAAATGTCAATAGGGAAGTAAAGTTAAAATTAAAAAAAGACTAAACAGTTGAACGGAAATAACTGCAACCCATAAATCCAAGTCATACCTTTGAAATATTTACAAAAAAGTAACAGTTGCACATTAGATATTTAAGTACCAAATGCCAACAGTAGTTAAGGAACGCTTGCATGCGTGAGACATGTCATAACAGCACGAACTCCACTTCATCCAGGATATTCCACGTATGGCAAAACTAACCGAGAAAGCCTCCGTTTCTTCGAACAATAAGCGGTCTTCTAATGATTACTGACCGTAAGTTGCCGGTCTTTCGATTATTTCTGCCAATAAACCGGGCATTCCTCCAGAGACATTTGACAGCATTTCATCGCCGGAATGCCAACAATTTCTGTGGCGGTTACATAAATATGAGACCACTTATGAGGGACGCACCACCTTTACAAGAAGCCAGCGACGGAGTTACATGTTGTTTTGTTTTGCTATTTGGTCCCGTAATAATTTAATGTGCGAGAACGGCTGTTTTTCGGGAAATTCCGACGCATAACTTTTGATAAATGGAATGCTGTAATATCAGATAGAATTTTGGCCCTCATTTAGGAACTAATGAGGTTATCTGTGAGTTGGGGTTGACGGTTTCATTGAAATCATAAAATAAAAAAGGATCCGAATTTTTATATAAAATAATTTATCATTAAGAATACCTTACTGTTATTTTATTTCCGTTTTAAATAATGAATTTTGAATCAATTTTCCTCTAATATTAAAAAAAAAAAAACAACAACAAAACAAATAACCTCCCAACATACATAATACACCTTGGAGCCGTCTAACTATCTGAACTACGCTTTGTACTCGATAAATCATGATTTACTTACGATTTGTAAATAGCAATCATTATATTGTGTCAAAGATATGAAAACATCTCAAAGAATAAACAACCCTTCGCTCACGCACGCACGCTGACAAGCCGGTTACAATCATAGAGCAAGAACTTGCTCTGTAGTTACAATAGGATATTTAATCTACGGTTCACTAAAATTAATATATATATATATATTCATTGCAAATATAATCTTTTAATTTGATTCGAAAACTCTTTCAAAACAAGCCCAAGCTCAGTATAACTATGATAATATTAACAATTAACATAAATAATAAAATAACTAACAAATTACAAAAATTTTAATATAAAATAAATATAGTGATAAGCAAAAAGAGTTACGACATATTTTTACTTATGTTCACTATAATATCAAGTATATATAACGCAATACGATTAAGAATAATGTTTATGATTTTAAATTTTGATTCCGTTTAGTGTAGTGTCACTGACGTTTATTCGAACTCAAGCTACCGTTCCAAGTATGTCAGAGTGTGTCTGTGAGAGAGGGTAAAGGGATAGCTACGACACGTCCTTGAACAGATCATATTATTTAGCGAATAAATATTGCCTAGTTTTTGTCTTCAAACTTTTTTTATATTTTTTACTTTCCCCCATATGCGTTAGCATAGAGAAAGTAGGCGTGATCGTCCAAAAAATGTTTTACAATTTGGTCTAAGAATGCGTTTTAAGGTCCCCTGAACCAAAAAAAGTGCTTTTTTTGTTAATTTCGGATATCTGTCCGTATGTGCGTCTGTCTGTATGTATGTGCACTTCGCTGGAAACCAAATGGATGGATACAATTTTATGAAATTTGGTGTAAAGGTGTATTTAATCAATATCTCCAGATCTTTTTTTTTCACTTTTTAGAAGTTTTAGTTTTTTTTATGGGAAAAACCATACAAAATGGAATTTTTTTAAAACGGGCTGCAACGATTTTGATCAAATTTTCAGAAAAGATGTGAGTTACAATTCAAAATATTTTAGTAAAACCCGCATGTCTCAAACATTACTTTTTTTTTAGTTATGGCAAAAAACATATTTGGTAGTCAAATTGGTAATTTTCAGTTTTGAATTTTTAGTGTTTAATATGGGGAAAAGTTTGTGCCAATTCTTGGGAACTATTTATTTTAATTTGAACATTAATTACAGGTCACTTCGAAACTTTGTATGTAGTAGGTGTATATTTGTCCATGTAATTTAAAGTTAGTCTGAAAGTAAATGCGATCAATTTTCTGTAGGAAATATTTCAGCAGAGTTTGTTCATCATCTTTGGTATTCGATCATTTATAAATATCAGTATTTGTTGGAGTCTCCAAAATTGGCTCAATTCCGACTTTGCAACAATGTGGCTCGTCAAATTTGGTCACGCCTTGTCAGTTTCTAATGGCAAGTCAACTTCACCGACATTATCCCACTTGGCATGCTGGCACTCTCAGCCACTGTGGTTCCAGCAGGCGTGTTAGACGTGCGTGCGTGGCGTGCAGGTGCGTTACGGAAACGCAACCGCGTTATCACTTCATTGATATTCCATCGTGAGATCAGTGTGCGGACCGTGAAGATGTACTATCAATCATGGGAACGTCAACTTGAGTCTTGGCTCATCGAGAGAATTTGTTTTGTTTCTTTATCTGTTTGTTCGTTTTTATCTTTTTTTCTAATCAACCCTGCACAGAACCAATTGTGAGACGAAACCAGCACTTTCATTCGTATTCTAAAAAAAAAAAAAATAAACTTAAAGGAAATCAAGTTATCATCATTTTTAGATTTAACAAACATGTGGGTAAAGTGTTATTTAACCTAAAAGAATTTAGAGTATGACTAAGGCAAAATTGGATCCTAATGTAATAAAAACTTTACATTCAATTCAAGCTCAAACACCAGCACAAATCTTATTCCATAAATTAAGAGTACTGTTCTGACGCTTTTCTAAACACTGAAAAAAACACAGAATTTCGATGATGAGATTCTTGGGTATACTCTTGGGAAGAAAAAGCCGTTATCGAACCAGAACAAAATACATTCACAAAATAAACTAAGCCAGTGGTGCTGCATAGTTTTAAACAGTTTCTTACATCATATCTAGTATCTGTTCCATGTTCAGAGCTACATAATATTTCTGATATAACAAAACTCAACAACGGGTTCAGCGTTATATATAGCACAGCTCATCAATGAGGACTGTCTCATACGCCACAACTCATAAATGTATACAGTTTCACATGACACAATTTAAAAATGTACAGTTTCATATTGCACAACTCATAAATACTTAAAGTTTCACATGACTCTACTCATGAAGAGTGGTTTTATATCACTCCTTGACATACACCTTAAAATAAATTGTAAATGTCAGATCTCTATATTTTTTGTGATCATACCAGCTTTTATGTTACTCAATATGAAAAATTGTACAGTTTTGAAAATACATCACTCAAACTATAAACTAATGTTGTTTATACTTTGTTGATTTATAATGTTATTCATATTTTATTGATAGACTAATGTTTTTTTTCTCATTTATTGTCAAAAACATACGATATCACTTCTCTCTTCAAAATTTTACAAGAAACGGCCCCAATCTGATACTTTGAGTAGTTTTCATAAAATAAATACTGAACAAAAGTAAAATTAATTGGGAAATTTTCTGAACCGTTTAAAATAAAAAAAGAAGCTAGACAGTATGTTAGTTTTCCCCCATTTTTATATAATTGTGTTGGGAAAAAATAATCCAGGAATGGGAAAAACAAGAAATAAAACAATTCAAACCATCGCACTAAGTAAAATCAATGTTTAACCACATTTCCTAGCTTTTGTCGATGACATTCCAACTTAACACTAAGCATATTAGCTGCTCGAAAGTAAATAGAAATTTCACTTGATAAAAGGCAGAACACATGACAAGTCTTAAATCAGTTCCGAAATTCTTAAAGACGAAATGCGGGGACAGCAAACGTGTTGTATTCCTTGATTTAAATATCTCTAATTCATACAAATCGAGCCTTGAAAAAGGTACAAATAAAGCTCATTGTAAAAAAATATGTATAGTTGATTATAAAATAACACAACACGTTTAAAATACAAAATCACTTTCTAAATTTGCCAAACGCAGACACTATGACACAATAATTAGACTAAAGTGCCTCTACGGGACAGAGATTTTAGTTTTAATCAAAAATGTCATCGAAGAAATAAAAAAAAAGGTTGTCGAGAAAATATTAGTATATGAAATTCTGGCTTTCAAACTTAAACATAAAGACTTAAAAGAATACACTAACATACAGTACATTCTAATATGAGAAAATGAAGAATAAAATTCTATGGACATATCAAAAAAAATTGAATCCAGTAGGTTAACAAGTTTTATTCTAGAATTATATGACAGTCAAAGTTTTGCCAAAAACAGAAAAGAACCTCTAAAAGTAGCAGGTACAACACAAACTGACATTAACAGGTTCACATTTAGTCAAAGTATTTTTATTGACTTGAGTGAGAGGAAAATTAACCAAAAACAACCGGGTCTTGTAAAAAAGTGCACATTGCGAAAGCATTAACAAGTTTGGGAACAAAGAAAAGCCAACTAATCAATTCAGAATTAATTTTACTTTACGTGGTTCTATTAAGTCCATAAGTGAGAAATAACACATAGAATATGAATCTATTTAGGTCTTATGCTTATAGAATCCTTTGCGTAATTTTCACGCGAGGAATTCACTTAGAAAGCTTATCCAAGAATGTCTGCAATCGCATCAGTATACCATCCAATATGGTGCGAGATATCAACCTTGTCTTAGAAATGATAAACATAATAAGGACGATCATGTTACAAATTCCAAATTGGTTTCAAAATGACAATGCTAGCGGCATCCTTCGTTTATGATATATCGTCTTGAAATTCATCTTCTTCGTCAACATCAGGCATTTCAACACCAGGACAAGTTTTTGAGTGACGTAGCATTAATATTTTGAGGGTGGGAGGGCTTGCGGGAATCCGGGCCGAAATGAATATACGATTCTTTGAATTTAGCAGTGATATTGCAGCAAAAACCGGAGACTTGGGAGAAGTTATGCTTGGACTGGCGTCGCCCATTTCATACCCCGCGGTTCCTGGACCACACAGGATCAGACTTGCGGTCGTAATATTTTTTTGACAAAAGGATGCGATGTCTTGTTAATTTTTGAACAATTATAATGAATTCTCGGTTTTATTGGTGGACACATTGGAATGTTACACTAATATAGACTAAGTCGCCTGGAGTATCAACTTCTCTTTGTGAATAGTTGACTATGCGATTTGAGGCTAATTATCCTATCGTTACAGTGTTAAGAAACGACTATTTTTAATCGCTTTTTTCCAAAACAATTTAACACAATCACGAACTTTTTTACGAATCAAGATTCCGACATTAAAGTTTATGGACGATCTGTCCCAAATTATGTAATCAACAATTAACAATGAGAAGCTGAAACCTTGCCTATGTGCGGAGGCAATCACCATGTTTAAATGGAATGTTGCGTCCAGCATCATCACCCTTCAACAATACTTGTTTTCTTAATATATAAAATCCAAAACCATATGCTTACTCATCAAGAAATATCCAGAACCAGAGAAAAGATTTTGAAGAACTTTTGAGGGAGGTTAGCTTGTGTATATTGGTTCTTCAAATACATACGTTTTTGTGCATGCCTATTAGGAAAAGATAAAAGATCTATTAAGTCTTGATCTTTTATCAAGACCTATTAAGTCTTGATAAAAGATCCTTACTGCACTACAGTTTCTGTTACTTAGAGAATACACTTCAACTATGAAGAGTTTTTCATTGTTTGTACTCCATAGAAAAATCTCCAAACAATAAAACCATAAACGTTTATTACGTCGGAACAGTGAACAGTAATTATTGGCAGTCTGAGAGTTTATAGCTTAGTAATTCTTTACGTTCCAACAATGGTATGATCCTAATTAACAGCTGGTAACGGTAATACGGGTCTAATAGCACATTTGTAACAGGCAGGCCTAGACATACCTGTCTTGTATGAAATCTTATGCTCTATGTAACGCATAGAAGTTGGGTATATATATAAAAAAAACAGATATAGAAAAGTCTTAAAACTATACCAACTATTCGACACCATCGTTAAATATTGGGAGTTCCAATACAAAAAATTGTGTTGGCCACCATATTGAGAACGTTCCCGATTTAAAGTATGTTGTCAGCCGTATAGTTTACAAAAACAAGAACTTAATGAATCACTGTACTTTTATAGTAATAATTCTTGATTGTGACAGTGGGAAAATTATTTTTAATAGTAATTATTATTCTGTTACATATGATACAAAGTATTTCGCCATAAGTACATATATTTAAAAGTATAACCAGTTACGGTATTTTTCTAATACACCAGGGCTACACTTAAAGGTTAATATTGATTTGAGCACTTACGATATTCAATTTAAAAACATATTAATCATAGCAGAATACTCTCCCAGCTTTATCCACACGGCTGTTACACACCAGTCTAAGGTCAAAATAAGTCTATTTTATGTACAGTATATGGACTTAGTATAAGGAGTTCTATTTACAAAAGTCAATTAAAGTAATTTTTTTAAAATATATTATCATCAATATTCTATTGGGGGGATCGTAATTGAAAGTCTAAAATCTTTTAGGAGTGTCATTATATAAACGGGTTTCATAATTTAGTAAGTCATTCCTTGAAGTATCATTCTGTAGTTATCATGTTTCTAACAACAGTTGAATTGTTTTCAGTTGCATCTTTGACCTAAGAAATTTTATTTTGAAAATAACGTAAGCATTATAAATACTTTCTACCTATTAAGGTCACATCATACAAAACTTAAGGTACAAGGTATTCACTAAATAGCTCCGTGAGATTTATAAAGGATCGCTATGGACCAAGCGTGCTAAGAGGCCCATAAATGGCCCACGGTTAACAGCCCTTATAAAGGTGTTCTGTTTATGGCCAGATATCCCTATCTGGATGGCACGTACAGGGCTATTATTTATTCGATTCACCTCCAGAGTTATGACGGACAGAAAGGATGTTTTGTGTTTTTGCCCACGCTTTTTGTTCTTCCATCCGGCCCGGAGGACCAAAGCTTAAAACTTATCTTAGAGAGTTGTTCTCGTAAAGATCGTTTGATGTGTCTTAACATAAAATGTAGTATAGTAAAACAGCTGTAGTTATAACTATTCAGTAACTGACTGACTGATTTGATTACAAGAAAGAAACTTGACAATGAGAATTAGGATTGCCTGGTTCTAATAGTAAAATAATTTAAATATTACTGAATTTTCGTTTAGAGGTACTGTTTGGTTTAAAACATGGACTTTTCACCTTTCTCTGAAACTACATGATTCTTCAATACTAAGTGTCTGTGTGAACGATGGACTTTTGACCTTTCTCTGAAACAACATTACACCATAATACTCATTAACTGTGTGAACGTTGAAGTTTTTATCTTCCTCTGTAACTGCAAGACTCTTTACTACTCAGCATCTGTGTAAACTATGAAACTTTTACCTTCCACGAAACTAAAAGACTCTTTACAGTATCTGTGTGAACGATGGACTTTTGACATTCCTCTGAACCTGCAAGACTTCACACTAATCAGCATCCCTGTCAACGCTCACCTCATATTTTTTCTTTGACTTTGAAACTCAGCATATTTGTATAAAATAAACTAAAAACCTACAACTTTTTAATACTTTAAAGTGTTTTAGAAATACAATATTACACCCATCGTTCGTCTTGGTTCGATAGTCGAGTTTGTCACCAGTCGTTTATACAATAGTGTCACTGTAAGGTTACGTTTGACTAGTTATCCTCTTCAAATCCCATGGTAATTAAGATTTTAAATGTTCTACTGGATCATACCTTCAGATCATAAAAAGTTAAAATATATTGGACGTACGGCAAAATATGGGATAAAGATTTACTTCTCCAGAAAATAAATTGAAGGAAAAAAATATCAACCAGGAAATTCTGTGAAGATCACTGCCACAGAAATCAAAATTACCTAATTTCACTTGGAAACACTGAATTTTTAAAATATACTCGAGTGAGTTATCAAATTCAAGGCTTAAACAACCAGAGTTCGAATGTAGGAAAGAAATATGTGGTAAAGGAGACTTATGGGAGGTAAAGTTATTGCAAGCACGTTTCGACGAGTCATGAATGGTATTCAAACTATTTAACAATCGTATTTACAAGAAGACTAGATAACGTGTGTGGCTAATATCGCAGATAATTGATCTCAAGCGGGGCATTATCTCGGTCAATTATGACGGAACTCAAATCAATTAAACAGCTATAAAACAAATGGATTCCCGGTACAGAAACATTCAAGTTTCATTATCGACCTTAGACAGACAGATTATTAACAGGAAAAAATGACGATTATAAGTTATCACTAGTTTGTGATGTACAGCGTTAATTAGGGGTGTACATGAACCTGGGGCTGTTATAGTAAAACAAACGCCGACATTCTTATAAGTCCACGGCCGTAGTGGATCTATTAAGTATTATGTGCGGTTGCAAGGAAAATTAATACCGCCGAGTAAATATCATTATACTCTCGCAACTCGGCTGAGAAAAAAGATGCCGAACGAATTCCGGGAGATCCAAATGAAAATACCTCAGCGTCATTTTTTCCCGACGTATATATTAGAGTCCACGAGCCACCCACTGAGCGAGTCTCTGAAATCGATTATTAATGCTATCTATCGAAGGCATTATATCGATTTGTAGGTCGCTAATCGACCATTAGAGTGTGGCGCGGTCATACAAGTTGCCGCGTTTACTTCTTTCATCGGGTTTTTGTCAGCGGTCGTCCCGGCTAGACCGGTGTTGCTAACTTTGGTTGCCTTTGACCACTCGAGGTTCATCCTTTTTAAGTTTTAGCGGTAGTTTTTCTTGGACGTTTCCAGTAAGTTTACGATCAGCTGATGCTCGATTTATTGGTGGTGTATTTGTGTTGAAACTACTCTACTTGCTGTCTTAAGTGGAACTTCCTGTCATATATCTCCCCAGCAGTTTCGTACTATGAATGTAATTCTATAATAAAACAGGTTTTAATAGGTATTTAAATCAAATTTCATTATTGTTGTTGACAATAACATGGCATAAAAAAAGTCTTATAGTAGATTAAAACAAATGCATATACTCTAATTTGAAAAAGGAAAGATTTAAGGGCTGTTTCTACCCCTTAGGTATGAAATTTCAATAAATATTTTCTTAATGGTATTCATGATACAGCTAACTTCCCTCAAAATGTCATCAAAATCTATTCTGTGGCTCCGGAGGTTTTGTAATGAATGAGAACATCTTGTTATATTTAATTATATATAAATGTATTGTTGTAATGCCTTGCCCCCGGAGCTTCACCTACTCACAAAATATATAAATTTTTTCATAGCAGATTCTAAGCCAGTAAAGGTTTAATTGTGTGACCCACTCCTAATTAAGAGCCTTTCTACATTTTTAATTTGGAATTTGGGCGCAGTGGGTCTATGTATTTCAAATTTTGGGAAATTTAAAAGCACATTTGAGTTCAGGAAAATATATTTTTATTTTATACCTTACTTCAGAGTACTAAATAAATATTAAACATTTGTAAAATTAATTTTTGCAAGAGCTGCAAATATTTATTTTCATACAGGAAAACTGAAGTTGTAGGTTTTTACTCGTGCATTAATAACGAGTTTTTATTAATATACTATTTTTAATAATAGGATAGAAAAATATATTTGTTCTAAAAAAAGTGTCCTCAAATAAGTTAATGATGTTGAAAAAAGTTTACAATTCGTCTCGTTTACACAAAAAAAATCCTTTTATATATTAAACGTTATAATTTTAGTTTCTCAATTGGAGATACAAAAAAGTGACATCATGTATTCGGAATACTTTTTGCGCCAAATCATATCGATCTTCAGCTACTGTAGTTGAGACTAATCCAACAATACATGGACCCTAATAGCAACAAATTGTTTTGCCTGTTTGTGTTTACTTTAAAGCCATCAAAAAGTCTCTTCTGACGTTTATTTGCACAACTGAAATAATTTAATTTATAAAATGAACATTTTTACAACAAAAAGTGGAATAGCAAACAACTATTGGCCGTGTCGACAGTAACATGGCGTTGTCCTGGATGACGTGAGGTTTATTGTCTACCCCATCACCGTCAACAGACTGATGTCTTCTACATTGTTCCGTGACAAGAAACTGTCATGTAGTTGAAAACATAGAAAAGAGTGTCTTGTTGTATAAATAAATTATTACTAGCAATTTATGATGGTAATTTAACTATCGATGAAAAAGGGGGAAACAGAAGAAAATGTAAGTAATGATTGAAAAAGAGGTTAAGGGGGCTAAGTGTAGGTAATGACAAAAAGCGGTTAAGGAAAGTAAAATTGGTAACGCTTAAAAGGGGGTTTAGTGAAGTAAACGAAGGAAAGGGTTAAGAAGGGTTAAGGACATTTAATGTATGTGATCCAAAAATAGATCAAGATAAGTAAATTTAAACAATAACAAATGGGGGGGGGCTAGTGGAAGTAAATTAAATGTTAATAACGAAGAGTATGGAATTTAATATAATAAGTTTTTAAAAAAAGGGGGACAGTGAAAGTAAACATTGGCAATGGAGTATATAGGATTAAGAGGATTTAGGTAAGGAAAAAAAGGGTACTAACGGAAGTAAAACTAAGTGACATTGAAAAACACTCAAATCAAGGTAAAATAAAATAAATCATTTAACAAAGATGGAACCAAAAAGTAAAACTAAATCATCCCATTAAAGCTGGATCAAAAGAAACATTATTTAGAATCTTAGAGAAGCATCTTATAATTTGAGGATATAAAATGCGAGTGTCATTAAAAGTCATGGCATTTAGTAAGCAAACACTTTTTGTGAATTAAAATGTGATTGGCTCTCCTCGTCATGTTACAGATATGAACATTTGCACATAAATTTAATGTAAGCATATTTTCATATTAAAATCAACAGATCTTTAAGTTTTAGGTACATATGATAAAATAAATAGTTTGATATTTAAATCTTTGAACCAAAAACAATTGCTTTTGTCTACGTGAAAAAGATTTTTAGAATTATTTACTTTAGTAACTCTAGAGTAGCCATTTCATGGCAAGAGATTGGGAAATTAAAGAAATTATATAATTCTGCTCTTTCACATAGACATGAATTGTGTTGGATATTAAATCAGAACTATACTAAAAAACTTTCCACATCAAAAACCAATTTTCTAATTCAAAATTATACGCTGAGATTATAATGGTCAAAAAACATTTATGTTTGTCAGTAAAAGTTTCGATTTTACATACAGCCTTTTATTCTGTAGAAAAATATGGTCCGTAAGAAATAAACAAATTCTTATTCTTATTCTAATGATTATTTTACAAATTCAAGTGTGTACCATACAGAAAAAATAATAAGTGATTATACAAGACATTTCCTCTACAGTGGCGCTATTGTTTATGACTATTGTTATTTCACACTCTATTTATGCTGAAGATCTATTTTTTAATTTAATAACGAGTAATCTACATCAAAAATGGGATGTAATTGTTACGTATTCAAATACATACAAGGCAGTTAGAAAGTATGGATTAATGGACTCAGTCCGGGCTCCCTCTGGTACTGTCAATCAAATTGGGTCATCACTACGTTACGGCAAACTTGTACAGTATGCTGATGACACAACGCTTTGTTTCAACAACATATCGAGAGTAGATCTGGAACAGCAAACTTTTGTTGACACCAACTATTGTGTCCAGCATTTCAATCTGAAGGCGAATTCTTCAAAACCAAATGTCCTGACTTTCGCGCTACGAACAGGAGATCCAAGTGACGAGCAGGTTGTCATTTTGGATGGCACCATGCAGGATGTAGTTAACTGTTCAAAATTCCTAGGAATATTCCTCGTTAAAGAATTTACTTGGAGTGCTCATATAGACCATGTTTGCTCAAAACATTCTTCAGGAATTTTTTGTTTTGAGGTCGTTAGCAAAATATTGGCCAACTCAGGTTCTGATGACGGCGTATTACGGCTTTTTACCCTCCCCCTTACCTACAGTTTGGTATTTTGAGGAGCTTGCTCAAGATTACAGGACAATTCGTCCCACGGACATTTCGTCTGCAAAGAAAAATGCGGACATTCCATCCCACTCTGTGGAGTGTCTACCTGGGTCGGGTTTGATAATTAGTCTCCAAATATTTCTAAACGGACACTTCGTCCCACCCTGAGAGAACCTAACCTAACCTAACCTTTTTACAACCCTTCTCTCAGGTGGGACGAAGTGTCCGTTTAGAAATATTTGGAGACTATTTATCAAACCCTACCCAGGTAGCCGTTCCACAAAGTGGGACGAAATGTCCGCATTTTTCTTGGGGGATGAAATGTCCGTGGGACGAATTGTCCGGACACCCTTGCTCAAGCGGTCAGTTTTTCAGAGCTTTCAAATAGCAAAAGCAAGCGATTCGCATAATCACGTGTTTGAAGTTCAGAGAATCTTGCAAGGAAGCATTTAAGGAGTTGCAACTGTTGACCCTACCAAGTCTCTACATTTTAGAAACAACCTTATTCTAAATGTTTAGGACCAGTTTGTCTAAATGTGCTAAGACCAGTGGTAGAGACATTCAAACCTATGTCACACGAGGCAGGAATACCTACCGAACTGGGAGACACAGGACGGGGGTTTGTAAACGAGCACTTGCCCTCTCAAGCAGGGGTTCGTTTTATCAACAAGTTGCCCAATTCAATTAAAAGTGCCCCGACGCTTAAGGCGTTAAACAATCGTTTGAAACGCTTTTTAGCGTACCAAGCATTTTACAATGCTGACGAGTTCATGGCATACGACGAGTTCATGACATACGACGAGTTCATGGAATACGACTAAGTGACCGCGCAATCAGAAGACTGACAATCAGCGCTGGAAGTGTGTAAATTGGCAGAATGAATGTGGTGTGAGTGGAAGTTCTGTATGTTTTACTGGGGTTTCTATGTGGCATGATTGTTCGTATTTTAGTTGTTATTATTATTATTATGACGATTACTATACATTGTATATTGTCCTGCAATAAAAGATTTGATCATATTATTATCAGAAATGCCAGTTTTGAGTGACCTGTGACAAGATCAGCTAAAGGACTATACTTTAAATTGGAATCCGAACCATGTACTTTATGTTTGTCTTTGTTACCTACTTTGCCAGGCTTGGCTCACAGTATTATGTACTGCTGATGAGGATGTTTGGGAATTACATTTTGTCCCATACACTTGCCTACATTTCTCGCCGTCTTGACTCAGTAGTTCCCCGACATGTTTGTAAGTCAAGACAGCCACAAGGTCACGACTGTCTCACTCGACTGTCCGAGTGACGTCATCAGGTTGACCGGTCACATCGGGTGTCGAGTATTTTGACTGCCAAGTTCTGGCGCGCCTCGCCTGCTCGTCACAATACGGTGTTTTGATCATCATTCTACCGGCAGGTCCAAGGTCCATCAAAGCGTGCCAAGTGGATGTCTCATTTGTTAACTTTGTATGACTAGATTCAAATATGTTATTTCTAAACTTGAATGTTGCGGTGGGTTTAAGAGTACGCCTGTGGTTTTTATAAGTAAAATATTGGATTAATTTTGCCAACAATTTAAGGGTTTTTTAATTAATTCACTCAATTTCTTATTTGATGATTTTTCCTTTTTTTATTTTAAAAGCTTGTTTTAAATATAATATATCAATAGATTTGTATAATTATAAAGTTGTCTATAATAACAATACTATAATGTAATTCAGAATTGTTTACACATTTTTTTTCTTGAAAAATACTATTGGTTTTCGACCGATGAGATGAGAAAGTGAGAGAAAAACAATATCTTATGCAAAAATGTACAAACTAAGGTGAACAAACCTGGAATGTTTTTTAACATGAAATATAATTTAACCAGTAAAATTTAACAGTTATTTTTTTAAATATTGAGTACTAAGAATAGTGGCCAAAAACCCAAACCTCTCTACGAGTACTCGAAAAATTTGATAAAAATTTACAGACGTTTGTTGTCTGTAATAAAAAGGTTGACGTATGTTAGACATACTAAACAAAATAAGTAAATCAAGCAGGTCAAGTAAGTTTTTATTTATTAATTTTTTTGTAATTCATTTTTATAAACAAAATAACAGTTATTAATATGTCGATCTTTGTCTGGTCCGATTATTTTTAACTTATTACATTATCTTACATTTTTTGTTTGATATTTTAAAAATTCTAGACTAATATAAGTAATATTATTGTCCTAATAATTAAAAATTGCAGTTATTGTGGGTTTTGATATTATACCAATCTACTCCCGAGCCAAAAGAAAAAAAAACATTTCTTGGAAAATATAGGAACTTTTACGTAACTAACAAACTTTCCAAAGAATTGGCACAAATGTCCCCCCATATTAAACATTAAAAAAATCAAAACATTGAAAATTAACAGTTTGATTCTCAAATATATTTTTTCAATATCTCAAAAACTAGACAAGTTATAGACTTGTTTTTTTTTTTTTTTTTTTTACTAAAATATTGTGAACTGTAACTCAGATCTTTACTGAAAATTTAATCAAAATCGTTAGAGCCGTTTTTGAGGAAATACTATTTTTGTATGTTTTTGCCCATTAAATAAAGAAAACTAAAATTAAAAAAAATTATGAAAGGCTAAATACACCTTCATACCAAATTTCATAAAAAATTGATCCATCAATTTGGTCTCCAGCGAAGAGCACATACACACAGACAGACGCACATACGGAGAGACATCCAACTTTAAAAAAAAAAAAAAAAAAAAAAAAAACACTGTTTTGGGTTCAGGGGACCCTAAAATGGATCTTTAGACCAACTTGTATAAAAACTTTTTTGGACGATCACAATTCTTTCTCTATGCTAACGCATATGGGAGAAAGTACATGTTAGGAACATTTACTGTTTAAATATTTAATTCCATTAAATATTAATGGAATTAAAAAGTGAGTAATTTCTCACTTCTTTTTTAAAACATATACAAGTCAAATGTTACGCCTACCACAAAATTTTAATCCTCATCATCAGTAAACACGAGAGTATAAGACTGTTCGGAGGAAATGTTTAAACAGTTTGCAGTGTCAAGTTATCCCTTAAGAGCGATGTTAAATTTGAAACAGCTCTGTGATAACGATTTGAGGGAAAATTATTATTTTTATATCGTTTGAAAAAGGGCTTAAAATTTACTATAGGCTATTCTTTTTAATTTTCATATAATATTGATTTGTTATGGAATATAAAATAGTGCGTTTTAGTATATTAGTTCATTATTTTATGAAAGTACAAATGGATACTCAAAAGTGGATCCAGCTTTACGTTAATTCAAACATTCTAAGAATGATAATGTTTCCAAAAATCGTTAAGTTACAGTATTGTATTCAATATGGCGTCGCTTACAAACTAGTAGCCTAATTCAGAGGACTTGATCAAGATTGATATAATGATGCCAACAGACTTTCCCTCGTGTAATATTAGACGTATGTATTCGTGTAATACGTGACATTTTCGCTGGAGGCAGTTGACTCACTTGAACACTTGTGGTAACAGTAACCAGTCTACTGCAGCATAACAGACCAAACGTAGTGTTGCTAGTATGAGAAAGGGGTTTCCTGATCCTTCTAATATAAAAGGTGTCAAATCCTTCCAGATTACAAAGGTTAGTTTTGTAAGAGGCTTCTTGGGAGAAAGCTACAAAAAACTGACTTGGTTTAAGTTTGTGTGAATCTTAAGAGAACCCTCATTAAAGGTTGATACAAACATGGATGGTAAAACACTTTTATTTTTTGTCGAAAAAAATGCACAAGTAAAATTATGAATTCACTTCGAATATTTACTTTTTCTTCAGGTGATAACACTTTTTCATTCATATCAAGAAATGTCATCGTCAAGCACCAAGAGCTATTTTTGTAGAGTTTTTGTTTATCTAAGAAAACCAATATCCTGTACTAAATATGGTTTATAGCTTTTGTTAAAATTTTTAATGTGCATAGCTTTAAATTATTATGGTTTTAGGTGTGTTAATTTTGAACATCATAAAGCTCTTGTTTTGTTGATATGTTATTTCCAAACAAGTAAAAGACACATTAATTATACTTGAATGTTACTGGACTAACATGAAAGATAATAAATACATTATCCTAATACTTTATTTATTTATTTTTTGCCTTAAATAATAGTTTTCTCAAGTAGAATAAAGGGGGCACAATATATGACTAAGACCTTCCACATTTAGGTAGTGCAAGATCTTAGTCTCCTACTGAAATATTTATCTCCTACTGAAGTACCCAAATCCCAACGATTTTCCTCACGACCTAGGTAAAAGGAAAGGCAAACTTCCCACAGTGTGAATTTGGCTCGACCATCAGACATCTATCTGGAGTGACCAAAACCTCCATCGATCAGTATTCCTGAAGCCTCCAGTGCCGGAACTCCAGCGGCCTCGACCGACCCACGGCCTTCCCGCACCTTCAGCCCATACTGATGACGGCCAGGGAGTGGACCGCTGGACTGTGTGAACCGATGGGTACAGTTATAAGACTTGGCCAACTCCCAGGAAGTGTTATGGCAGCCGATGGGAAGTTGTTTGCCCTTATCATGTCAGTAATATCTGAAAGGTATGGTTTAATATTGCCATAGTTTTAATTGTGAAGAATAACACATTTCCGCTACCTTCAACAACAACACTCAGGGAGTATTCCGTTTGGTTAAAGCTCATATAGTAAATTAGACAGATTTCTCTTTCACCTAATTTAAACTGCAAATTGGTTTTTGAGGATGGATATTCAAGGAAAAGCACACAACTGGAATTTACTTTTCTACTTCAAGTTTCTTTACTATGGGCATACTCATCCCCATGGTAAAGATGATGCTGCAATTTAAGGTTTCCAAATACCTTACCATTTGTTTAAAATAGTTTATAGAATATCAGAAAAGGGATTAAATTGTGAAATATCTCCTCTTTAATAATGCTATTTTTAAAGTTCCGATATTAGGATCTGGAACTCTGAAACAATGTAGTCTGATGATCCACAGTTTCTCGTGTACTAACCATTGCTTGTTTATATTACGGAAAGCAGTACACTGATAAAGGTTTTAGTACACTGATAAAGGTAGTGCATTTAATCAGTAACAAATTTAATCACAAATTACTTTTTTTTCTAAGGAAGTGCCAGAAAATTTTGTATTCTAAGTTAATGAGACTCTTACTACCGATATAGTTCTTGAATAATAACGATATTTTCATACTTTTCAATCATCCGAACACAGTTTTAAACTCTTTATTTGATCTATCAATCTTTCCTCATCACTCGATCCCTTGCTTTTCAGTAACTAGTCTCTTTGTTGTACAACACTTTAAAATTAATTATGCTTAAAGTTTATTCAAAGCAAGTTCTATGCCTGCTTCTTTAGATCATAAGATAGACTTAGGTCACATACACTCCTATATTGAAGCCAGTACAAACAGAGTCACATGAATGTAGTCAGAAAAAATCTGGAGTATGTGACGAAATTTTTTCCACATTAATACAATAACAAATTCTGTTGAATCTACCTTAATGATTGACCAGTCTTCAATAAACTTCATGAAGAAAATTAGTGACCACATTGACTTTGTTAAACTTTTACCTAACCTAACCTGTAAATACCACTGTACATGTATGAGTGGGTGGGTGGGTACATCAACAACAATGTTTGTGTAAGGGCGGGCGGGTGGGTCAACATCATTGTTCGTGTATGGGCGGGTGGATGGGTCACTACCAATGTTCGTTTATGGGTGGGTGGGTGGGTCAATACCAATGTTCATGTATGGGTGGGCGGGTGGGTCAGTACCACTATACGTGTATGGGTGGGCTGGTGGGTTAGGTTAGGTTAGGTTAGGTTAGGTAAAAGTTAACAAGTAAAAAGGTAGGAAGTAAAAGTTAGACTTCATAAAAGTTATGAACGTTTTCGAAGAATAGAAAGTTTAAAAAGGAGATTTTCTTTGAAACAAGATATTTAGGTTTTCTACAAAATCCTGATCCAAAAGTTATGCAGATAGTTACTGTGAATCATTTTCCAAAGATGATCAGCTTTATTGAAACAAGAGATCACTTGGTGGTGAAGGAAATTCAGTCAGAATCGTAAATATAAGATATTATCATTTTGCTACGTATAAATGTTATGTAACCTTTGAGTCAGTGCTTCAACTAGCTGTGACGTACAGTTTGGGAATTTGCTTCTATTACAATAAATGTTAACGACTTTAAAACGAAAATGTTTATTGGCCATTTGTAAAAACTTTCCATTCGGATGACAGAAAGAATAACGTTACTACAGAACCATAAAAACTGTCATAAAAGGAAATATTTAGACGGTCATAAACCTGTATTACCGTTCGACAAAGACAGCTGTGACAAGTACGGCCAAACCCGGCCTCTCGTTCGCATTGCTACGGCCAAGTCGGCGGCTTCCTACGAGGGAAAAACTCGTCCAACATGGCTAGCTAAGAGAAATAAATCCATAGACGACTTCTATAAACTTGCGCCTTTCTGAGGTGATGAAAAAAGTATAAATTTATTCCTGAGTTGAAGATGTGACAAGTCGGTGGTCATGGGGTGGGAAAGGAAGGGAGGGAGTGATTCTTCACTATACAATCAAGACATCGCATCGAAAACGCATTAAAAGTTGGGCCCCAGAGTAGGTAAGAAGAATAACTGTCATCGCATCAGGCTAAATTTATAGGGTTTTAAAAGTGGGCCCAAAGGTGGGCCCATTGAGCTGTGGGTTACTACACGATGTTATCTGGTGCCGGTCTGATACCTATCTACCCTTGGCATGCCTCCTTGGTCCATTCAGAGATTCGGGCCCTCAAACATCTTCACGTAATGACAAGGCATTTATATTGTTTCTTATTAAACATTACTAATAATATTTAATTTATAATTTTAAAAATATATATAAAACTAAGTATATCTTAAACATCTTGTTCTAAATCTTAAAACAAGATGGTAAAACTAAAAAAAATACTTTTTCATTCTATAATTTTAGTGAATAGTCATCATTTTTCATGGTGTTCCAAAACATGTATGAAAGAATTTCTATAATAATATGTGCATTATATTTTTTAATTAACTAAGAAAAACATTTCCTGAATATGTTGAAATGAAGGATAGGTTACGCTAAAATATAACCACCTAAAAAAGAGCTTTTTAGGAATTCTTTCCACTACATACACACCAACAAAATAAAAGATTTTGAGATTTTTGAAAATTATTATGCTTAATCAAGATATATGCCTAAAAAATGCTGCTTTATTTTGTAATAGAGTATTAACAGCAGAGTATGTCTTAAATAAACGTTGTTGAAACTTACTTTTCGTTAAGTCAAATTTGTTTTGTATGAGTACAAATTTTATATTTGACCTAATTGCTATCAGTTGCCTACGTCCATCGTTGTATACTGTGCAGTAAAAAAACAAAAATACCGTATCGGCAATGAGAATTATCACTTGCATGTTTATATTTATGAATATATTTTTAATCGTTAAATTAGAAATAGATAGAGAAACAGCTTAGCACATTAATATCTTCAAATAGTTATGGATTACGCTTTTATTACATTGCAATTGGGATGATGTTCCTTCATTGTTCTTCATGTACTTGCCTGGAAGATAGTCACATCTAAGTCTCCTTAATGTTCTATCTTGTTCTATACGACAGAAGTTTGTGATAATTCTAGCTTTCTCAACGTTATGCGATCTTCTATTTTATTTTGTTTCTGGTTTTTCTAAATCGGATTCACTTTTGTTCAAACATTTTGTTCTATTTTCACTTGTTTCTATTATGGCTTGTCTTAGTTTGTTCTTTGGACACTACTCTTTTGTAAATCTTCAAACACGTATATTCTTCTTTTCTATGTCTCATCTTGTTAACGTTTTCTATTTACTAGACTTATATTATGTTATGGTATTGTTATTTGTATTATTATTTTTAATATTTTTATGATTGTAATTGTAATGTTTTTCTGAAGTTTTGTAAAAATTTGTTCACTTCAATAACTCAAGATTTAATGTTTGTTTTTTTTTAACTTTTTTGTTGTTTTTTATCGTTGACGTTTATTTGGTATCTCGTAATTATAGCACATGACTTTTCTGTAATTTGGTTTGTATTGTAGGTTTTTTATTGACTTAGCAGAAGAAAAAAATAATTATTTGAATTGTTATAACTTAAATGTTTGCGTATTTTGACCCATGTTTATCTGTTATCAATCCAAGTATAGTTTTGTTTGTTTAATTTTTTATTTTTTTTTACAATCTGGTTCCTTTTTATAACCATATAATTATAGAAGCGTATGTATGTATTTATGTTGAATACAGTGTCCTCAAATGTTGTCCTCAGTCTATTTACAAGTAATCTTTACCCCTAGACCGACTCGGTCCATTATGGTTTTACAATCTTTTTCTCTTCTTAAACTATCATTTTTAGGCAATCCGTGTTCTTAATCCACGAATATTTATCAATATTAACTTACATATTTTTGGGTTGAAGTACTTAAAGAGGCTGCCATTGAGATCTTGTAAGCGATATTTTTAAATGGGACTTCGAGAAGGTTGAAATATTGTATCAAAATACTTGTCAATATGACTCTCAAGTATAAAAGACACCTTTTTTGCTTGAATTGTTCTTTTTGTATTAATTAAACGTTGGCAGACGCACGGACATTACCTATATATCTTGCAACAGCCGATATTTCTCGTCGGTAGGTTGGCAGAACTGGCGGTCCCATAGGATGCGGGATAAATAAGGACGCTGATGTTGAGGTGCATCGATAAATCCCTCACCCAGGAGATTCAGCTGATTTTTTATGCTACGTCACAATCACGGACTACACATCTTTGTGTGACTGGCGTCTCCAGCCCCAGAGCGTCGCGTCACCCAGACCGCTCTGATGAATACAAATGTCGGCCAAACTGTACATTTTATATATATCCATATATTTTTCAACCCCAGAATGCTGTAACACTTTCTCTCCGGTTTTAAATCCCCAAGAGGAGTTAAATCGCTGAAATTTTGTTGTTGAACCCTTTTATTTACATAAACACGACATATTTTTGTTGAAATTAATTATATTGATCCATTACTTGATTAATTGATTGAACATGACAATTTTAAAAACTTCTATATATTTCAAACTTTAATTTTAAATTAGTCATCTTGTAGATACGTCTCTTATACTACACATTTTGCAGAAAAGTAATTACACTTTACTCTTTGTCCTATCTATCTACCTAATATTTTTCCTGCAGACTGTCTTCTTAGCTTCAGACCAATATGTGAAGCCTGTCGTCTTGTATACAAAAATATGTGCTTAATATTTTTTGAACACATATTTTATACTAGTTTATTTCACAATACGCACATCTTTACACTTAAAAGTAATAAGTATAAAGTACTCGAGCTCAGATAAGAAAGAACCAGAGGTCACATCCAATACTGTAGCGAATGAGTGTCTAGTAGTTTTTCTCCCGTTTGCAATGCAGATGGCAGGGCCAGCATCTTGTCAGTCCGTCCATTATTTCTCCCAAATCATCGACGATAAACGTAGAAATCATCACTGCTGATTTACAATAGTTCGGCCATAAGAAAGTGACCTCTGTTTCAAGTTTCTCTGTGACTCTGGTCGTTCATTAAAATAAAAATAACAAAAGTCTCAGATCAAATATCTAAGGTCTAACCCCCATCCAATGTTTTTTTGTTTTTTTCTACCCGTTTAGACTGATAACACTTAACACAGCAAGCAGCGAACACATAATGATCACCATCACTATGTGTTTCGGACTATAATTCCATGACTGGTCTAACATTAAGCCACATTTCAACATCTAAAATTTACACTGTGTCCACAATTCGAAATCCGTTCAATAAGCCCATTCCATTCCCTCTGAGGACGTCTCACTCTAACATATCTAAATTGCAGCCATTCTATCTTATTCTAAACGTGCTCCTATAGATTTTAATCATTCCACTGACAGTTTAAATGCCAATATTTCCTACCAATTGTTTGTAAGCTTATAGGTTCACATATACTAACAATGTTAAATTGTATCTATTTTTTTCTATGGTGCAATATAATCTTTACAGCAAAGAAATCAACTTGTTTGTTTGTTTCTTATGTTGCCAAATCCTAACTATAGTCTATCAACTTGCTATTTCCCTTTAGTACACTACAGTACTACAACGTTTTCAAACACCATTCTCTTTTTATATAGCATACACGTTGCCCTCTTAGTCTGTAATCTTGGCAAATCATATAGTATAGTCAATCAACGTAAAGCCCCTATCTTAGACTCGTAATCGACCTCAGTTTCGTACATACTACCTTCTTGGCATCTAATCTTACCAGCCCTTAACCATATGAATCTTAACTTAATGAATCTGGTCCAAATTTCCGTCAAATCTTACTTATATCACTGAACTTTACTCGTTTCCAGCTTAGCCTCGGAACAAGACACATAGCACCATGGCTTATTGGTTTGTTTAGACCAAAATGCAGCCATGCTTCATTTACAAAACGAGTGAATGTCACAAAAGTTGTCATAATATAAGTACAAAATATTATTTTGATAGATTTCGCCCAATTTCCAACCACGAGTTTCCCACCGTGACGTGTAGCGTAGTTGAACACCAATGCCATTCCTTTGTGAATCCTTCTGGTCTGAGGATGGTAATTGGTAAATGTGGTTTACCGAAATCAGTCATCATACTATTTTGTATTTATGATACATTTATGTTGTGTGACGTTCGCATGTTTTGTAACTCTACCAACACCATGATAAACCTGATAAACATGGGCTTCTATTTCAAAGATTCGGTTCATAATAATGATCGTATCGTAACACTCAAAGTATAATTTGATGAACGAAGACCTGTTATAGTTGACCATAAGTTGGTTTTTTGTAAAACATTGAGTATTTTTATAATTTGTTTACACTTATGTAAGTAAAACTTAAGTTTAACGCATAACAGTTTAACACTAAAAATCTCATGATATCATCTTATGGTAAACTAGATTGAACCTTCAATAATCATAACCTACAGTATTCATTATAACTCACTATAATAACAGCACGAACTGTACAGTTGAAATAGGACAACATGTTTTAGCCCGCCGGTTAGACTGTATGTCTACTACAGGGCTGTCAACTTTCCAGCGGTGACTTGGCTGTTTGGGAAACGGCCACCTGAAGTCAAGAACGTCTAATGCTCAGTTGAAATAAGTTCTGAGCTCGTGCTTATCCTCGTATCTCGGCATTAGATTCTTGACCACAGCGAAGCACTTACAACACATGTTCCAACTTACTTATCTCGAACACGCAGGAGATCCTGGCCAGGGCGTGGAGTCGGCCAGTAGCGGTATTACCTCTTTAGTGGAACCGAGTGGGAATAATTAACTCGATTTATGCAGCGGTGCAGTCGATCAAGATGGCCGTGCATGCGCGTGGATGCGTTGTGTGTGGGGAAATAATTGACAAAACGACCTTGGGACCCATCTCGGAAATATTCCGTTTCTCTTTTTACCGAGCGAAATTCCCGTGATTGGTCGACGTCGCGCGGGGCCGAAAAAATCGGACAGTCCGATAGGTGGATGCAAATTGAACATTTATTTATATCCCGAGCAGTCGTCATGCAGCCTGCCCTCCGACAACTATTCGCTTCCAATTAATTGATATCATAAGCGATGAATGGCCGATGCTATCGCTGGTATACGACATGACGCCGTGATCCGATCTACTGAACTGTCAGTCGCCGGTCAAGTCGATGTTAATTACCGTCCTTAGTGATGTGGGAATGGTTGCTCTCCAAGAGAACTGCACTCCAAAGTGGGCCTACAACAATGGACCTTGTTCACCAATTGGAATCTGCAAATCCATTCAATACTATAGGTCATTTCCTATAAGTATATCTGCTCGTATTTGAATGTACTTTATCTCGAAAACGGTAAATAAATATACCTAGTGCGTGCAGTCTGATAGGATAGCAGTATTCTCAGTATAGCAGTAGGACAGCAGTGTAAGTAAACTTTTTAAAACTCTATCATTTCAAATTATTGAGCAAACTAGACAATTATATTGAGCAACTCACTTCTTTGATTTCAAGAACTGTACTAGTATTGTGACTTCCCTTAGTTGGTACATGGCCAGATAAAGATTAGGGCCCTATCCGCCCTGAACAATAACCACTCTACTCATTCTACATTAACCATTAGGATGATGGAGTGGGATACAACTCTAATTATAAAATTAACCATCAGCACTAAACATACAAAAATGCCAGTTTTTTAGAATTTACTGAAATCGCTGACTACTGAAAGAAAAAGGCTGTCCGCTTATATGGACCCCGTGAAGTCAGTTTTCCTGTTCAATGAAATTAGTTCATGTTCGGTTTTCTCAGGTAGCGCCAGCGGCCTAACCCCTCTCCTAAATCCCTCTCTCTGTCTCTCTCCAGCATAGTCCGAAGTGACTAATAGCTAAGCTATAGGGTTACCAACATTTCTGATCCGACCTATCACAGGAGTTTACACGTCAGTTTTGTCCACTATCTGGGATTCCTCGAGGCGTCATCTCTCAGATCCCATAACTCTGTTTAATTGGTCAACCCCCCCCCCCTCCAACCAATTGTAATGCCAGTTATCCCCCGGGAATTGTCCGGTCGGAATAATCGTTAATTCACCGTGTTATCGGCGTGTCCCGTCGCTTGGAAATATTAACGCGTGGAACCTCACCAGACTTGGAAGTCGGAATTACTAATAAATGTCAACATTAAAAATAAATTACAATGAGAGATACGGAATCTGACGGTAGAGGACCGGTTTGGGAGGGAACACTCATAACCGCGACAGCGTCGTTCCCACAGGCGTTTCCAGACGGGAACTGGAGCGGTGTTTTGTCCGTCATCTCACAATTTATTACCTCCTTTATAAATACCTAGTTAGTCTGGAGTTTTAACTTCTTAAAGCTTAAGTATACGATTATTCCTATCTTAAGACAAATGACTACTATGTATGTCTACATATAAATTAATTTTATATTTAAGTTATGTTAGTAAGTAGCAGCTGAAGATGACTGAAGGTTTACATGTCGAAACGTTGTGTTGGTTTTAACATTAGATGATAAATCTATCTGTGTGCTTATAAAAGCAATTGCTATAATGACATTTATAATAAAAATTCAGCCTTAGTTTGAAACAAACCCTATATTCATACACACGAACGCACACACGCACGCACGCGCGCACGCACGCACACACACACACACACACACACACACACACACACACACACACACACACACACACACACACACACACACACACACACCCACACACACACACACACACACACACACACACACACACACACACACACACACACACACACACACACACACACACACACACACACACACACACACACACACACACACACACACACACACACGCACGCACACGCACACGCACACGCACACGCACGCGCACTCATTCGAAATCCATAATCCCATAATCTTGACAATTGGTGTTTTAAAATAAACATAAATATTGCCGTTAAATCTAAGTTCTTATTGTTAACCTTCCACTAGTGGGTTGTTAAGTTCCACTTAATTCTTGGTTTTCAAATTATCTTGTAATTCAGTGCACTATCATGCTCTGGGACGAACTATCCCTAAAATCTTATTTTACCCTTGGTTTCTAAAATATTATGAAATCTCTAAAGTTTATTTGATACCAGTTGTGCTGTCTTCATGGCAAGTGTAGTAAACACTCCTAATACCATATCATCTCAGAATTATTAAAAAAGTTTACTAAGTACATCCTGTGTTGCAAAATTTATGTTTTTTGTTAAATCATAAATAGGTACACGCCTGGTAAAGTAAGACTATCTTTAACTTTTTTTTATTTTTTATCTGGCCTGTTAGTTAGCAGACCAATACTACGTGCTTCGGATTCTACGTAAACCTGCAGGTCCTTCAGTTTCCCTGGCTATTTGGTTATTAATAAATGGCTCTTTCTGAGGAATAGTCGACATTAGTAAGTAACAGTGACTACACTCATTCACCCCTCATATTTTCCCATATCTCTACTATCGGCGTCTTAAAAATTAACAATGAATACCAGAAAACGATCAGTTGTTTTTTTTTTCAAAAAGACTAAACTCAAAAACATCAGTCCCGAAACCGATTCTATCTTCTTAGAAATGAACTAGACCGTCTCTGTTCTCCTTCTGTCTCTGTTTGTGGATTATATACACGGGTAAGGAACACTGTTATCCGTGTCTGTCAACAAAGGCTCCTGTCATCTATCGGTCACTTTGAACTCCTTTGTCCTTCCGTCCACACAGTCACCCTCTCGGTGCCCTAGCTAGGGTTACTAACCACTCGGCTCGGTGGACCATGTGACATATTTCTTCAGGGTTCGCCGATGTGCCGAAATTCCTCTGTCACAAACGAGAGCTTCTCATTTGTGTCATATCGAGTCTCGTCTTGTCTTCATCTTCTTTTCTTTGCTATTTGAGCTTAAAACGCCCTGAGACGTTTCTTTTGTAAGGGTGGTTGCAAACACATACTACACTGCAAAAGTGCCTGTGGAGAATATATTCTTACATATGAGACGCCGACACAACGTTGTGCGTATTTTAAGGCGAATATGAATGATGATATGAGTGTAGGATGAGTGTAGTCTGGTTACTAACTGAGTTCAACTGTTCCTCAGAAAGGGCAATTTATTAATAGCCCAACTGCCAAGGCAACTAAGGGACCTACAGCTTTACGTGGAATCCGAACCACGTAGTGCTGGTCTGATTTTCAGCTAACTGACAAGTTTGACACTCAGTTCTCTTCCCTACACAACATCTGAACCTTGACTACCATTCAACACGGACACTCCAGACTTCTCTAGTAGTGTCTACGTTGATGACAACCATTGAGCGGACGCCGTGTCGGTATTAAGAGAACCGAGCATGGAACCTATCGCCTACAATCTCCCAAACACTTTGTCCCCAAGTAGCTGGGTTACAGCACTGTGCCACAAGTGCCGACTACACCCACTGATGCGCACTTTCGCAATCTACATTCTCTTCTATTTATATATAACAGTTGGCCGTCAAGGTCGAACATATTGCACGGGTAAGAGGGGTGGTGATGGGTTATTAGCGAAGGTAAACAACCGTCAAAAAATGAAAGTTACTATTTAAAAACCAAGTGCTTTTAGTATTGTAATCTATTTTCTTAACATATAACGTGTTGGCAGAACTGCAATAAAGCTGAACATCACCAACTCTCATTTATTACAAAACAAATTATAATTTTATAGATATTATGGTGATTAATTTAGTTAAATCCTACATTCCTCAGACCAGAGGGATTAACAAAGAGGAGTCATTCAGTTCCCTTTCTCTGGTCTGATGAAGATAAATATAGTTTACCTAAATCGATCCCCATAATATTTATACATTATGTACTTGTATTGTAGTAAATTTGTATTTTGTGACGTTCACTTGTATATTATTTGAGTGTATATTATAATTTAATTCGTCCTACTTTTGTGCCTATTCTGTTGATAAATTATTTTTAAAGATTTATTCTCCCTGTTAGATTAACCAAATTTTAACTATTTTAGACTTAATTAACGGGAAATAGTGGGGAACTATTGTTATGATTCGGTTAGAATTTTACTGTTACACAGATGAACTCATAATTAAACCTATATACACACACGTGAACATAGAGTGTGAACATATATTTCGCAGAACGTTTTCTACTAATTGAAATACTTTTAAGAACCTATTGGGTAGATATTTAGACATTTAATTGAATTCTCTGGAAGTCCATATAAATTATAAATAGCTTTAATGTAGATAATTAACTAAATTACAACTCTAAACAAGACTGATAACTACTATAAATCTATTCGGTCGTGGATATTATAAAAGCTATACATAATTAATTACAATTAAAACGAAAATATTTCTACATTCTGTTAGAGAAACATAGGCGATAAAAGAAACAAAGGAAGTGGGGAATTTATTATCAATTCTGTAAAAGCATGCCATTCCGACTGCTACATTTCACCCAAATGACCTCCTCTTGTTTTATTATAGATTCCAAGGAGAAAAATTATCGATTCCATTTCAACCGTTCGACCGGGCAATCGGCCAGGTACCGAAAATGCTAATCGAATAACGATGAAAGTGGCGTTGCAAGAGGGGTTCTAATTTAATACCAAGGTCGGCGAGCGCCTCAAATTATCACGATTCGAAAAAGCACATTTCAATTGCCTCTTTTGCGTACAAAACATGCATTGATATAGTAAAGTAACTTTAATACGTTCTTCTACGTGAGATTAACGCCCGTAAATGTATTTTATTGTAGACCAGAGGTTGGAAGGGTAAATGAAGTTGTGTGTGAGTTGGCAACGCTGACTCTAAGATGCTTAGCTTAGAGTTAATTATTATTATTTTATAATAAGCATAATAATTAAAGGTATAATTATTCTTATTTTGATTTTTTGTTTCATTCAACCCCGCAGATCAGAATTTGCCTCATGTGGATAAATGTATTCACACTACTCAAAATAATGACAGCTAAACATGAGTGGATTTTTCGTCATGACGTAAGAGTTAGTTCTTAGTTTTAAACAGATCAACATTTACAATTCGATACATCGTTTACCCTATATATCGATATTTTTCTTTCGATATTATCGTTATATCGATGTTTGGTTTGCGGTATATCGATAGTTCGATGTATCGATGTTTTGAAAATATTTGCCATCCATAAGCGCTGGTAAAGGAATTCGGACACATTTGGAAGTTGAAAACATTATCTATCGCGCCGACCATAAAGATGTCTTCAGCATACTATTCAGGGCTGGGTGTCGCTAGTGTAAAAAGTTGTGGCGACAATGATGAAGCGCGACTCATTTGACTAACATGACGCGCGACAAAAAGCCGCGATACCCTCTCCTCGGGTGTCAACCGCCAGCCACTTCCAAGAACGACCGACTTGTGCTGTACGACCTTTTTATCACAACAAATTTAACATTGGAGTTTTCTTTTTCGACGTCTTTTTGTTTTACTCCTTGTGTGATCGTCATACAGACAGTGGAAACCATGTTTATAAGGTTAATATACGTGAGTAAACTTGCACACACGTATTTGCTTCTGTGCTACTCATCTTGACATTAATCCACGTTCAATGTCATGTTATGGCCGCTCCATGGTTGCCATCGTCGTGGACGTTACTAGAGAATTCTGGAGTGTCCATTTGAGTGTTAGTCAAGGTTCGTATGTTGTGTAGGGTAGATAGCTGAGTATCAAACTTATTAACCAATACTACGTGGTTCGGATTCCACGTAGGGTCCTTTAGTTTCTCTGGTTATTGAGCTATTAATAATTAGGTCCTTCTGTGGAACAGTCGACCTTAGTTACAACGAATAGACTCGTTCACCTACACTCATGTGCAGGCACGCGAGGCACGCAGGGTTCTCTTCTAGTTTCTCATAAGACAACCGGAGTGTCTATGAGCTAGTGGGCTCCCACGCCGTCATGTTTAATGGCCAGACTCGACCAATGTCTGTCCGACACCTCTTGTTCCTGTTTATTTACGAGATGCGCCATATCTCCTCCATAAACCCATCCCTCTCCCGGCAGACGCAAGTTCGACACTGTCACCGTTTACTGCGGAAGGACCATAAACATACGCATCAACCGCTCGTGGTTTATTAAGTGCAGGAATACGCGTGTCTGAACTGAATTATTCCTGAGGTAAGGTGACGATGTAACTAGAATAAAGAGGTTCTTTGATGGGAAATACCCGGACATGATAAATTAAGGGTTGTTAGTGAATTAATAACGCCTAAAACGTTTTCCTTAAAAAGTTCCCAACGTCTGATATAATAAATATCCTGTTATAATTCCATTTGTTACTAGGGATGACAACGAACGATATATCGGAAATATCGATAAACATGTTTCGATATATCGTTATATTAGTATCGATGTGTTCTTTCGATAATATCGGCCATATCGATATTTTGGTCCGATATACCATATCATTAAATATTGACGTTATTCTCTCTCCTCAAAATCTTCACGATTCGAAAAAACACATTTAAATTGCTTGTTATGCTTACAAAACATGCATTGAAGTAATAAAAGTAACTTTATTTAGTTTTTCCGTGATGTTAATAAACTTAAATGTAGGCTAGTTCATTGTAGACCAGTTGGTGGAGGTGTTAACTGTTTATAAGAAGCCTAGTGGCATTTTTTAACGTGAGAAACAAAAATAACGACGTAACTACATTATTCTTTTTAATTATATTAATAATTAAGGTGTTGTTTTGAATTTTTTGGTTACTAAACATCACAGATCACAACTTGTTTCGTGTAGATAAATGTATTTATTTTTTACATTCAGTAAGTTATTCTAAATACTGATAGCAAAACATGAGTGTATTTTTGATCATGAGATAAGAGTTAGTGCATAATTTTAAACAGATAAATCATTTGCAATTCGATATATTGGTTATCCGATGTATTGATCTTTTTGTTTCGATTTTATTGTTAGATCGATATTTGGTTTACGATATATCAATAATTTGATATTGATATGTTGAAAATATTGTCATCCCAACTTGTTACATTACCTTTATTATATTCGATATTATTTGTTATGTATTAGATGTATGGGTTGTGCCTGAATTCTCTGAGGATCTTTTTAGGTATTGATTGTGGGTCAAAAATAAGACATAATATCCTATTTTAAAAATTCAAATCACCTCCGGTATACGTACAGCCACCATTTTGTATTTTTTACTAATTATTTTTTTATTTTCAAAACTATTTAATCTATAGAGTTCAAATTTAGTATACACATTAATAAAACTACGTCTTACTGAAATAAAAATTAAAAAATTCTTTAAAAATATTTTCAAAATGGTGGCACATTGAAATGTTTGATCTTTAATAACTTTTAAAGGGTTAGGAATACAAACAAACTAGAAGAATACATTTTTATTGCAAATTGTATTTGCAATCCAAAAATTAATGTTGTTTAAGATCGTATCACAAACAACCGAGATTTGAGTATTTTTGTATTTAATCATTTACGTGTGAATGTGTACAGCCATGGTGTCATTCCGCGCGAGTCATCCACAACAATACATCCGGGATCTATTCTGATTAATTTCATCCAAAACCCCTACAATAAAGTGATTTGTGACATTATTGTAATGAAAATGTCCCTAGCAGGCAACGGGAAAAATTCGCAGATGATTTCGTTGTTATTAAATTAAAAATTAATTTTAACCTTAAGTAGCGCCCTATAAACTAGAATTGTTGAAGGTGCTGGAATCATTAAAAAAAAAACGAATTTACTGCTGTGCCAGTCACTTTCCAATTGTTTTTCATTTGCAATCAAATGAGACGACGCAATTTTGAGCATCGTTTGTAATGTGAAAATAAATTTAATTAAAGTTACAATTTATAGTCTAAAGCCTTTTTAATATTACTTGTTTTATGTCTACAACCTGCTTTGCATCAAAAATAAATTTCACAAAAATTCTAGTTTTAATTTAATAACAACGAAAATCCCATGCATATTTTTTCCCGTTGCCTGCTAGGGACATTTTCATTACAATAATGTGACAAATCACTTTATTGTAGTCTTTTGGATAAAAGTAATCGGAATAGATCCTAGATGTATGTGGTTGACTCACGTGGCACACCATGGCTGTACACATTCACACGTAAATGATTAAATACAAAAATACTCAAAACTCGATTGTTCAATAGAAATATATTCTTGTAATTTGTTTGTATTCCTAACCTTTTAAAAGTTATTAAGGATCAAACATTTCAAAGTTCCACCATTTTTAAAATAATATTTTTAAATATTTTATTTGTTTGTTTCAGTAAGAAATGGATTTATTAATGTGTATACAAAATTTAAACTCTATAGATTAAATAGTTTCCAAAATGAAAAAATAATTAGTAAAAATTTAAAATGGCGGCTGTGCTGGAGGTGATTTGGAATTTTTAAATATGATATTATGTGTTGTTTTTGACACACAGTCAGTACCAAAAAAGATCCTCAGAGAGTTCAGAGACACCTTGTATATAAAAGGCAAAGCCCTTATGTTATAACAATCTTAATTATTTATTAGTACTCTATCTCTCAATCTCTTTGTTTTTTTTTTTTTTTATTTTATTTTTTTTTTTTTTTTAGATTAATTATTATTATTATTTCGTAGTTTAATTATAATTCTAGATTGTTTGTTGGTATTCGTGGTTCAATTACGTTCTATAATTGTTGTTGCATTCATAGTTAGTTTATCTAAGTTACGTAATGTTATTTATTTATTTTGTTATCGATACAGTTGTTCTAATATCTTAATCATGCATGCTTGTTATATTTACATCGTACTAAAGTTAATTATTCACATTTGTTTTAAACTTCACTCGCCAGTTGACGTGGGCTTGGCAAGCCTGTGCGTGAACTTTATTCAACGAGTGAAGTACCAACCGTTGGCTCAGTGGGGATTTGAACCTTGGACGTTGCCCTCCGCAGTCCGAAACCTTAACCACTGAGCCACCTCGCAGGCAACAAGTACAGTGACAATTGTCAACAAAATTAAATAAACTGTGTAACAGTTGGCACAGTGTCAGTTTAACAAACCGGCAGTTTGTTGGTGAACGAGCTGCAAGGGCGGGGGGGGGTCCGATAAAACACAAACGATAGGTTAAAAACCAACAAGTGAAGCCACAACGACCGCCGGACTGGGTCGGTTACTCCAACTACCAACTAGCAGACCGCCATGACCACCTGTCCGCCAACTGAAACTATTTAGGTTTTACGTATGTTTGAACTTTACGTGATATTACATAAGCAGTAAAAATAAGTATGTTTTAATCTCTTCAAGCGTAAAAAATATTTTAAACAAGATAGATCGTAATTTGATAGTTAAAATGTCAAATTTACGTAAAAATTGTAGGGTTTCTAATGGTGTAACCTATAAATAAAGCAGATGTTTTTGTGAAATTTTACTAATAACATGAACTAACGAACGTACACCTAATGTTTTGTAGAAATTGTTTAATCATTACATGTTGCACTGACGTTTCAATAACATTATGCAGGTAAAATGAAGAAAATTTCATTTAAGTAGTTAACTAGATCAGAAGTGAGGGGTATTGTATGTGTATAACACCACATTGCTTGCAATATTTGTTTTTAAAAGAATCTACTACACCGATACCTTTAGCCTGATGATACTTTCGGCATTAATGGTGTAGTGTTGTAACCCCGCTACTTAAGGACAAAGTGTTGTGGAGATTGAAGGCGATAGGTTCTATGCTCAGTCCTCTTAATACCGCCACGGCTTCCGCTTAATAGCTGCCATCGACGTGGACACTACTAAAGAAGTCTCGGGTGTCTGCATTACGTGGTAGTCAGGGTTACTAAGTGGTTCGGATTCCATATAAATCTATAGATCCCTTAATCGCCCTGTCTTTTGGCCATCAATAAAATTACCCTTTCTTCACAAAAGTCGACTTCAGTTAGTAAAAAGACCACTCAGGTCAACCACATTCAAATAATGATTCACGTTCGCCTTAAAATACGCCAAAAATTTGTGTCGGCGTCTCTCATATGTGAGGATCACTTTCAGCACACATAAAATATCGAAGCCCTATATTTGGTTAAATATAAGGGTAGGGGTAAAAAAAAATTATTTAGGGTATCAATAAATTACTATGGTCAATCTAGCAATACCAACGTACGTGTGTGGGAGGGCATGTGGGTCAATACCAACGTACGTGTGTGGGAGGGCATGTGGGTCAATACCAACGTACGTGTGTGGGAGGGCATGTGGGTCAATACCACTGTACGTGTATGGGTGGGCGAGTGGGTCAATACCACTGTACGTGTATGGGTGGGCGGGTGGGGGGTGGGAGACTTTTAAAGACAATAGACAATTTCAGGCCAATTTTTATATTTAACGACCCACCCGCCCTCCCATACACGTACGTTGGTATTGACCCACATGCCCTCCCACACACGTACGTTGGTATTGACCAATACCCAACTATATTTAATTTGGGATTTCATAGTAATAATAATTCATAGTCACAACAATAAGTAATGATGGCAAACCGACTCGTGAGTCAAGCCAGTTGACACGCACAGCTGGATAAAGCAAAGTCGTACCCATACACGTTCAGTGGCACTGACCCACCCGCCCGCCCATACACGTACAGTCATAATGTGTCATTATGTGTTTTGTCATAAAAATAAAAATCATAATTAAGAAGATAAATATGTAGAGACAACTTAATAACGATCACTCTCTAGAAATTGCTTCTTCTTCTTATTCACCACCCATACACGTTCAGTGGTATCGACCCACCCGCCCACAACACACGTACAGTGATATCTACCAACCCGCCCACCCACACACGTACAGTGATATCTACCCACCCACCCGCCCACAACACACGTACAGTGATATCTACCCACCCGTCCACCCACACACGTACAGTGATATCTACCAACCCGCCCACCCACACACGTACAGTGATATCATTACCACTGTACGTGTATGGGTGGGCGGGTGGGTCATTACCACTGTACGTGTATGAGAGGGTGGGTGGGTCATTACCACTGTACGTGTATAGATGGGCGGGTGGGTCATTACCACTGTACGTGTATGAGTGGGCGGGTGGGTCATTACCACTGTACATGTATGGGTGGGCGGGTGGGTCATTACCACTGTACTTGTAAGGGTGGGCGGGTGGGTCAATACCACTGTACGTGTAAGGGTGGGCGGGTGGGTCAATACCACTGTACATGTATGGGTGGACGGGTGGGTCAATAGTACTGTACATTTATGGGTGGGCGGGTGGGTCATCACCACTGTACGTGTATGGGTGGGCGGGCGGGTCATCACCACTGTACGTGTATGGGTGGGCGGGCGGGTCATCACCACTGTACGTGTATGGGTGGGCGGGCGGGTCATCACCACTATACGTATATGGGTGGGTGGGTGGCTCTTCACCACTGGATGTGTATGGGTAGTTGGACTGGTCATCACCACTGTACGTGTATGGTTGGGCGGGCGGGTATTTGTTAATAATTGGCAGTATTTGTTTATAATTATTTAGGAGACTTAAAGAATCTTAGAATATTTACATATTTCAGTAGTATATACCAATATTATTGATCATTTATTGGAAATAAAATCGTTTAAAACGTATTCATAAACACACACAGATTTTTAAAAAAAATTTACAATATTTACTTATACTTCTAAAAGGCCTCGAGTTTAAATGTCCATTAAATATTTATTTGTTTACACAAACATAATTCTTAAGTAGTGTATTGTAATAACTTATGTTCCCATTTGGTGTTGAAGTTTGAATAAGCACAGCAGTTTTCTTGTTAAAAAAATGGGAAAGAGAATTACAAATTTTAATAAGGATCAACCGAGGAAACTCTTTTTCCAAAACACGGTAGACATTATTGTTGCTGATTGCAAGTTTGTTATCGTTGGATTGTTGATGATTTTTTTGGAAATTCCCATTTTTTTAATTTCTAAAAAACCTCAAGATATAATATTTGTCAATATGTCTTTTCTAGTTTATTGTATTCAGTAAATATAAAATATCACACTTAAAAGATTACGTTTCGATGGTAATGAACGAGCCGATGAATATTTCTTGCCTGATTTGAACCAACGGTTTTTTTCATCCATGAGAATAAAATTGACATTATATGATCAAATATCTGTTACTTTGAGAGCTTAAATGTCTTTAAATGTCACACCCTAAATAAAATGTCATTGGTCAAAGGTAGAAATAAGAAATACGTATGTGGAGATAATATCTAAGTTAAAAAAGAATTTGTTGAGAATATAATTAACTTAGAAGTATGCCTCACTTCTAACTTTATATTAGATAGAAGCATTCTTTTTTTAGTAATCTACCCATTAAATGGTATGTAAGGTCAGAGATAACACTTATTTGCTAAATGAGCAAACATTGAATTTACTAGTTGCTAAAATGCTCATGAGGTCTATCAAAAATTAAATGATAGAACATGTAATTAATGTGCATACTTAAAGTCGACTGCGCCGCTAATATATGCTTATTATTATTATTATTATTAATATTTTATTTTATTTTTTCAAAGTACAAAATTATTGATTTAAATGAGATTGATGCTGGTTTCAAGAATATTATGTAATTTAATACATTCAATGAATTCGACTGGAAAAGTTAAACATTTTTCATGTAAATTATTGTTAAGTTATAGTTGTGTTCATTAACAAGATTTGCCAATACAAATAACTTCAGTTGAATAAAATATTATCTCATTAACACATATTTCCAGCCTACAGTGTTGCATAACTTGACAGAAATAATAAAAAAAACATACATTTCACAACAAAGAAGAAAGTAGAGCGATTCCAGAAACGTTTAACAAGAAGGAAACTTTCTGTGTATGCCGATAAAAAATCAGGAATGAATTAGTTGAGGAGATAGCCGTAGGATAGCGTCAGCATCGCGGAAACGACTCCACTCGCCGGACAGCCTCACTGCTACTGTGATCTGACACGTTAGCTTTGTTGGGCACTTCTGTCTTATGTTTTCTGGTTGATTTGTAAAATTAAAAATATTACCTTTTATAGGTACTTAAAGATAAACTTCTCCTCTTGAATTTGTAACTGAAAAATAAAAAGTAACCAGTCTATAGACTTGCATCAAGTCATAAGAATATAACACTCTATATTTTATATATTTCAAGATATTTATAACATTTATAACCTTGTTTTTTAAAATATCAGTTCTGTTTAGCAATATTTATAATTTTTACTTTTGAGCATTTTCCCCTCAGAGTCATTTAGTGATTTTTAACGGGGTGGGCCTAATGTATTTAGAGTAACCAATAAATTAATGTAATAAAAAAATACTTGGGCAACACGATTATAAAATTGTTTTTCTTTTATTCGATTCTTATTTTGTACGTTTTATCCATGAAATAAACTGACTTCGAATATAATTTGTGAAATATATATATATATATGTATATATATATATATGTATATATATATATATATATATATATATATATATATATATATAATTGAAGAAAGAAGAAAGTGAAGCAATTTTGTGGTCAAATTGAAAAGAAACTACTATCGAAAAAGTACCAATTTTTACAAATTTAAGCTGTATTTTTTTTTTCTTTTCAATATTTGTATCCTTAGTCCTCGACTTTACATTAAACTGCGTATTTCTCATTTTAAAATTAATTTATCATAAAATAATTTGAACATGTTCGTTTTTACCATTATCGAAGTTTTCTAAATCCAAGTGCTTGTAATCCGTGTACAGCGGCTGTGCGGTCGTGATTCACCCTCTCGGTACGACGTGGGCAAGGGGTAGGTGCGGGGGAAGGGTGGATGTCGCCCTCCCACTAATTATTATATCCACGGCCTACATTATTTCATTACGACATTAAACTGCACGGAGCTAAATTAAATTGTCACGTTTATTAGCCTTTATGTATGGATTTCGCGCCGCACCAACTGGGGTTCAACATCCCCCAGGAGGGGGGAGGGGATCTCTCCGTGTACGGCAATGCTGTTTCCAAGTGTCTCTTCGATACTTTTATACCATAAATATAATGTATGTATGGCTGGATTTCCCAAAATACATAACTAAATTATCGACTTAAATCGCTGTGTCCTTAGAGTATATTTTTTGGGCCTGAAACACCGATTACCATAATCCTCTCACACCACTAAATGTATTTTTTTAAAAAAAGATTATTTAAAAATTGTTTCCTTTAAAGCAAAATAAGCCTAGCTTGTGGATCTCTTCTTTTAGAGTCCAAATACACAATTATAATTATTTCACTTTCTTTACTTTTAAAGTGAAATCATTTAGGGCCTAAAATGTGAATTGAAAAAGAAAAATATAAATTTAAAGAGAAATTTAATTTAATTTCCATACCTCAGGAGTCGAATGACGTTTTGGTTCTCCTGGGTGAAGCAACAGAAAATAAAAAAACAGAGGTCGCATCCAATAGTGCGCTAAATGAGTGTCGAGTAGTGATTTCTCCATTTTCCATGCGATTGCAGGGCCAGCACCTTGTCAGTCCCTTCCTTATTCTCCCAAATTCTCAAGGATAAACGTAGCAATTAATACTAAATATAGTTAAAGATTTACATTAGTTGTAATCTCAAAATAACGGCCACAAGACAGTGACCTCTGTTTCCTTTTTATCTGTGGCGTAGCAATCACATGATACTTGAAGAAATTTGTAAATAAATTGAACGAATATTTTCCATCCATAATTCGGTCCCTTATACTTAATACTAAACAACCACAGTATTTTTTCTACGTATTTAACAACATTTTTGTATTATAATTTATTGAAAATTATACTATTACAATAAATAACAATGTTAGAACTGATGATTTTGTCTGAAACCCGCCTTCGTATCGTCATCGACTATCCAAGACGATCTTTTGCTAGTTAATAGATAGATAAATATCTTTTGTAGACGAAATTACAGCAAAAAATAACTAAACAGTGTATGTAGTCTAATTTTGTGTCGACAGACATCTAATTTTTATTGCAACCAAAAAGAACATAACCTAACTTATATCTCCTTACATGCAAAGTATTTTATAAACTTAAATAAACACATGTATTCGAAAAAGGGTTTTTTAATATGACCATACGTATCGCCATTCATTTGTCTAACTCAATACCAATTGAGCCGTTTTAAAGTAAATCAATGGGAGAAATAGGATAATAGTTATATGTTATAAGAAATACGATTTTGTATTCTACATGTCACAAAAGTCTGTAGAGGTAGCCACCATGTTGGATTTATATTCCATAACATTGTAAATGCGGTACTGACTGTGTCTTGATGATTTGTCGGAGCGTTTTAATTTACACATCGTTTTAAAGATCGTAAGATCGTAAAAGTAACTAAAAAATGTGTTTTTATGTTGAAATTGGAAAAGCGTTTTTTTAGTTTATTATTTTATGATTTTTACGGGAATACAAATAAAACAACCAAATTTTTATGAAATATATCCACTAGTAACGTTTACGCCCAGTCAAACGAAGTGAAAGTCATAATTTTCCGAGATATTCTTAAGTCATATTGTTATATAACACCGAGAGATGTAAATCCAATATTGGGGCTGCTTCTGCCATCACTTTACTTGAACATATTTAACTCTTCTCCAAAAGTCCTGATCAAAAGTACAGTAATAGGATATCAATACTGTGATAGGACTACTACAAATATATCAATATTCGTGTTTTATATTTTGAGATATGACGAAGAAGACAAGCCACTACTAACAAACAGAAATATAAAAATAAATAACCTTAGAAAACTGAGAAGAATCAACATTGATCATCAAAAGACTCTAACACACCCCCACAACCCCCTACAGAACGGGCAGACACAAACATCTAATATATACTATTTAGGGAGAGTTGAGAATGATGCTCCACCCACTGTTGGCGTGACGTAGTGCTAGACCGATTCACAGGCGTTCACATGCTATCGATACAAAGCAAAACATAAAAGCAAATTATCGCCAGAGTCTGACTGGCTGGGGATGCCAATGACTTAGCCTTGTTGTAAGTCAAGGACCTACGTGGACACCCTTTGGTAATTAGGTTAGGTTAGGTTATAGGCGGAGTTTCTATCAACTCTCGCTGAATAGCATATAACAGTTAGTTGTCGAACTCGACTCCTACGTATCAGTAGTAGTCAACAATACAATAAACAAACCGTCCGTTATGATCAGCTGTGCTTCTACACTTTAGGACAGTGAGATTGTTGCAGATAGTTTTGAAAGTGCATGTTCGGTTTTATCTTGAAAGTGAGGTCGGTTTGAGAAGTGGCTGTCACTCGGACGTACATCTCGTATGTAAATATGGCCTGCTGTGACGTAGCCTTCACCCATAACTCGCATTGTATTGTAATATGAGATTCCATCAGGGACCCAGTAGCATTACTGCTGCAGCATTACCCTCCTTTCTCCCGCAGCAGACTTCCTTGCCTTCTTTTCTCCTGAAACATAGTGGACTTGGACAAGACATATCGTCATATTTTCTCTGCAGAGTTAAATCTTAGTCTACACTACTACTTTAAAATTTAATAATTTATTTTTAAGACGATGATCATCAAGATATGGAAGAAAATTCATTTCGTATGAGTGCGATGAGTTTAGATGAGTGAATGTAGTGATTGGCACAACTAATACCGTCAATTCCTCAGAAAATGGCATTAATTAACAGCCAAATGAATAAACAGCTGTTGGTTATCAGCTGATCCCTTTCAAAATTTTCATGAATCTGGTGGGGATCGAACTAAGAACCTTTAGCTCACCAACTACGCTACTGATTAATTATTGTTTTTGCCTTAAATATATATTTTACACTTTAATTCTACTTTACTTAAGAGGGTATGCAAAATAGTGCAATCTTGTCAGAGTTAATAGAAATAACATAAAAATATTCACAATTAAATCCAAATTAGCCAAAATTTTATGTCATGTCCATTTTTTCTGACGTTTAATAAATTATTAAATTAAATTAACACCAATCCTTTTTTACTATGATTGAAAAAAGGATATGTTGCGTGACTGTTTCTTCCGCATAGGAATGGACTTTCAAAAATTCCTTTCTTAATGGTTCCGTATGACAGAAAATCTAAATTCCATTCAAATGTGATCAAAATATGTTCTCTGGTTCCGGAGATTTTGTGATTGCATCGTTTTTGGGTGTTATACCATATTAAGAAGATAAAGTTATGCTGTGTGGCTTTCACGTGTTTTCTATAAATTTCCTTCATTGTCTACAACGACTGAAAGCTGCTACAGTAGGACCATCAGGTTTCTCTAAGGAGTGCCACATCCTGCCCTACTCATTATCTTTTGTTTTGTTGCAAAAGTAATGATACTGTCATGATCAAACCTACTCGTATATATCTTCCAGCACTGACTAAAATGTCCACCAACACTCAAATCCTCATTTCTTGTGTTAATCTCATCCATTATATTTATCATACTTTTAATACAGCTAGTAATGAGGAGAATTCTCTTTTTTATTGCAGACAGTATCAACCTCTTGACTCATCATCGTGCATTCTTTCTCTTCGTAATGAGTACAATCTACTGCTACAGTCATATCCTAGTTTCTTCTGATAGTGTTACTTTCTTCATTAGTGAGGCCTTTGCTTCACCTCATTATGTGTCTTCACAAGGTACATCTTTCTTTTTATAGAACCAGAGCTTACACAACATCTTGTATAGCTTTGTCTTGATAACTTTTTTTTATGTTTCCAATCCACCGTGCTTTATCCTATGTCTAACATAGCTTGTGTGTATTTTAAGGCAATTATGAATGATTACTTGAGTGTTGGATGTGTATGTATGACCTGTGCAGCCTCTTTACTAACTGAGTTCGGATTAGTTCAGAGGGTACAATTCATTAATAGCTCAATAGCCAGGCAGATAAGGGACCTAACAAATTTACGTGAAATCCGAACCACGTAGTATCGGTCTGATCTTCAGCTAGTTGACAAGCCTAATACTCAGTTCTCTTCATACCACCCAACATTGACACCCAAGACTTCTCCAGTGGTGCCCATGTCAATGGCTACCATTGGTGCATATAACCTATCGCCTACAATATCCACAAAACTTGCCCCCAAGTAGCTGGGTTACAGCACTACGATACTGGGGCCGAAAGTAGTGCTGGTTGAATGTAGTGATGTTATAGATTCATTAAAAACCAAAACCTGCTCGTAATGCATTGTTGTAGGCTTAAATATATTAAGTATAAACTTCGCGTCTGATCTTTTTACTACGTAAATGTAATTTTTTAATGATTAGCCTGCATAACTTAATTATTCTTCAAATGTCAATGCCACTTGTAATGATTTAAAAAAAAAATATCAAACATAAATCACCATTAGGCTACTTATAAGTTTTTATTTTGTGCGTGTTATATTTAGCTAATGTAGGGGTTACATCAGCATCTGGGAATCTTTCCACCGCTGGGCTGCCTAACTTCCGCTTTCAATCGTTCAAATTCCACAACAGATTTTAGTTGAAAAAATAATTGTATTGAACTGTAAAAATGTCTCTAATTGCTATTTATCGTTTAAATTATTAATTATTGTGTTATTGTTAGTATTAATTGTTATTTGAATAGTAAGTAATGATTTAATTTAATAATTCTAAGCTTGTTTCGTTGGTATTAATCAAACCAACCAATGGTCACTACTGGTAATGACAGAATGGCCGGGATCGCTCTTGCACCACCAGCACGCGGCCTTCCATCATCCTAGTTGCCATAACAATTTTTAAACGGCATTATACAGTGGGAAAATAGTAGATATCTGTGTCACTTCCACCGCTCAGTGCATCTCACTCGCACCAGTGCGTTCAATAGGTCGTTTTCAAGCGTCCTACCTGTCGTAGTAAATTTTTACAATAAATATCTTCTTTATTTCTCCGTTACACCATTAGAAACCCCAAAATTATTACGTAAATTGGACATTTGAATGAACAAACTAAGATATATCTTATTTAAAATATTTTTTACAATTAAAGAGATTTAAATATACTTATTTTTACTGCCTATATAACATGACCTAATGTTCAACCATACCTACATAGTTTTACATATGGTTATAGCATCTCACTTGAAAGGCGTTCAATATTTGGCTTCAAAGCCAGTACATCCTAGTACAGCAGACGGTGCTTATTCCATACTTACTCTTAACTAACTTGATGTTGAAAATGCTGGCTCAAACTAATATGTGGAATTAAATGGAAGCAGTATTTGAGGTAAAAGCCTTTATAAAGGTTAAGAGGACGTCATTGTGTTCAAAACTCAAATGTTTTGTCGCAAGCATTTCTCTGTGAATTATGCAGTACGTTACCTGCAATTCACTTCCTGCTTCTTTCCTAACAAAACTTTGAAGACCAGTTTTCTCAAGGTAGGAGTTAGTAAAATAGTCTACCTAAACCTCCCCGCGAACCACATCCGATCTCGCTGCAGACTACAGTTTGGTAATCACTGCATGATACGAAAGCTAACTTCCCATCTAATTTCATCACATTCTCTTTATTGGTTCCGGATATTTCATGATGAGTGAGTATATCATGTTTTGATTTTATATATTAAACTGTAAATTTAAGTATTTAGAATTAAGAAATGCAGTAACTTTAGTAGGCCCAAGACAGCAACACAAAGGAAGGAGGTCAGCTGTTGGCCGTTGAATCATTCTAAGAACACTCAACGTGTAACCGAGGGAAACCCTTGGCGTGGTAATGGACAATGTTAATTACGAGGCGTCAGTTGTACAAAGTGTTTTATTTCAAGTAGGTCAAAGTCGTATGAGGAGTCGAGCATGGTGATTCTTGGATGGCCACAGTTCAGGTCTGATGAAGAGAGTGGTGAAGAAATAACAAAGACGTTATAATATTTATAATCCAGCCTTTTTGTAAAATATATATGTGGTATAAGTATCACAGACATTTCACACTTTCTACCCCTAAGAATTATATTTGTAAATTCACGTCTAAAACTGACTTCATACGAAAAGTACTTTTAACAATTTAGTGCTGGAACACATAATCATATAAAACGCCATCATAATAAAATAAATTAATACCATTGAACATTTAGTTCAATTATTACTATATATTATAAAAATTATAAACACCATAATAATAAAATGTATCATTTATAAGTGTATAAAGTATCTACTTTATCCTTAAAATCATCCTAGTATAGGTTAATGTTCTATAATAGTTCGCTGCAATCAAAACTTGTAACGCCGCAGTTTTATTCATTTTTAACGCTGCAGAAAATTGATCTTGATAGTTTTTTAGAGTGCTCCCACTCGGCATACTGTATTCTCCACCGATCCTTTGACTGGTCAATGCCTCCAGTTGAATTCTCCATTGCACAAATCATCCTTGAGGACCAAACATGCAACACTTGAGAAATTGGGTTACATTAGCTGAGTTTGCGTTTGATTACATATTATAATAGTCAATAGTTATATGCTGCTTTCAGAATCCTAAGAAACCCGCAATAATCGTTATAAAATAATCTGAAGGTCAAACACCCACCCTACGTACTCTTGCGTAAGAAACGTCTATTTGGGACACCCACTCCTTGACCCTGCGGGTTTTTTAGTTATTTTCTGAAAATTACTGTTGCGGATACAATTCCATGGTTAGAATTGATGTAACACAAATAGGAATCGAATGTAACTGTCAAAACCATAGAGCAAGGTAGACGCGCCCAGTCCACTCATTGTATTGTATACAGTGCGCACTTGATTTCGTTGTATTGAAGTGTTAAGTTAGCAGCATTGTTTCACTTCCGCACGCAGGCATAGAGGCGCGGCCGACCGTGTAACATGAATATCGTTATTATACTGGACAGCCTTGTGTGATTGCCTAGTTGAAATTATAATGTGTGGATCGCCCACGGAATTCCGGTTATACGGGGATATCCGGCCCAATAGCGGGCGGCACCACAGCCTTTTCAATCTGCAATTTCCATTGTCGACTATGATGATAGTTGCCCAATCTACTTACTCTGTGGCACGCCTAACAGCTGATCATCGCGCCGTTGTTGCTTACTCTGTGTATCACCTATTCTGACAGATGTAATAGGCGGGTTTCACAGCCACGTTTCCGACAGCTCTGGGCTCTGACAAATTTGATAATTGTTGTTGCTAACGAGACTTTGCTTCCCTTTGTCGACAAACAACACGTGTAACAATTAGCGAGTCCAACCTCCACGTGTTAAGAACATCATTCAGTGAGTATTGTCCGAATAAAAAAGTAGATGTAATAAAAGCAACACTCTCAAACAAAATGAACTGATGTGACTTTATTATGACCACAGCGAAACCCTCAGTCACGTTTAAAAAGAGGTTGCAACTGATGTGCATCTTTATAAATCTGTAATAATAATTACTAGATATATCCTTGAGTATTTTGAAAGGAATATGGAAAGGGGCCTAAATCCGTGCTGGCCCTGCAATCCGCACGGTGAACTGGAGAACTCACTACGGACCAAACTATTTGCGATTCCAGAAACATTTCGCTGAAAAAACTCATATTAAGCTATTTGCAACCTTAATTGCCACAATCAGCCAGATTAAAAAAAAGGATATGTACGTAATTGATTTTGTAACAAGTTTAAGCTCATTTATTTGTTATTACAAAAACCAAATTCTTTATTAACTATCGTAGAAGGAACGATGTTTTTCTGGTGATATATTAAAATCTTGCCATATATTCTTCTAAGCCAATATTCTTCTTAGTTAGAAATAAAAAGGTCGCTGTAGTTTGAGAGAATGCATAATTTTATTTATACAATCACTGTACTTTTTCGTGATGGTACAAAACGGGTGATTTGTTATCGCACCCTTTTAGATAACTCTTTTTTACAATTGGTAAAGAAGTAATATTTATGAAAATGAAAGATATTAGTTACTTGAAATAAAATAATTGTTAATAACCACGGATCCTAATGTTGACTCGAAAACACGGATTTTTAAGGTTATATATTTTCTTAGTTAAAGAGTTTAGTTAATGTAATTAACAGTTCCTTGTAAAAGATGATTAGTTTGTAATAGTTTGTAATAATTTGTAATAGTTTGTAATAGTTTGTAATAAATTTTAATAGTTTGTAATAGTTTGTAATAGTAGTTTGTAATAGCGCTAATAGTTTGTAATAGCGCTAATAGTTCACCTAGAAACAGATTAGCGCCAAACTGAGCGGTTTATCCGGTGCGAACAACCGCTGACAACGAAGTAGGTATCTGGGTAGATTCTCACCCATACAACGCGGTTTTTATAGCGATTCTTCACCCGCCGCTGATCACTGTTTGTCTAGGGTTATAACTGTTATCCACTGTAATCCGTTACACTAATCAGGATCCGGATGTTGGGTAGTGAAGAGAACTGAGAAACAAGCTTATCAGTTAGCTGAAAATCAGACCAATACTACGTGGTTCTGATCGCACGTAAAGCTGTAGGGCCCTTAGTTTCTCTGACTATTGGGCCATAAACGGTTCTTTCTGAGCTATGTTGAACTCAACAAGAGGTCATTCGTACTCAACCTAAAGTCAAATAATTACACAGTGTTTTTTTAATAATATTTTTTCCAAAACAGAAAATGTTTTTAATATAATTAGGCAGTACGTGTGCTAATCAGAATGCATACAAATAAAAGACAGGAGGCTTTTCACTAACTTTGAGTGAATATTTTTTTTATTGCTTGATAACTTTCTCATAAACCAGTAACACCAGCCAGATCACATATACCAAGAAGGGACTAATGTGATATTATCGGGTGTTTTAAAACTCCATCTCATTTCCTCACTGAGACAAGTTCCTTCATTCAAACAGGTACTCTAGATGTCCTTATCCTTGCTGATGGCTGCCATTAGTTCAATGCTGGCAGGCATTGAAGATAATGCCATAAGTCTCAATATCTCAACACCTGCTTCCAGATAGCTCGATATAACAATATTGGACGCCAGATTGTCAGCAGCTGTACATTTATCACATAATAAAATGAACGACTGTCGTTGGATATTCAACTTTCTACCAACTTCCAGCATGAAGTATCTCATTTACATTAGTCCATCTCAAGTTACCTTATTAGTTTTCACTTTTATATTTATCGTTCAACATTTCTGTGAAGAAAGGATTTTTTGGCATAAGTTGTCAGTAGGCTTTAGACAAAATAACACCTTCTATGAATGGTCTATCAGTTGCCTTTAGCTGAACAACTTGCGACTATTAAAGACTCACCTACCTACCCCACGTATCTACTATTGACGGAGTGTATAAAGCACAGTGTTTAATGCAACATTGTTCATAATAAAATCCAATTGTTGTAAATATCTAAACTATTGTTAAGATTTGAATTTACGGTTATTAAGGACTGAAATTATTAAACCAACCAACTTTCTACATTCACTTAAATATTGACTGTCTAATACAGGTAGGTTCTATTTTATATAACTTACATAATCACAAAAAATGGCACTGACGTTGAAAGAAAAATACCAGAAAGATTACAAACTAAAATATAACTCTTTGATTAACTCTTTGATTAATTAATTATTTGTATAGTTTTCGTTAATTCACTACCATAACCATAACTCGGGTTAAATTAACATAACCAAACCAAACCTAACATAACCTAACTAAATCTAAAATAACCTAACATAATATAAACAAACCTAACATAACCAAACCTAACATAATCAAACCAAACCTAACATAACATAACCAAAGTAGTGGTAGTGAATCAACGGAAAAGCTTAAGCGGCTGGAGTCATTATTAACAACTAGTTCTTCCGGTGTCAACCGCGTCAACGGACTATTTACAATATATACAGTTCCAGACGTTTCGCCCATGCTACGATGTGGCATCCTCAGTGGAGGTCTCAGCCTAACCACTGAGGATGCCACATCGTAGCATGGGCGAAACGTCTGGAACGGTATATATTGTAAATAGTCCGTTGACGCGGTTGACACCGGAAGAACTAGTTGTTAACAACGGAAAAGGTCCAATTATTCTGTTATACCAAAATTTAACTTTCAGTGTATTGAAATACACTCAATGGTGGCACTAGATATATGGTATTTATAGTGCGGCCTTGATTGTGGACCAAAATATCAGAAACCTTTGTGGATCCAAAGCACATCAAAATTCATCAGAACCATATAAATGATACGAAACTGTATGGGATAAATCAGTATCGGACACCATATAGCGTACTTTTATCTCTTAAGTAAGAAGAGACAAATGTATTCTACTACTGTGGTTAAACCCCCTCCTTTCTCAATAGTGACGTGACAACTGTTGTTCCAGATGAGCAGACGACCGCCGACGTGGAAGAAGTGAAGAGTTCTTGAGGCCAACCGCTGAACAATCGGCTGATCCTAGACCTAACGACTGGACAATGTTCGCTCCAGGGATCCTCAGCCCCTACTCAGCAATTATCACATTTTAGATTTGCTCAACTGTAATGAAATATTGAGTGTGACCACTTTTGCAACATAAAATATTAGATGCTCCTTTGTGGGTTTTTATTTATGCATTTTTCTGGTTAACCCAAAAAGCTATATATTAAAGTAAATGTTAGTTATCTAATTCTTTTAACGAATAGTTTTTAGTTAAAAAATAGTTGGTTATGTGAATAGAGCAGGACTTGTACACTGTTTCAATAAAGTAACTTTTCATTTCGTTTAAATGTTATTAATTTTATCACAATTTACCATTGTGAGCAAGGGAAATGTGAATGTAACATTTTAAAGAAAATCAGACCGGAACTACATGGTTCGGATTCCACGTAAAGCTATAAGTCCTTTTACTGTCACGACTGTTGGGCTATTAATAAATAGCTCTTTCTAATCAACAGTTACCCAATTAAAGGGACTACACTCATCACATTAATTTGACACTCAAACTCACTCAAAACGAAATCCTTGTTATTAATAATTTGTTTAACCAAGTTAAACAGTAAACATATATAAAATATCTACCTTAAATGTATAATACCTAAATAGTATTGTTATGTACCTTACACTGTCAAGCAGCACCTCACACAGATTTTGTTAAAAAGTTCCTTACTTTAGAATTATTTTAGAATTACTTTAAGGTCAATATTGTCTTCTCTCTATTGTACAGATGCAAAGATAAGACATATTTTTTAAAATTTGACAGAAAGTTTATAACGTCACAATTAAAAGAGTTAGAAATAATTTGATAATTTCAGGTGTTGTGTTGAAAAATAAATTTCATGTTAAGTTTTATACCAGGTATTAAAGGAATCAAGCGATGTTAATTGCTCATGGAAACATCTTATATGAGATATGCGTTTTATGACTTTTACTGAGTTTACGGTAAATCTAACTACCTAATTTTTTTTTTTTTAGAAATTAATATATGTACACACAGGCACTTTTGCACCAGTCAAAAAAAACAAACGCTTTTTTTCCTCCTTAACTTTACTCTGTCCATTCCTCATAGACTATTGATATGTGCGAGGAACTTATTCAGACTGAGAAAGGGGGCAAGCTAGTACAGTAGAAGGTGAATATTGCTGATAAATACTTCTAGTTAAGGCCGGGTTCGAACCTGCACTATCTCTAGCCCAAGCTCAAATTCCTGACGTTTTAGACCGTTCGGCCACCAGCTCGCCCTCACTTAAGAATAAAATCTAACAACAAACAAACTTATATAGTAACGACCGAAATGGTAACGGTGTCCACACACGAAGCGTGCGCCAGTATCCTCTAGTATATATAATGTCGTCATATTAGGTATTGCAGCGTTGACCTTAGAGTCATCAGTAAGATCTCCTTCGGAATAAAAATTAGTAAGAACACCTTTAAATAATTACTACCGAGGGGGTAATAAAATTAATAATACTATAATAAAAGAGTTATCAAACAATTTTATGGTTATGATTGCATCCTTAACTGTCCAAAATTAAAAGGGAATATACCATATGAAGAAATTTTGTTTGAAAGGTGTGTCTTTTGAGGTTATGTTGTGTTTTTATAGACACTGAACTTATTTACACTTCACAGACGGTGTATTCATAAGTACCCCTATCATATTACCTATGACTTCAGAATACAAAATGGTTCCGTTAACAGACCCTAACACGCGTTCATAAAAATAAATTATAGCTTTATATGGAAAATAAATTCCAACTCTAACCACCAATGTCTTATTATTATTCAAATGTGAGATGCCGACACATTTCTTTCTAGAATTTGAAAAAAATATAAAATAAATTATCGAATATTTTGCATTACTTTTATTTAAAGTATCTCACTAATATAATGGAAATTATTTGTTGTTTTTTAGTATTTTGTGTACTTTTTTAAGACTATCTACGTCGGTGGCATTTTTAAGCTGGTGTACTAACGCTGTACGGAACGGTCCTAATCCCTTTAGTACATTTTTTCTTGGGATTTTAACTCGTTTTTCTCTGCATTTAAAGCAGAAGTGCTAACCACTAGGGTAGCAAGAAGTCTACATTTGTTTTTTGAGTTCGTACAAATTATTAATATTAATTTGTAGTGGTAAGGATTAGTAATTAATTAATTAATTAATTAATTACTTTAATTAATTAATTAATAATTAATTAGTATAAATAAGTAAATAGAAGAAAACACTTACATTTTACATGAGAAAATGAATCCTAAAATGCTATGGCATATTAAATTATTGAAACCTAAAGGTTAGCAAATCAGTAGAATTTTAAGAAAATCTTATGGCCAAAAAAAGTGCAATTAAATATACTGATAGAATAAAAGAAGATCTAAGAACAGCAAATATCACACAGAGTAACATTTCATTTGGAAATCAGAAGTACAGAATATCTTTATTCAAAAACAATACCAAAAGTTTCTCAATAGCATCAATACAAAGTAACATACAAGACATGAAATATTTAATCTGTACAAATTTAAGACAGTTAATTGCCACAAACAAAAAATTACTTAAGCTGCTACTAGCAGGGAAATAAACTCCGGAAGATTTGGGAGAAAAATCAGACAAAAGAGTTTTTGATTAGAAGTCGACAAGAAAACTCAACAACACGCTCAAGTGAAATAAAAATAGCTTTATAGAAAAAACGAAAAAATCTGGGTACAAAGACAATCTAACTTATCTAAACGGCGTCTACTATACTTCGCTTAGCCCAATTAATTCCATACTTATACTAAAATAAATACTAATAAAAATAATATTAATACCATGAAATATATTCATATTAATAAAAACGTCTCAAATACAAATAATGGGTCTGCCAAGTCAGACAATGATAAACTCACCTCGTAATAATCTGAAAGAAACCCACAGATCGGATCGGAATCAGGGAATCGGATCGTAAAGATACTCTTCAAAACTCGTTCGGCTAGGGCCGGCTGAAGGCATCCGGACACCTTCACACCTGGGAAAATAAAAAATCAAAACACAATATAACATAAAAAGGAGTAAAGTGTTGAATCTGTTATTCCTGTATGGACTGGACGCGTCCATCAACGTCTTCCACGACGAGGTAAGGTGGGATATCTTGGAGTCATTCATACCTGTTATCTCTGGAGGAGGGCGGTGATCATATGAGATCTCGAGTGACATACAAGCTGGCTTGGACGATACGTTAGACCTGTCGTCGCCAGCGGTCATTAAGAGGACGTCAAGATTCGGTTACGTCTGAGGTGTCATATAAGTCACCGGTGACCGGGTAACACCTGGCCAGGAACACCCACCATTGAAGGAAACTTATGGACTACTTAGTGATTTGATGAACGTGGCATTTCCCAAGCCGCCAAGTCACTTGGGAAGTCGACAGCCTGATTAGGGATGGCATCGATACATCGTAAATATAGATAACTATGTTTCGATATATCGATATATTAGTATCGATATTTTCTTTCGATAAAATCGGCCGTATTGATATTTTGGTCCGATATTCATGACACTAAATGTTGACGTAATTCTCTCTCCTCAAAATCATCACAATTTGAAAAAAAAAACACACACACGTTTAAATTGCCTCTTATGCGTACAAAACATGCATTGAAATAATAAAGTAACTTTATTTGGGTTTTTTACATTATATTAACGCACTAAAATGTAGTTTATTGTAGACCAGTGGGAGGAATGGGTGGTGGTCCTATAAGAATGTTATTACATTATTCGTTTATAGTTAATTAACATTCTTATTTTAAATTTTGTTCTTGCAGTCCCACAGACCACAACTTTTTTCGTGTATACAAATGTATTTAATTTTGTCATTCAGTGGAATATTCTTGATAGTAACAGCAGAAACATGAGTATTTTTTATTTTTATTTTGACATGACATAAGAGTTAGTGCATAGATTTATAAAGATAAATATTTTTCTCCCGATTTTATCGTTAGATCGGTATTTTGTTTGCGGTATATCGGTAATTCGATATATCGATGTGTTGAAAATATTTGTCATTCGTAAGCCTGATTAGTAGTCTTACAGTTTTACATCCAGCGGACTAAAACATACTGTTCTATTTCAACTGTACGATTCATGTTTATAATTGTCATAATGAGTTATAGCGAATAATATATGATTATTAAATATTCAACCAAGTGGACCATAAGGTGACACTGTAAGGCCTTTTTTTAATTTAAATTCGTCAAGACATAATTAACCATACAAAATTATTGAAATACTCAATTTTTACAAAAAACAAAAACAATTTTTTTTCCACTAGAATAGTTCTTCGCCTACCAAATGACACCAAGTGTTACGATACTAACATTATTACGGTCTAGTCCTTGATATAGAAACACATATTTTTGACGTTATTTTTAAGTGAAACTGACCCCTTAAAGTCACATATTTAGGACAAGGGACAGATTTTTGTGTGAGATTCAGCATTACTTGCTGGTGCAATATCGAGAAATGTTAACAGTGTTTAAAAATACGCTAGGGGGAATTGAAATGTATTACCATTATGCCAATTTATATAAAATGTAATACAACAGATTTCCCAATATTAAAAAGCACCTAATAAGTATTTTTAGTTTAAGTTAAATATTCTAGTCTACCAACTAAAATGTATCATAACATAAAATTACAAAGCAAATTAATTTCACACGACATACATTTATTACAGTATAGCTGTTTTATATTTTTTTGAGACTCCCTCGGGTCTGTACTTATATTTGTAATAAATGAATGTTGTGTGACGTTCATTTGTTTTGTATTCCTACCAACACGTTATACGCTAATTAAAAAACTAGAAACAATTTTAGAAAAGTTAGAGGTGGTCTTTTAACAGGTGACGAACTGCTTAAAGCTGACTTCCATAACACCACCAGACCACCATCCCTTATTGGCCACTCATCCAAGGAACAGCCACGCTTGATGTTGTTCGACACCGTTATCTTTTGATAACGGCGGCGCCCTTCGGTCAAGTGCTGTTAATATATTTACATAAATATATTAATTATTTCAGAAACAACGAAAACGTCACACAATACAATAAAATCATAGGATGGTAGGTATATTGAATGAATTTTGGTAAATCACATCCACATTCTTAGACTCAAAGTGCGTCACTGACAAAATCTGTTTCCTAAATGAATTCATTTCGTATTAGGATTGTATAAACATTGTATACGATTATATTGTACTTAAATTTAACCAAAATTAAACGTATGATTTAAATTCTATTTATTTTTTGCTAAAGCATATTATATGCTAATTAATAAATTAGGTTTTGAATTATTTACATATATTTTAATTAATACTGGAGTTGATCATGGCTTAAGATGTTAAGATACATAATGACTATTAATGGAGCTTGCACAATACTACAATACTACTAAGTTGCCATAACTTGGGCACAGTCTCCATTTAAAAAACAGGAACACAACAACAATTGAAACAATTTTCGTACTATTTCGTAAAAAAGCAATAGACAATTTTTAAAAACTTGAAATTTCCTATAATAATATTCACCAAAGCTATAATTACTCTAACGACACCAATGATTACTGTGAAATATAATTATCACTGAATAATTACTGCCCAGATATAATTTACTGTGATATTTACCACCAATTCGGTTGAAAAACGCACACAGCTTATAAAAGGTATTTAACACGTAAGGAATAAGTACTAAATCGTCATCAGAATACGAACTCGTGAACACCAATAGATGGGTGGGAGGGTGCAACAGTTGCAGATGTAGAGCCATCAATAAAATGATTGACTAAAGTGATTTCAATTTGTCAAAATAATAACGGTCGGCGCGTGGCGAGGGAACGTTGAGTGGTCGTGACAGGGGTGGTGAGAACCCCCGACCCCCGCGCCGCGGGCGGCAACAGGGTGGGCTGTCCAGGTGAACACACAAATAGTGGTTAGTAACAGTACTACATTCAACTATATTTAGTCATTGTCTTCTGTTCTTTAACAACTATTATTGTCCTACTACCGTGATTTCCTATTCGGTATTTGGGAGTTGATTCAGTAAAGCAGGGGAAATGCACGTGGATGGAAAAATTTCTATGAATATTCGATAAATCAAGAGCTATATTTTTTTTAATTTACTTTCAATTTAAATACATATAGCGTATTGTTTTTCGTCAGCTGTCATTTTGAAAATTTAAAATTATATAAAAGCTGTTTTTTATACTTAGAAACACCCCAAAACTCACTAGATATTAATACAGATAAAAATGTAAGGATCTCCTGTCACAGAGCTAAATCCAATCCATCAAGCCATTTAAGACACGCCTCACTGATTCTACTTATGCTAGCTAATCCCTCCGTAAAACAGCGCAAGGGGCACTCTAAAACTATGTGATCCATTGTTTGGATGGACACCCCGCAATCACATAACTGATCTAGTATAAATCCGCATTTGTAGTTCCAGTAGTTACATCTGCCCACTCCAGTTCGGAACGATTCAACAATGTCCACTCCCTACGAGGGAGGTTCATCCCACCTACAGGTATTGACGGATCGTTAATAAAGAACTTATTTCGTCCATCAAAACTATTCAACGCTATCGCCCAGCTAGTATTGGGCGAGAAATTCGATCTGCACAACTGGAAAACAATACGTAGAGGTGAGCAACCGTTCTGACGTAGAAGATCCTTGGCAATGGGGAGGTGCGGGGCATTAAAGATCTAATTGAATTCTTTAAGAATTCTCCCGACGTCTCATTTCCGGAGGAGCTATTTTAATTTATTAATTTAATTTATATCAAAAACTGCAAATAAATTATGAATGTCACTAGAAGGTGGGGTTATTAAATGTGGGCTACGGAAAAACTTCCACTAAAATATTACTTCGGAAATCAAATATGTATATTTTCAAGTTACGTCGACTGTTATATTCATTGTTGGCTAAATTTTTTTGTATCAAATGAAACAAATGAATTCAAGAAAGGTTAAAAGTTCAAAGCTTTTCTGTGTAATAATTAAACAGGTCAAACACTGACTACCTCTTCTTCCTGTCTCAGATAACAATGTTATCAAAAACTTTACGTTCGATAAAAAAAATATGTTAGTTTCAAGTTAATATTTTCTCAGAAATTACTGTAAATACAATGCCAAGAAGTTAGTAACTTAGTAGAAGTAGTTCATCGAGGTCTAGAAACTTTTACAAGCGTTTATCTATATCTCAACTCTTCAAACGGTAAATTTTGGTGGATTTGTAAGCTAAAATCCTCAAAGAATGTATCTCGTCAAATTTCCTAAGACCTTGATTATAAACAGTGTTAAGTAAAGCTGTTGTCATTGTTCGTTCAATTAAGCCTAAAGGAGAATCGACGTCCCAAGGACCGTCACTTTCTGTAAGTCAGATTTCGGATTTTTTCTTGTTAACCCTTTAAAATTGAATCAGCTTGGCTTTCAGTTTGCTTAACAGCTGATCAAATTTGTCAATTAATTGTTACTATTTGTCCTTTACTTCCTTTTTTATCCTAAATATCATCCTACACAGCAATATATAATCAGATGAAGCGCTTGTAACTACTCATAAATTATTGTAACATCTGCAAAGAAATCTACAATGCACATGCCTTACTTGCACGTTTCAACTAGTTGATTTAATAATTGACATAATATTTAATGAAATTTGGCATTAAAAATCATTTAATATCATTTTCAGATGAATCAAACTCTCCAGTAATTATATTTTTTTATTTCGTTAGGCCTTTCGGTAACAAATTTACCATCTTCGGACATATTTGTTAACATTGTATTTAACATTATTACCGAAAGGCCTTACGAAATAAAGAACTATAATTACTGGAGTGTTTTATTCAACTTTAACATTAAATAATAAAACCAGTAAGTAAAGAGCTTGAAGAATGATTAAAAATCATGTTTAAGACTTCTTACAAGAATATATTTTAAACTAGCAGATCTAGGGTTATGGAATGTTCATTATCTTAACAAATGTAATAATTTAGAGATAAGAATATTTGATTTTGGACGTATAATGAGAATGCCTTACTGACATATCAACAAATCATAACAAGATTTACCCAACTAAAAACTAAATTAAATTGACTAAATTAAATACAAGAAGACACAAAAACAGTAGTTTAGCTAATAAGGACATAATAAATCAAATTTTAAAAATACAAAGGACAGCCATATAGATTGACACCTAAGATAGATAAAGCAGTAGAGTATTTTCAGAAGCAGAGCTACAACGGAGACTCCAGAGAATGGTAAAATACTGGGAAAGGATAAAGTCAAATATGATCAAAAGCCAATCTAGAAGACTTAAGTGGTCCTATGATGATCCTAAAAGCAACAACAAATTAGAGATAGCCTAGAAAATAAGATAGAAATAATCATAGACATCTTGTATATTCTTGGCACTATTTTGATCATGTACACTTAACATTCCAGTTCAACTAAGCAAAATTTTTAAAAATCACACTTCCAAAAGTTTTGCACCAGAAATCATCAAACTATTTCCAACTGCCTCCGTCGACAAGTCGCTGTATCTGCGTAGAAGCTGACGTCACGCTGCTTGTACTGTTCTTGTACTGTTGTTGTCCATGTGGTCAGAGTCTGTGTCGGCATGCGGCCATCTACCTGTCGGGAGCCACAACAAACACCCGCGAGTTATTGGCCCATACTTCAACCGGGAAACATTTACCGTACCTTGCCTTTTGGGCCCAAGTTTGACCTTTATCTCCCCAAAAGTAATTGTCTCTGTTTTTCGTTAGTAATTTTTTCTTTTTTATACATAATATGCATATTTTAAACACGATATTTGAAACTTTATAATATTATACTAGAAGAGTGGCTTCTTGTTATCTTCCCTTAGAACGCCACACAACTTACGTACACCCTCAAGAAGGTACGTGTACTAAGGTCATTTTTCGTATTTAAGGAGAGATCCTTCACAACTTTACTGCCCATTTCCCATATAATATTGATCTGTGCGGGTAACTTATCAGACAGAGTAAGGGAGAGAATCAGTACAGTAGTAGGTGAATTTGATAGGTAAAAACTATCAGTCATTACCTGGATTCAATCTTGCGCCATCTCTAATCCTGGAACAATATCCTGACGCCTTACACCGCTCGGCCACTGGCTCTCCAATTATGTGTCACAAAAGAATTGCTATAACCTCTTCACTCTTTTAATCTCATTAACGTATATTTTCAGTTTATTTATTGCTAATAGCTTCCTAGTATCACTATTGTTATTAAAGCCGTTAGTTATTTTTGCAAAATTAAGCACTTTTCTTATTTGCGTTCTAGTATTTTTTAACATCTTCCGTATACCAAAACCTTTTCGAAGCTATTTTCCACAGCCGACTACCAGACCTTCGTCTATTAATTTCAACATCAGTTCGATACCTCCCTGCTCTACGACTCCACAGAGAAGGGCGAAACAGAGGTCGCATCTAATAGTGGGCTGAACGTGTGTCGAGTAGTTAATTCTTCAGTTTTCCATGCGGATGGCAGCGCCTCTTTAGTGCCTTCCTTTATTTCCATTCACAATTCTCAAGGAGAAACTTAGTAATTTTTCCTACAAATTTTCAAATATTTAGGCTACATTAGTTGCAATCTATTTCTGATTGCCAATGAGGCGTTGTCTGTGGCAACAAGAAAATTGCCTCTTTTTCCTAGTTTCTGTGATAGAGTGTAATCCTACATCTTGAATATTTTTATGTATATTGAATTCATATCCAAAGAATCACACATGAATTGCATGTTTAGAAATCCTCTTACGTCTGTAGCCTATACATAGGCTATATACACAAACACAGTTGGCCAAGTAATACTTCCTAAGTATGACTTATTGGTGTTGTATTTATGTTAACTAATATAATGAATGTCCGATGCAAGACAAGAAGAGGAAAGCACAAGTTGGCAAGGGTTGTACCTACGTCTTAGAAACATCCCTATATTTTAGGAGGTCTAATTCATGGGTCGACAAATCGTGTGCGGCTTAGAGTAACTATGTAGATTGGATAGACAAATGTATTTTTATCAGTAATAAAACTAATTCGCCTCGCAATCTTCATTTAGGTGTTCGAAAGAAATTTAAAATTTGAGCTTTTAAAATATTTATTTTTTAACAATTAATAGTTTCTTAAAAATGCTTGGCTCTTACTGCAAAAAACGATTAGGCCTAAGGTATTCTGGGTGAAAAAAACTTTCAACAGCAAAACAGCAGATATATAATTTTTTTTCCTATATATTCTTTTAGGAAATGAATAAGATCTTATACTGTATATACAAACATTGGCTATAAATGTTACTAATTTCTCTGTTATATAAATGAACATCATTGCTTTTTTTGTACAGCTGGTTCAAATTTACAATGCCATCACACATGCTGTTTTTTCTTCTTGTGTATTTATTATTTTTATAACTTATCATGTCGACTTGGTGACTCAGTGGCTAAGGCTTCGAACTGTGGAGGGCAAAGTCCAAAGTTCGAATCCCCACTGAGCCAACGGTCGGTACTTCACTCGTTGAATAAAGTTCTCGCACATTCCTTAAGGCCCGTGTGAACTGGCATTTGCCATATTACAAACATAGAAAGTCCATTATAATAATTGTAGAATTAGAATGTTCTAGAAGGATCTGGAAAATGAACAGATATCCTGGTAATCGTAAACGCGATTATTCGACGAAAATCACGCCTTTCCTTAATTATTAGTACAAATCAGCTTCAATAAATCTGCCAGGTTACCAAGGTCCACGGGTAATCACGGGCGAGACTGGCACCTGTCACTCTGAGAGAGTCGTTCAGCGAGATCGTGGCGAACAATTACAGTAAAGATCAGTTCCGAGTCAGTACCGTTCACCAATGATTGGCGGGCGGAATGGCGTTCGGATAATGGCTGTCCAGCCTCAACCTTTAGAGATATCAAAACGTAATTATCTCAATTAAGGCTGTCTTGGAGCAACACGGGTCCGCACTTTCTTGATGCCGAGTTGCTCGCTGAGCCACGTCACTCACGAGCTGCTCCGCGAAAACTCATGACGTCACCAAGATAGTATCGATCAATGTTTAATCAATCATATTTAACGCCCGTGTTACAATATTATAATGTTTTACACTTGTCATAAAATTTAATTTAAGAGTTTTCTCTGCAGCAATTCCAAGTTAACTGCGTCTGGAGATCCACACATCCCAAAATATTAGTTATATTTCAATATTTGTGAGTGAATATGTATATATATATATATATATATATATATATATATATATATATACTCTTTTTAGTAGAACAATTAATTTATTATCAATGGTGGTATATAATAGTTCTACACAATATAAGACAATAATAATGTACAGAAGTAATGCCCAAAATAAATAAATATTAAAAGATCACAGTCAACAACATTAAAAGAATTTCAATAAAAACATAATCGATATAACAATAAATAATAGCAATAGAAATATAACTTAGTGTAAATATTTAAAATTGTGTAAATAGTGCGGAAAAAACGTTTAACCCCGTAAAAAATGTATCATAATTAAAACAGCAAAAAAAAAGCAAAACAAAATTTATAAAATCATAGAAGTCATAATTTCAAGCTGCGACACCATGAAATAACGTTACTGACCAACCCACCCATCCATATATGTACAGGGGTACTGACTCACGCACCCACCGATTCAGTCATTGTTTCCTCGCCTCTCTGTTTTGGATACGAAAGGGTGGTATTTTATTCATTTGAGATAGGAAAGTAAAAAGACTTTATTCGTCCGTAATGAGCATCCTGCTGGTCTTTATAAAACTAGGAAAAACATCCTTACTTCAACATGTATTATATATTTACCGCATTTTTTTAATGTAAATAATATTTATAATTATAAATTATACTCATTAGATAACATTCCAACGATTCGATAAATATGAAAAATAAAAATCCTTTTTAAAAAAATTGTTGACAACTTTTAATATTATATTTACGAAATAATAATTCATTTATGAATCACTCCGGTATGAAGACGGATTTCAGTAAAATATTGGTACATTTATTGTATGTTAATTGTTCTAAACTTGTGAAAAGTTTCACATCTTTTCACAGTAATCACAGTATTACTCGTATTTATTTATTTATTTTTTTAATACAAAAACTCTTTGGAGATTTTTTAGAAATTAGTTTGGTCAATATTAAAAGATGTGTCACTCATTACTTTTATGCTATACATTATTTCTGGTATTAAAAAAAATAAATATTTACAGTTCTTATTCATAGGTTCTATTAATGAAAATGAAGGAAAAATTTACGTAGATACATTTTGCTGCCATATTAAATTATGAGTCTTTTACAAATGAAACTGTATTCATTAATTTACTTTGTTCTTGTTGCCCCAGTTTCGGTCTTAAGTAGGCCTATGCTAGAGCCATACAAAATCAGCCTATACGCAATGTCTGTAGGGCCGTTTGGGGGCCAAGGTTTTACTTTTTTGCGATATGCTGTTTATCCTAGAACTGCCGAACTGATAATAGGTAGAAAAATATAAAATTGATTAAAATGAAACATAATTTCGAACCAACATATAAAACTTTATTTGTTAGTTCTTTCAATAGCAACACTAACCCTCTAGCAATAACAAAAAGTAAATCTAACGTTTGTACTTACATTTGGATAAATTATTGTTAGATTTTGTGTATATAAATTATAGAGGGTGTAACTAAAAAAGGGGCCTGGTTAGGCTATATATTATTCGGTTCTACACCTAGTAAAGAGCAGAAAATGAAGAATAACGTTTTATTGAATTCCGCTCCGTTTAAAGTTTATTTTCAGTTTGTGTGTGTGTGTGTTTTTTTCTTTTTTGATTTTTCTTCTTCTCAATAACGGTTAGACTGACATACTTGTAAGTTTGCACAGTTGTTTGATTTGACACTAATAAACAATAAAAAAATTGGCATTAAGCTATCATCAGTAATTTTAAAATGACAGTCGTTTAAAATGTTTAAATCAAAATATCTTATAAAGTGTTACGTTGATCAATGTTTAGCTAAAACAATTACAAATCAATTGGTACCTTAATTTTTTTAGTAAGCCTATTATTAGTGGACATTTGGTAAACAATTTATTTTACCTCATTCTCTGGATGCTGTAAATACTTATAGTTTATTGTTATTACTAGTTTATAATTTAGCATATATTCGTAAAAATTACAAACAAGTGAATTTTTAAGCCATTTCCGGCTGATTCCAATCGAACTTATTGTTTGTTATTCATTTACTTTCACAACACAGGCATCATGCCCGTGTAGTCATATTTACTTAGCTATAACACCTAGTTTTATACTGATTTCGTTTCATTTATACCTTAACTATCATTTGTATATTAACGTCATTAAATTTGTCTAAAAACTGAAACGCAACGTATAATTATTGTATATTTACATTTTGTCAAAATATTTTTGTATTTTATGCTGGAAAAAATTAATTGTTTCAATGATTCGTAACTACAGCAATTTTACGTAGGGTACGTACAAGTCGGCACTGGTGGCGCAGTGTTGTAATCCAGCTACTTGGGGACAAAGTATTTGGGTCTCAAAACTGAAACGCAACGTATAATTATTGCATATTTACATTTTGTCAAAATATTTTTGTATTTTATGCTGGAAAAAATTTATGTTTCAATGATTCGTAACTACAGCAATTTTACGTAGGGTACGTACAAGTCGGCACTGGTGGCGCAGTGTTGTAACCCAGCTACTTGGGGACAAAGTATTTGGGAGATTGTAGGCGATAGGTTCCATGCTCGGTTCTCTTAATACCGACACGGCGTCCGCTTAATGATTGCCATTGACATTGACACTACTAGAGAAGTCTGGGGTGTCCATGTTGGATGGTAGTTCAGGTTCAGATGTTGTGGAAGGAAGAGAACTGTGTGTCAGTTAGCTTAAAATCAGACCAACACTACGTGGTTCGGATTCCACGAGAAGGTCCGATAGTTGCACCCTGGCTATTGGGCTGTTAATAAATAGTCCTTTCTGAGCTGTCGAACTCAGATAGTAACAATGACTACACTAGTTAATCTTCACTCCACACTCATTATCTCCTCATATTCGCTCATATCTCTACGATCGGTGTCTTAGAAATGAATAATAATAACTATGAACAGGAAGTACAACTTGTAGCATTAACATACTTGTTAAATACAACCTTAACTATGTTCAACATATTTCCGTGTATACTTGAGGCGATTCAGTTACGGGCAAAACCCTTATATTACACCCCCCCCCCCCCCACTTCAGTAAATGGAATCCACTCGTCCGTTCTCACGTCATGCAGTTATTTCTCCCTCTGATGACTGCGATCCCCATTATTTTTATTGTTCCAAAATGTTGCGCCAAGTACCTCATCGTGAAACCTGTGATTACCGACTTGCTACGCTCGGAGTGATTTAAATAGGTTTTACACCCTTTGCAACGCCACACAACTGGACGTAGCAATCAGATTAATCTCCGATATGAGACGCCGACGCAACTCTGTGCGTATTTTAAGAGGAATATGAATGATTATACGAGTGTAACTGAGTTCAACTTATGCTAGAAAGGGACTATTTATTAATAGAGCAATAGCTAGGGAAGCTAAATGACCTATAGATTTCAGTGGAATCCGAACCATGTATTGTTGTTCTGATTTTCAGCTAATTGACAAGGCTGACACTAAGTTCCTTCCTCTACACAACATCTGAACACTGACTACCACCCAACATGGACACCCCAGATTTCTCTAGTAGTGTCCGAGCTGATAGCAACCATTGGGCACTTTTTTGGGTACATTTTTTTATTCCTAATCTGGTGTGACTTTTCTCTGTCTGATTTTGCTTTAATGTTAAGAGAGTGTATAGTCGCCCCAAAACCGTAGTTTATGAATAGTTGTCTTTACATAGTGAATTACCTAAGTATCTCGTGAGTTATTGGACTAAGGCCGAGTGGTCTAAGGCGTCAGGAGTTTGAGTCCGAGTTAAGACACAGCGCGGTTCGTATCGAGGCATTGATTGTTAGTTTTTATCAGTAATATGTATTTTGTACTGCACTGGTTCTTCCCCTAACTCTGTTTAAAAAGAATATCGGCTTCTTTAAAAAAAAAAAAAAACGCCTGCTTGTTGCAATTTTTTCTACAGGCCAAGGGACAGCAATGATGGGTTTTTTATTTTCTTCTAATAAAACTGTCAAATAAAATTGAATTCAATGGAAGGTAGGTTAATATTTTTTTCTTTAATGTACATACCACCTCTTTATCCATGCTCATTTACAGAATCTAAATATAAATTTAGTCATATTTAGATTTTAAACTTTATAGGTAATTAAATTTTTCATTTCGGTATGCTTGGATTTTGTTTAGCAAAAATGTAAATGCAAGTCACCTTAACTTGCGTTGATGTAAAACTGACTTAAATTGCTTTAATATTAAGAATAAACACAAAATAAAAATAACAAAACATTTTCCTATTACATTCAGAAAGCCTTCTCACGCGAACAGAAAAAATCATTGAAAACTGTACACTCTTTTTTTTTCAAGGAAATGCGATCAGCGCAAGCGTTACCGAAAAATAGTAATAAAGAAATTTACATAAGACTATCTGGTTTACGAAACGTTTATAAATGCAGTTTGTACACTATTATAAGCAATGTACAGACAATATTCTTGTTAACTATATTTTGTAACCATATTTTATACAAATTATAAGTAGTACATGCAATCTAACCATAACAATTCCATGTTGGAGGTTATGTTGGAGGCGGGTGCTTTTTCTGCGTTTTATATTAATTATTGTTAAAACCCTGTTTTGCAAATATCTTGTCTCTCACGCTTATTTTTTCCTAATTATTAGAGAATCATTTGTTGCTCTTACGTCAAGAAGTTTTCTTTTTATTTTTGGTTCAGATTTTATTTTTTACTTCATATAATTATTTAATGATTTAAAATATATATAAATTGGTTTTTGAAAATATTTTTCACTGTGATTCAAGTCTTCCAAAGATCTATCTTTTCAGATTTTGGACTTTGGACTCGATATGTTTAATTAAGTTCTGTATGACAGTATAAACTTATTTTGAAATAATTGTTAAACTCCAAATTGAATCGGAAGTACTTGACTTTACGGACAGTAATAAAAACCATTCCTATTTACACTTCGAAATACGTGTTAGAAGTGTGACAGGACGGTATTTATTAACAACTCACACATGTCCAATCTTCCTCCACTCTCGTACCTCATCAAATATTCCTTTAAGCTTCGCCCAGAGAGGAGCTGACCCTCAGGGGCGACTTAAGGGCCGGGGGAATGGTCACTCTATATGCAATCAATGAATAAAAGGCATTGCAAACACATCGATAAAGTTGATCTGCAGAAAGCTATAAGCCGAATAGCAAGTGTGTAAATCTACCCCCGAGTGAGTGGAGGGGGAGGACTGTCCGGCGGAAACTAATGTCCAAGAGGTCCAGCGATAGTTAACAATCCGGCCCCCGGGGACCTCTCCCTATAAGCATGCAGCTCCTGTGATTTTCCTGTTAGTTTTTTCCTGTCACAGGGCGCGACCCTCTCGCCCTAACGTTGTCCACCCCCGCATCAATTATTTACCACGACGTATCCATCACTGGCCGACAAGGCTCATTGAAATCATAATTCACTCGACGAACCGACGGGAATTGAAAAAATCGTCGAGGAGACCAAAGTGTTCTTGGTCCACGATCGATATTAGCACCGATCCATCGTCCTTCGCTGACATAGACACTTCGTTTTATTACTAATTGTTAGCCCGTGCTTATATGCTAAACATATAAAACACAATATTTATATTTTTAAATTGAAATATATACATTACTTAGCCTATTTCAAAAGTTTTAATTTCATTTCTCTTATGTCACAGCTGCCGATTAATAATAAATAAAACACTTCCTTTAGATTGCCACTGAATCTTTAAAGGCCAGTGGGATGGAACCCTAAAGTCGGATGCGAATAAAATCATGCTTAGGAAAAATACGTAACTTTCTAATGTGTTTTGACGATCGAATTAATGGACAAACAAATACATACGTTCGTCTATAATATTGAGGTTATTCATACAGGAAAGTTTAAACCTCCTGAGTTTTGCTGAACAATAACTCATATTTTTATTTTTTTGTTCGATGTTATTTTATGTGCTTTTTCTCAGAGTGTGCAGGAAAAAAGTAACATTTTATTCCCCCCCCTCGCTTACATTTCGTCCCATATTCAGCTCTGAGACAAGTGGCTAAGGAAATATGTGTACAACGTTACGTGTTTATAGTTCGTATGTGGGTGGGCCAATACCACTCTACGTGTATGGGTCAACATTGTTTTTGAAATTTTGTTAATGATGGAGTATCAGATGGGGAATACAAAGGTTGTTGGACATTTGCCATCATTATGTGAAAATTACCAATCACGACGTTTTGATTTGGTTTACAGGTCAGACCTTACGGGCGCGACCGATCACAGTTTCCCGGCGTGTGCTTGTATCTAGCAAGCACAGCCACCCTGTGTGTAATTAAAGTAGGCTCTTTCTTATTACGTAGATGGTACAACAACGAGCAACTCCCACTCTCCCAACGACACTCGTTCCCAAGCAATACGCCACACCAGTCGTTCCCAGGAATCACATGTGGTTATGATAAATATGAGCAGCTGTTCTTGTGTCATCCGACAACAACGCACTCTTCACCCATTTCTCGGAACTACTTCGGCTCCTCTCTGATGATGGTTTGATAATCGATTATGTCACACCATCCAGATTCCTAGAATGTTAACATCACTGGGTGGGCAGTTAGTTGTCTAGACAAATTTCAAAACATACTTCTTATATCTGGCTCTTTCGCTTTACGAAAAACGTGGGTTTCTACTTCAAAGATTCGGTTAGTAATAATGATCGTATCACACTTGAAGTTTCTGGGAACAGCAAAAGAGTTTCAGAACTCAGGAGGTTTGGGGTAGTAGTTTGGGGGTAGTTACATCTAACCAGAATAGAATTAAGATTAAAAGGTACCGGTTCACTTCACGTGAGACTCCAAAAACGAGGGATTCTATTTAAAGAATTCGATCCGTAATAATGAGCGTATTACAACATTTGATATGCGAAGAATTATTTTAGTCGACTATATGTAGATTTTTGTACAAAATTGAGTATTTTATAATTTTTTACAGTTAAATATGTTACATTTTAAATATAACTAAGGGAAATCCCTGCAAGCTTCCCTTGCAAAGTTCAGAAAGTGAGCGAACTAAATGACCCGATTCTTTTATTATATAGGATTGTTGACGATATAAATTTTAAAAACTCATAATATCAACTGATTACCTACTAGAAGACCTTTAAAAATCATATAGTCTCACTATAACTCATTATAATGACGAACAAGAACCGTACAGTTCAAATAGAACAGCGTGTTTTGGTCGCTGGTGGTGGTATGTCTACTGTAAAAGGGCTGTTGACTTTCCAGCGGTGACTGGAGTACCTGAAGATTACTAGAGAGATAAAAAGAGAGTTTTCGAAATTCGCCAAATGATTTGATTACATAAAATTACGGTAATTTTTACATAAAAATTAAATCAAGGATCACGAACTTGACTTCATTTTTAAACAAAAAAGGTTTTCTTAATTAATTGTATTATAACCGATCTAACTATGTTTTTAAGTTTCGTATCATACGAGGAAATTTTGCAGGCTGTTTATTATTACAGTCTCAGGAACCCCACTATTTTGTTTATTTCTGTTTTTATTTGTTTATTTATATATAATTTACTGCGTCCCTTATTATATATAAATAAACAATATAACTATTGTTTATTAAACTATTTCCTTTTTATTAAACTATTTTCCTTTTACATACATTCAATTTAAACTTTATGTTTTAGAGTGTACATATTGGTCATTCAGTTCCTTTTCAAAGCGTATGATTTACTTTCGTAATCGCCTGTTTTATTTATGTCCACATAATCTTCACTTTTAAAGGTAAGTATTTATATTGCTTACAATATTTCAGTTTACATTTATTGCCAATTACTTTATAAGTTGTAAAAGGTTCGCCATAGAGACGAATGTCCATAATAGTCCATTTTAAAACCGTGTTTCATATAAAGGGCCGAAAATCAAGACATGTTCCATCTAAGGGTCGATCTGTCTACTTCACGAGGCATTTGAAGTACCTAGATTACTTCAATTTCTAGGCAAAATCACATATAGTTGTAATGCAATTTACTAAAAATAAATTAATAAATAGAATTGACTGAAAATGTACAGTTAGATTCTCGAAACAGAAATCTACATTATAAACAGACTGACAAAGGTTTCCACATTTGATGGCGTGATGGTCTAAGCTTCGGATTGTGGAGTGCAATATCCAAGATTCCCAACTGAGCCAACGGGACTTCATTCGTTGAACAAAGTTCATGCACAGGACTGCAGGTCAGTGTTAACTGGCGAGTGAAGTTAAAAAATATATTGAGAAATATCAAACGTTTGAGTTGGTTGTTTTATGAAAAACGGGTTAGTACTGTCTTATAAATTATATTTCTATTCATAGTGTTGGGAATCCTACGACAGCGTAATACCTAAGATAGCTAAACATACAAAGATTGCTCATGGTGTGGGGGAAATGGTCATTGTTCATTTGAACAACGCCGAGGTGTTCGGCGTTGCCATATTAAGTAGAGCTAACCGAGAGGACCATTCCAAACCAGTGTTGGTTGGACCTACGTGGACAGGCATGGACACTAAAATCAGCCAACAACGCTAGAGTACAAGAAATACAATCAAGGATAATAGAAAAAGTATTATTATTATTTTTTTTTTAGAGAGGCCGTTCTTCTTAACCTTACTCTGCCCATTCCTCATAGACTATTAATCTGTGCGAGGAACCTATGCAGAATAAGGGGGTGAACCAGTACAGTAGAAGGTGGATATTACTGATAAATCTCCCAGTCTAGGCCGGATTCGAACCAGCGCTACCTCTAACCCAAGCTCAAAGTCCTGATGCCATAGACCACTCGGCTTATAAAAGATGTTCGACTACCTGTGTTACTGTTTTGGTTGTACTCTGTTACATTTTACTCTAAACAGTTGGTTGAATCCAACATAATCCTTCTACTTATAAAAGTGTTTGCATCAATGAATTTTTTATGGGAAACTTTCAAACTCAAGGAGCCAGTGGGGCTTAACTCTAGACCCGGTGAGCCTTTTTGTCTCAATCACTAAGCTCTAAATGGCGAATTCGTAAGGATTTTTCAAAAAAATAAAAAAAATACATAAATAACACAATATACTACGAGTTATATATAATTATTGTCAGTAAAAAACAAGGAATAATAATATATAAAAATCAAACTTACAAAAAAGTTTCATGTTGCCCTTGTTCTCCAAAATATAAAAAAGAAAATATTATTTTATTTTCACACACACACATGTTAGATCCTTATCCTTTAGTCTAATTAAAAATTCAAGATAGCAAAATAGTTCAAAATATTTTTTAGATTGAAAATATGTACACTTATTGACTAATCACACATATAATATTATAAAAAAAATTCTTTATGTACGACAACACGCAATGTAAACAAGCACTACTAGAATGGCAATTCAGCTGGGACAGAATATTAGTAGTTTTCATAACTGCCAGCATAAAGTTTTGAAGAACGAAAATAAATTCACTATGAATGATTATTACTCTATGGTTTTCTTAGAACAAACAATATATTATAGTACGCATAAATGTGCTCGGTGCCAGCACAAAACTAACAAAAAAAGTTTGACATAATGGATCTGGATGGAGACGCATAGTGGTTCTAGGGTTAAGGTTGGAGACGAAACGCCTTTCCTAGTACAATAATGTATGTGCCAGATTTATTTATTTTGAATAGTTGTCACTAATAGTTTATTATTCAGTCGCTCAGGCTATATTTTTCATAAAAGTATATTTTATAAAAGTGTGACATTTGGTATTTTGAACTGTGCTTGCAATCTAAAATGTACAGTCTTCAGTGTACAATCTACAATGTACAGTCTTCAGTGTACAGTCTAAAATGTACAGTCTTCAGTGTACAGTCTACAATGTACAGTCTTCAGTGTACAGTCTACAATGAACAGTCTTCAGTGTACAGTCTACAATGTACAGTCTACAATGTACAGTCGTCAGTGTCAGTCCACAGTGTACAGTCTTTAGTTTACAGTGTACAGACTACTATCTTAAACCGTCTACAGTGGTGATAATCCTCCCACCCACCCATACACGTACAGTGGTGATAACCCTCCCACCCATCCATACACGTACAGTGGTGATAACCCTCCCACCCATCCATACACGCACAGTGGTGATAACCCTCCCACCCATCCATACACGCACAGTGGTGATAGCCCTCCCACCCATCCATACACACACAGTGGTGATAACCCTGCCACCCACCTATACACGTACAGTGGTGATAACCCTCCCACCCATCCATACACGTACAGTGGTGATAACCCTCCCACCCATCCATACACGTACAGTGGTGATAACCCTCCCACCCATCCATACACGTACAGTGGTGATAACCCTCCCACCCACCTATACACGTACAGTGGTGATAATCCTCCCACCCATCCATACACGTACAGTGGTGATAACCCTCCCACCCATCCATACACGTACAGTGGTGATAATCCTCCCACCCACCCATACACGTACAGTGGTGATAACCCTCCCACCCATCCATACACGTACAGTGGTGATAACCCTCCCACCCATCCATACACGTACAGTGGTGAGTGTACGTTAATAGTTTTATTTCGTCCGTTAATAGTTTAATATCGTGTGATACAAACAAATTAAAACATCAATTTTAGTTTAACGGAGCTTGGTAATTGTGAGATAAAGTTGTAGCCTGAGCAAACTAAGTTTAATCATATGATAATCGAAATATCCGCATAATTGTTCTAAGAGGCTGTGTAGCTAGATTGTCGTATACTTGGTGAATCAGAGAGAATGCTAAGTGCCAAGAGAGGCAAGTGGTGAGCAGTCGAGCGAGGACTGCAACAATGTCCCTGACAAATGGCTTGTATTGACAAATATCGCCTCCATATGTCGGTTGGCAAATATTAATGCTCTGATTGGAGGGGGAGGGGTGAGATGCAAATGCACTAAAGCTCGGCGAGGATGATGGATGGACGCCATTGTTTGTCGCATTAACATTCACATCCATTGCACTTAATTAACAATTGATTAGTCGTAATGGACTGTATAATATCAGCCACGTCAACCCCTGCCCCCACTCCAAACCACTCACTCCGTACGTGTATCGTAGGTGTGATGAGCGGGTTAAACTCAATCGCTATCAATATGGCCGAAAACAGTTCTATAAATCGCAGGATTACGAAATAAACAACAAACAACCATAATTATTTTTATTGTTACGTTCATTTTTAGGAGTTTTTCTTATGTCAAAAGATAGTAAAAGGGGATTAACGGAAACAACCACCTCAGGATTTTTACTCGCTTGTATTTTGTTTTGTGAAGTTTTATTTGTTTGTCATTTCTACCAAAACGTTTACACTTTAAGAAGCCAGTCGTACAGATGGAAACAATGACTTATTTTCAAATAGTAATGTTAGGATTCACTTGTCAGAATTATATCCCATCACCGAAAGGGTATTGTGTATCCTCAACTAGTGAGTACTTCTGTGTTATAACATCCATAGGCTTTAAATATTCCTGACTACTTCCGGAAATGTGTTCGTCTTTAAAAAAATAACAATTAAACTCTTGAAAAATTTGAAACGTATTCACTATTTAGTAGAACAGCTAACATTATTTTATTTAACCTTCCTTGACTTCTTATATCCTTGGTTTCAAGAAGTTATTAATTAAATGGGATAGAACACCTTACATTTGGAGATGATAAACACAACGTAAATGTAAGTCAAATTTTGTTTAAACGTGAGAATCGTAAACGTTTTTTAACTTCGAAAAATGCTAAATTTTCCCAGATATTTTGCTAAATGATCACCAGACATACTTTTGTTTACTTTGAGCTTAACCTCAACCATAAAGCACACAGATTGTCTAGAGCATTCCTATCTATTCTATCTATGCATATGGCATACATACACGCATATGATTCAGTGAGCTTAGAATAAAATGCAGTCAAGTATGCACCATTGAAGCACTCCACGACAACATTTCTATAACTGCTCTTAGAAGATTTATAAAGTTGCATTACTGAATACAATAGGTAACACTTGACGTACTCCAAAGACTGAACTGCATAAATACCTCGAACGCATGTGAGGAATGTGCAAAGGAGGTAACTTTATGAACAAACAATGGTAATAAGTCGAGCACACACAAAGAGATGCTAACTTATGGCAGATTCAATGATTATTTTTAATTGTCAATTGGCATTTAACAAGCTCCGGCGGCCGGTAGCAGGGAGGGGGACCAGTTGGACCGCAATACGACACGGGAGTGAATCACAGGCACTCTTTGTAATTAATTATTTAATTGTCGTTTTAAATATAAAGCCTACTGGTCAGGTTTACGACTACAGCGCCTCTGGTGGCCAGACTGGTACTGCCACTGGCGGCGCTCGTGAGAACCCCTGGAAGGTTTATGTGGCTATATCATCTGCATTGTTGTTGATACTCCTCTTTGCTTTTTGGATGAATATGCCGCCGGAGTCGAGAAGAATTTCAAATCAAGGCTCTACCGGCTGATCCATTAGGCGATGATATTTCCCTACCTACTAAATGTCAACTTATGGTGTTTAGGTTTCAAATAACCATACGTAAGTAGATAAACACCACCAACACATAAAAGATAGTGGCTGATACATAAAACACGATATCTTTGTTTTTTATTTCTGTACACTTGGTGATATTATTTTATTAAATAAAACTAGTCTACATATTTATACCAAATAAATAATGTTAGATACAGTCAAAGGGAATCTGGTCTTTATAACAGTTTCATTATCCCTTATGAATAAGACAACATGAATGTTCAATTAATGCAGAGTGTGTTACAAAAAGTATTTTGGGTTAATCAAAGACGATCAAAAGAATGAGACCAGGAAATAAAACAATTTACCCACCCTCTAACTATGGGGACAAATATACCGACTACTTTGGGTCCAAGAATCCACACTAAAAAAACTATTCTTTGTAGACACGACTTCTTGGATTTCATTAACCTAAGACACCAGAGAAACTAACAGATTCCTTTTGGTTCAACAATCATTCTACAACCGTTACTAAGAGGAAGTCAACATGACTCTTAGTTCATTTGCTTCCATAAGTAAACGATCAATGTAGAAACTGACAGCCTCTCTGGGTCTTGCCATGCAACTTACAAAATTGACTAACATGAACGAACTCCATGGGGTCTTATTAGACCTCATGTCTATAGTTGTCTATCCTACAAAATCGACTGAGATGAACGGACTCCTTGAGGTCTAGCTATTCATCCAACAAAATTGACTTGGACGAACAAACTCCTTGAGGTTTAACAATCCATCCTACAAAATCGACCGAAATTAACAGACTTCTTGAGGTCTAACAATTCATCCTACAAAATCTACTGAGATAAACAGACTCATTGAGGTCTATCCATTCATATCACAAAATTTTCTAGCCACTCGTCCTACAAAAGCGGCTGAGAAGAGCAGCTTCGTTGAGGTCTAACCATTCGTCTTACAAAGCGAATGAGAGGAACAGACTCGTTGAGGTCTAGCCATCCGTCTTACAAAATCGACTGACAGGAAAAAGATATGACCACTTGGAGTCAAACAACCCACATATGTAAACGACACAGAGGAATTGACAGACTCTTTGGGTCTCTCTTTACATGACAATTGAGAGAGAGAGAACAAAAATTACTTTCAGGTTCAATAAATTTTTGAACTAACAACTGATTTCGGTGGTTATTTGTCATCAGTAGAGTGGGACGGGAGAGCTTTGTCTGCCTACTTAGCCAAATTTTATGTTATCTCAGTCCCTCATTAACTGCATCCCCTATGACTAAAAAAGAACTTACGACTCACCTTATGTTAACATATTTTTTTATTTCTTTATCTATCTGACAATTTAGTTGCTTAGTTTTAATGATAAACATTTTTCAAAAAATTCATAATGCTATCAAACTATGACTAGTAATAATCAGACAATGATTTGTATCGAAACATTAGATAGTTGTAACTTGTCTAGTGTTGATCATTCTTACTTATATTTTTGTAAACATAAATATCATAGAGATCAGATAGGCAAGGTTGATTATCGATGTCTCACACAACTCAAGGTTGGGTTCTAGAACCCATGCTGTTTCAAGCTGTCATATGATCTGTTGCAGGCCAGTCACTGATGTGATAGCAATAATTATCGATAACTGGCATTTCTCAAGGTTGGGTTCTAGGACCTATGCTGTTTCAGGGTGTCATATGGTCTGTTACAGGCCAGTCACTGATGTGATAGCAATAATTATCGATAACTGACACTCCTGAAGGTTGGGTTCTAGAAGCTGTGCTATTCCAAACTGTCAGATGGTCAGACACTGGTCTCATACACGTATGTTTTCGCTGCTGCATTAGATGAGTCACCCTTGAGCGCTAACCAGCCACTAAATCAAAGTATCGCTACTCTGAACTATAAATTTCCAATGCATGTGGTAAGGAGTCATTTTCTTCATAAAACAAAAATATGAAAATTTGCTAGTTATAGTGATAATTTTTATTGCCTACTACTTTATTAAATGTATAATAAAATTAATTATACGAAATTGATTTTCCACGAGCCTCTTGTCTATGTAATATTTTTAAAACATAAATTACTTATTCTTTATGAAAAAAATATGTGAACCTGTTCTAGACAATCGGGAGTTCTTAAAACTGTTACCATATTTAAATTAATCTAGAAGAGAGGATACGAAAGACACTAAGCACTGTCGACAGTTTGGGGTCTGGTCTGTTGTATTCTGACGAAAGGCCTGTCAACACTGGCTGTTATGACGTTTGCCTTGTTCCCACCACTTAGTGTGTTTGTTTGCTTGACAACTACTGCCTTCTACTCACTCACAGATGACTTGTCCACTTAGTGTCATTGTTGTCGAGTAGCAACACTAATTTAATTCTGCTTTAGAGCCAAACTGCATCTTCCACTTTATTTTGAGTGTTGTTTTATTTGTCTGTTTTAAACCTGAATTATTTTTATATATGTGTAAAATTCTACAGTTTTTCATAAATTATACAACTTTTGTTAGAACATTTCAATCTAATGAGAATCGATAAGAAATGGTAAAATTTAAGAGCTTGTGGCCGAGCTGTCGAAGACGTCAGAACTTTGAACCGGAGTTGGAGAATGCGCAGTTTTGAATCTTGGCTTTAGCTGTTAGTGTTTAGTAATCTAACGTGCTCGGCCTTATACTTTTTGTAATTTTAATTAATGATGTTAAATATTTTTGGATTTTCAGAGGATTTTCTGTGATTGCCCATGAATTGCCAAAAAACAAATTGAATGTTTTGGGAGTTAGAGACACTTCTTAGTCCTCTGGATCATATCATATCAGACGTCCGATGTGTAGATTCTCGCTAAGCACTACCACCAACAAAGTCTGGTTTATCTACTGTTGTCTCAGGGCTCCGTACTCGGACTTCTGCTTTAGTCATTTTTTGTAAATGTTTTACTGGAATAGAAATATGAAACTCTTATTTTCAGCTCGTTATCTGCATGAACTTAAATTCAAACTGATGCAATGGTTTAGTGCTAATAGACTAATACTTAATGCATCGAAAAAAAATCTTAACTGAATTTCAAATGTCATTTTCAAAATTATGATAATGCTATCAAATCAAAAATCGGTTTATTCTTTAAAAAAAAGAAAAGTACAAAAGAAACAATACAAAATATTACTGAGAACAAAATATTACTGAATGCTATAGTTTTATGTAGACAATATATGTATATACATATTTTATTAAACAGGAAATAGCTTTTTATATTGATGACAAGTCCAATTTCTATCAGAAAACTCTAAATTTCAGTTAGTGATAAATTGTGATCTGGCTTAAATATGTACCTGCCATCCGCAGTACGATGCCTTAGCCAATGAACTACCATGCCTTAGCCAATGAACTACCATGCCTTAGCCAATGAACTACCATGCCTTAGCCAATGAACCACCATGCCGGTCAGTTTTCATTCCTATGGAGCATGTGTTTGAGGAGATGAAAATTATAAAACCAAGACTATCTTCAAGTTGCAAAGAAGAATTGCCATTCAGAATAATCTTCAATGCTGGTAAGTCAAAATCATCTTGTAGATTTCTCTTCAATCACATAACACTTTGACATTTTCTCTGCTTACATTTACAATTGTTCATCATTTTTATAATATAATTGTCACTTATGCTGGTATAACTCCGAATATGCATCAACAGTCGTACTTACGGACATCGGATTCAAGTCTTCGAAAGGCATCTGTTACTTATTGAGATCAGACTCTTAATCTCTTCCAGATTATTTAAAAACCGAGTGAGATGTGGCAGCTTTTGTTGAGGATTATCTTGGAAAAATAATAAATAACTTTATTGTTATTATTTTGTTAGTGAATAATATTGAAAACTGAAGTGCCTATTGCTGTGTTAAGAAACTTCCTTAATCAGGTCACATTTGTTGATATTAATGTAACGCATTTACGCAGTTTACACTGTTACAAATATATATATATATATATTTAAATACAATACAACATTTATTATTAAATATAACGTATAGTATAATCTAAAAATAGTACAGAAGTATTTTCATCTACAAACCATACAGAAGTCACATTGTCTATAAACAATAGAGAGCTTGTGTGGTTTTAAAATGGCACTGAATTCTTTATTATTTGTCGTTTATAGAACCCATGTGTATTATCTATATAGGCCTACAGAAGTCGTATTTGGCTAATCGTATTGATCGCTCAATTAATTTACACCAAGAGAACGGTCGGGGCTACCAAGACCTCACCTACGTTTGGTTAGAATTGGTTAGATTTGGTTATGATATGTTAGGATGAATTGGGTTAGGTTAGGTTTGGTTCGGATGTGTTGGGATGAATTGGGTTAGCTTAAGTTTGGTTAGAATAGGTTAGGTATGGTTATGATATTTTAGGTTGAATTGGGTTAGGTTAGGTTAGATTCGTTAGGATGAATTGGGTTAGGTTAGGTTTGGTTAGAATAGGTTAGGTATGGTTATGATATTTTAGATTGAATTGGGTTAGGTTAGGTTTGGTTAGAATAGGTTAGGTATGGTTATGATATTTTAGATTGAATTGGGTTAGGTTAGGTTTGGTTAGAATAGGTTAGGTATGGTTATGATATTTTAGGTTGATTAGGTTTGGTTAGAATAGGTTAGGTATGGTTATGATATGTTAGGATGAATTGGGTTAGATTAGGTTTGGTTCGGATAAGTTATGTTAGTAAGGTTTTTGTTTGTTTAGTTTAGGTTAGGTTAGATCTAGATATTTTAGGTTAGAATATGATAATTTATGTTAGGTTATGCTAGGCTAGGACAGGTTAGCTTTGGTTAATTATGGTATAGTTTATTGAAATATTGAATAAATATTACAATAAAATCCCATGATTGCTATTTTGCCCTGGGGATTTTAAGTAGTCACAATGTCTAAAGAAAAATCAGAATTAATTTGTAAACTAAGTCTGTATTCGCTAATCTACACTCATCGTACTTTTGAGGTAAAATAGAGCATGTCAAACTGCATATTGTCTAGAAATGTTTAAGACACACTACATATGATCATGTTATTTCCCACAATAACTGTCCACTCAACAAGTTTATAACCTCCTCAGCAATACTCAGTGAATTGACCAACCAAGTCACTGCTTTTGGCACCCTTTAAAACCCACGCAAACAGCACACACGATTAATAACAGTAATGCCAGATATAAAATCACTACACATTCTCCTCTCCTTCCCCCCACACACTATACAGTTGTGGTAATTAATTACCCGACTCCCCCAATTATGACCAGGCCCAGAGACAGGCTGGAACAGAGGTCATATATTTGCTTCTGGGTCCATTAAAACTTGGGACAATCAGGGGCTGAAATCTCTTGTCAAGACTGGTTTATTAGTGTTACATATTTTATAATGACGATAAGAATATTAATGATTATTAGTTATTTTAATGGACGGATTGCCAAATGTTGAGAAGAGCTTTTGCACAATAAACTAATCCGGTATATATCAATGCTATAGAAAACATAATATCAGTCCATAAATTTCATTTTTCATAAAAGCATTTTCACCTGTTTCGTCATGGTCTGATTATTTAACAAACAGTACAAAGTTATAAAACCTATGTTTAAAATATATATATATATATATATATATATATATATATATATATATATACATATAATTTGTAAATAATAACAAAAACTGTGAGTAGATAAAAATGTAAAACAAATATTTGAATTGTTTATGTTTTTCTAATTCATCTCTAATGTTGGTAAAAATATATTGTTTCAATGAAATAGAAGGTTGTAAAACGCAGTCATCTTTTTTTAATGCCAGGAATGCATTTTGAATTTGGTTTCTCTTTTTCTATTATTTTTCTTTATTAACATTTGACGATTATTCAGACTTAATTTCATGCCCGTTATTTACTGTTTCTTCCAGGTTCCAGTTCAATTAATTTGGACTGTTCAGTATTTTCGATTTTTAAATTATGTATATGTTTTTTTTTATTATTGTTTCCACAGATTAATTTAAAAACATAAATAGTTAATGCTATACCTTGTTTTTTTTCTTTTGTGTTAATATTCACAAATTCAATTTTATTAACGTATACTTTACATTTTTGTACAATTTGTCAAATAATCTGACAATATAGTAAAAGGTGGAAATGCATTTATGACAAATTAAATTTGTGGAATTAATAAATATATTTTCTTTAAAACCAACCAAAGTCCTAGAAAGAACCAAATGAATTTGTCAACATTATAGCCTACGAATTGATTTTATGAGTGAACATAAATGTTATCATAAACTAGAATGGTTTAGTAGTCCAGTTCTGAATGCATGTTCAAGGTATCTTATACATTTTTGTGTTGAACTTGGTTTAAGTTACGCTTAAATTAATACGAAATTAATATTCAAAGGTCTAATCAGACACTTAAAGGACAGATATGATTGAAAAAAGGACTTTTATTGTGAACAGAAGCTTTAATCTTGCAACGTTATTTGTTACATATCAAAGAAAATCAATTTTTTCTGAAAATTTTAAATAATTTTATGCATTTTTTACCTTAAATGTCAGATAATTTCTTTGCCTTAATGAAAATTTCAACAATATACTATTCTCATTTTTCTACCAATTTAAGCTGAACATTAAATATTCAAACGATAATTCAACTTGGAGTTTAAGATTTATTAGTCTATATGGTAATTAATATAATATTGCTATTATTAAAATAGATTATAATCTATATAAATCTATGAATTAATTAACAAAGTTAATACTAGTATAAAGTTTATACTAGTTATCAAATTGAAAACATCTCTTTCCTGTCTGTTTTGTTTAAACAATTTTTTTTCTTAGTTATTTGTATTAAAAATTAAAAATACTTTTATATGTTAGAAACTCCTCACCCACACAGAGACCATTCTGGTACAAGCGGGGAATAATTCCTAATATATAACTGTAAATGTATGTATAACCTTGTAATTAATGAAGGAATACACCTATTTTGAGTTGTTTCGTACAAATCGAGAGAATAACGCTACTTATCACTGTAGGCCCAGCCTAGCTATGATTTACTCTCGAGAAATCCAACTCCCCCCTCCATCTTTAGAGTATATGCCCCAGTGATTACGTGTGCTAATGTTGCAAACAGACTTCACAAGTTTTCCAACTACGGTTGTTGCAGGTTTCTGAGGATGCAGAAAACCAGCCTGTTATTCTTGACTGTGTTACTTAACCGGTATTTAGTTCAGTTTATCGAATGTTGCATGTTTGGATCACAAAACTGTTTTGGATTCTTGACAGTTCAATTGGGCGGCCTCATTGTTCATTGGGGGGATGGCTGCAGGGATGCAGGGGCGAGCGGAAGTCCCATTTTTGTAAAAAAAGTTTTAGGAAAGATTACCTAGCAGCTTCATGGTAGGCATCTTTGTAAAGCCTAGTTTATATTTGTTTGGTTCTTCTGAGTAGCTTACCGTTTTACTGTTGAACTACACACGATGTCATATAAGCACAACCCCAACACCTGGAATAAACATACCTAAGTTTATTCCAACTTATCGTAACTTGACGATCAGTACGTGAACTCCATTTAAAATAAAATACGAGAAACCCATATCAACATTATAAGATAAGATGATCAACGTTTTATTTTTTATTTTATTTTTTTTTTTTTTAGACTACCTTTTTATGCAACATGTGTCTGCACTTCTCTCATCTGCCAACGGCACACAAATCTAGTCGCCAGGCCAAACGTCTCGCGGTAGAAGAATGCAGTGGAAAAATTATTTCTTCTGATAAAGAAGGCTGCGAGGCTTTCAAAATGCAAAGTGGTTGATTTCCGATCCTCATTAGTGAAAAATCGACTTTTTTATGTTAGATCGCTAAAATACCGTCTCGTAAAAGAAAAGACGACGTGTCAATTTAAATGACACGGCGGTTACAACCAGAGAAGCAATAAAGTATGGTTTATCCACCCGTGTCCGACAGCAAGCAAAAGACTAATGCATACCCGATAACAATTAATGGCTTTTCCATACCCGGGTGGTAATTAACAGGGGCGCCCAATTATTGACCGAAACAAAACAAGAGGATAACAAAGCACATAAATCTGGAACGGGATCCATTAGAGAGTTTGGTTGGTGACTCAAAATCTTTTGTTCCCAAGCTGAGCTCGAGTCGATTATTGTCGCACAACTTGGCTATTACAAACATTGCGGGGCAGACAAAGCTGCTATGTCAAACATGCTTAACCCTCGTCAGCTCGTGTGTTCCGTCCAAACCGGAATCTTAAATAAGTCCGTAAAGTTTATCTAAGTCATGAACTAAAAATGTAAGCCATTCTTTCTGACTTTAAATAGGAAATATTTGATAATTATTATAGGGAAAGAAAATAATTTACGTTTTTGTACACAAAACTAAAAAACTATTGTATGGATTCACTTGAAAGTTTTACAACATTGCATTTAAATAACCATTTTTTTTATATATTTAGTTCCTAAAATTGTAAACAGGTACAAGGCATTTTAAGCTTTTTCCAACCTCCCTACAATTCAAAAATGGATATAAATGTCGGTGTTGAAAAGGTGCTACTGTGACCAGCCAAACTATGTGCGTATTTCCAAATCGATTCTTGTAGAAGTATTACTGTGAGCAGATCTTTATTTATTTATGAAAAGAAATCAGTAAACCTTTATTTTTCTAACAACTAGGCCTAAAGTTAACAATTACATACATAATAGTTAATTTCAGACTAAGCCACATCCAAGTGTGGCCGGATTTACTATTATAATAATAGTAAATGTGTTAAATAACAAGTGAAAATCTATACAGTATAAAAAAAATAGAAACGTAATTATAACATAAGAAGACATATTCAGACAGTAATAAACTGACTGTGTCGCGCAATAGTACTAAAATATTACTACACGTTTCTATCAAAAAACGCCCTGTTTCTGGAAAATTATAGCTAACATCTTAAAACGAAATTTATTGTTTTAATTCTAAAAAGCTTTGATATTATATACGTTTATGCCTGAATTACAATAAAATGTAATACCTGAATTTTTATTATTATTAAATTAATTTAGTGGAGGCGAAGTGAAGTGAGGGAAGTGTGAACAATGTGCAAAAAGATTAAATAAATTGTGTATGTAATTAGAAAAGAACGTCAACTATTTATCTACTTTGAAAAGGTAAACAATGTCCTCACTAGGTTTTTTATTGCCATAAATAATGACATTACGTCAATAAAAGCAAAAATACACCAATCAGAAAGGAAGATAAAACAATTGTAGGATCTACACTACCAAGAATAAATACCATAAAAGTAGTGACAAGAATGAAAATATGAATAATCTTATTTATTATGCATATAATTATTATAACTGTTAAAATATTTTTTATTTCTCATACGTAAATCCAAAGAGCCCCCAATATAGGGGACAGAATGTGGTAATGAATTACCCCGTGGACAATGACACTGCATAAATACACTAAGTGCATTACCGTGGACTTTGTGTGTCAGCGCTATTCCACCAGCCTGTAGCCTATGATAGTACTGTAGCCTATTGAAGGCCTATCTGGATGGCGTCACAATAGGCACAGAGACTAAATAACAAAGGGGTTGAGGGTTACACACAAAACAGTAATTTGATGTTACACGTGAAACGTCTATAGAAATAACAGCGGTTGTCGTTCATTTGTAAACAAATTGACAATTAGTTTTGATAATTTTTTTATCGGTTTCAAAAGTAAATTGGCGCTCTAAAAACTTATAAATAGAGAAGACGTTAAAGTATGTGATTGTATCAAGTGTTGATGAAACAAACTTTAAAATGAGCTTCCTTCTCAATTCTGCTGATTTTGTTGTCCATCTTCAGATATGACATTGTGATTGATAAAATTATGTCTGTTATACCTTAGTAAATCCCAGTTCATGTACTGTACAAACGTTCATAGTTTTAACATATTCTCTTAAATAGGTCGGTGGCTTAGTTGGCTTAGCCCGACTAAGTTGGCTTCATAAGCCAAATTTCTCAGTTCAAACCCAATCAGAGTCATAACAAGTTTTGAAAGGGATCAGCTGATAAACACCGGATGTTCACTTGTCATTCAGTTATTAATTAATGACATTTCCTAATGACTGGTTGGTCTTAGGCTGCAACAAAATATAAAATTCGCATCTTAACTATCACACTCATTCGAAATGCATGCTCGTCCATATCTCGACGATCGGTGTCTTAGAATAAATAAATATTAATTACTGTAATTATAATCCTTGATAAATAATTAGGATTCAACAGTAAGTAAGTCGAGTCTGTTTGAAAAATATGTCTCTATTTTTGTTACATTTGAAAAATTAGTTTAAATTATTATACAATAATTATATAAATTTCTATTCATTTATGCAAGTCACGCCCATAAAAATGGGTTGAGCGTAGAAATAAAACTGCCCACAACTGTAGCTTGCTGCAATCAAGATATTTAAAACCCCTCCACGAGTACAATGTGTCCAGGTTGCCTGACAGGCAATGCTCACACGTCAAAGTTGAGACTCTAAGGAAGTAATACGAGTAGATTAAAAGAATTATAAGAACCTCTACTACTTATGTTGGAAAATAAATAATACACAGAACCAACCCCTCTAGTATCGTATATACGGACGTCAGAAATACGTTCAAAACAATTTGTGACCACGCACGCAGTTGGTCCCAAATACAAATACAGAATGTTAGTACTTATTTTCGATTTATAACTGAGTGTCTAGCTTATCAGTTAGCTGAAAATCAGACCAATACTACGTGGTTCGGATTCCACTTAATGCTGTAGGTCCCTTAGTTGCCCTGGCTATTGGGCTATTAATAAATAGCTCTCTCTGAGGAACAGTCGACCTCAGGTAGTAACAATGACTACAACTCATTACATTCATTCACCCATCATATTAGGCTATATCTCGAGATAAAAACTAATGAATAATAATGTATAATTGATCTGAAACATTATGAAAAATAAATAAATATAATTAAGAATTTTAGTATTCTAATATCCAAAGGAGTTGTTTAGAATACTCTTCTTTAAGAAGAGTGGATACACAACAGAGCCAAACTGGATTAAGAATTTTATGGGCATCAAGTCAACATAAGATTCTAGTATTTCCAATTTTAGTTCAGTTTTATTGAATCACTTTAATCTACAAATTCAAAATACAGCGAAAAAAAGTCCCTATAACTTATAAAGCTGATCGGTGGGAAATCATAGTAATACTGGTAAATGTTGAAGCCTTATAACATGAATACTACGTTAGTAGTCCTGCAAGTATAACTAAAATTCCCACTCAACTGTACATAATCGTATTTACAACAAAAAAGTATACCTACTTATAAAAACAAGTCAAATTAATGATTAATTAGTAATATGTGGGTTGAATTTAGAAGTTATAGGTTGGAAGGTTTTTACCGCATTAAATAAATATGTAAAAATATAAAGAAATACCTTTGCTGAACCAAAAAAGTGAATATTTTGGCGTGTTTAACAAGTATAGACTATAAAAGATAAAATAGCTACTAGAAAACAAATTTCAACAGTAACAGTATAAGAAAAATAATATTAAATTATAATAACAGTATGAATTAATGTATGTATAGAAAAGTGAAAACAACAGAAATTGAATGACAACGTACCAATTCGGTTGTTATTAAATACAACATGTTTAAAACTTCAAACCACTTTGACAAAGAAGACGGACTTATAACTGTATATAAGTATGTATTAACTTATAATGACTTAGCCACTTAGAAAGTGTTCTTCTGAATGCACCTGTGCAAGAGATATGGACTGAGTAGTGGAAGTGAAATAAGAAATTACCTTCCCGCCTGTGGCATTCCATTTAAAATTGTCATGGCAACTAGGAAGACGATAGGCCACGGGCTGGCATTGCATTACCAAACCCACTACATGATCAGCAGCATTGACGATTGGTTGGTTTCATTAACACTAACGTATCAAGTTTAAAATGTTTAAATTAAATCAAACGAACAGATCATTACAGTAATTTTTTTTCAACTGAACACTGCTGCGGAAGTTCAACACTTGATGGTGGAAGTTAATCACGCCCGTGATGTACGGCAGCTGAGCGGTGGAACGAACCCCTCCGCCGCTGAAACCCCTGTATTTGCTAACTACAAAACGTAGATCACTCTATGTCCGGCCCAATTACAGTGCAGCGATTATCTTCAAACACATAACGATTTTTACTGATCGTATAAAATCAAACACCTGCTTTGAAACTCGTAAAACGGTTTTCGAACTTGACCGTAATGCAAATACGTTCTAAAATGGTTTTTAGCGACAGCTGGCCAGATATTTAGGAAGATGTAATCTCGTTTGCTACTGGGATCCTGCGACAACGACTAAGGTATTTTCTTCTTCTTATTCCGTGTTAAGGTCACCTGTGCTCGGATGGCTGACGACTGCAACAAGCGTATGCACTTCCCAACGATCTGTCCCCGATAACTAGTGGTCAATTACCATTAATGATTGTTTTACCTAAGTTACAAACTAGAGTGCATGAATAGTAAACCTGTCCAGCATTGACTTGAAGAATATACGCACACGCAATACTTTGGTCTGACCAGTGATTGTTCCTCGTCTTGCCCCAGACAAGAAAGAAACAGAGTTCGCAACCAGTAGTGCGGCGGAAAATGTGTATCTAATTATTATGTCGAGTCCTTTTCTTATGCCCCCTCCCTCCCAAACCTCAAGGATAAACTTAGTTATTATTACTACAGATGAGTAACGATGTACGTTAGTTGCAAGCTTTTTATAACTGCCAGTGAGGCGTTCGCTGCGGCCATAAGAGAGTGACCTCATTTTCATTTTTCTCCGTGGTCTTGCTTGTTTTAAAAACTGCACGAGCCTAAATAACGACAAGGAAAACTGATGAGAAGATTATTGGCGATTTTAATTCATAGATATGAAAAAGAATGGAGAGACAGTTGGAAGGACAGGAAAAATAGAATGATAGGATAGAGAGGAAAACAAGCGAGGGGTAGAAAAAGTTTGATGTTGAAGTGTATTGATAATTTACTTTAACAATACCAAAATCTTGATAAAACTGATAGATTATAAATTGAACTTTTTGCTCCCCAAATTAAATCTTTTCAAGAAATTCAAATGAATTTGTAATTCACGCGTAAATTAATGTATTTTATATTAATTGCGATTCTATTAAATGACTATTTTTGGATTGTATATATGACAATAAATATTTTTCTTCTGAAGTTTAATTTAAATTTTAAACCACTTACTCGTATAAGGAAAGTTGGGTGTGAGTTTGCCTAGAAATAGGTAACGTTGGGTGTGAGCTTGCCTAGAAGTGGGTAACGTTGGGCGTGAGCTTACCTAGAAATGGGTAAAGTTGGGTGTGAGCTTACCTAGAAGTGGAACGTTGGGCGTGAGCTTACCTAGAAATGAGTAAGTTGGGTGTGAGCTTGCCTAGAAGTGGGTAACGTTGGGTGTGAGCTTACCTAGAAGTGGAACGTTGGGTGTGAGCTTGCCTAGAAATGGGTAAAGTTGTGTTCGTCCCTCAATTAATGACCATGTATAACTTTATAATGAAACAATGTCCTAAGAGGGCTTCTTTGATTTTCACCTTTTGATGATTTCGATTTTAAAATAAATATGAATGTACCATAACTTATGAAAACATATCAAAGTGCACAGAACGTAAAGTTTTTCCTACTCGAAATACTAAATCAGTCTTTCAAATTTAATGTTGTCAATATTTTTTTTGTTTTTTTATCGTAGCCTATATCCTAAGTAACATTATGTAAAGATAGATCTAAACAAAGTTGGTACATGTGCAAATTCCTTGTGTTTCGGGTACCTATTAATAATAGGATGCAAATTTAAAGTACATCTATATTTTAAGTGAGTATTTTATTGTAATCTATTGTAATCTGATTAGCTGCTAAATATCATATAATTTATCGAGTACTTATCCATCGACTATCCAACACAAACTAAACAAAAAGAGGATGCGTGGAGCCTCATCGTTCAGTGAATCTAATCTAATACGTCATTTCATGTTTATAAACCGTGGGAGGGATCGATGGGGGAAGGGGGAAGCGCTTAGGATTTTCCCCAAATTAAAAACAAACTGTCGACTGGCGCATTGTATACGCGAAGCAATTCCAAACAGAGTTATTCAATAAAACGAAATCGGCGGAAATATTAAAGCTTTCCAATCGCTAATGCAAAGCACGGCGATGAGTTGGTAAAAAAGCACATCCATACAGACACACAATCTCCCCCCACGACAATCAACTTCCCAATCCGGGAGAGCTGGCTGTATCCCTATTTAATGGCACCGTTTTGCCGTCGTTCTTTTCATTGTTGGTCCGTGCATGTGTCCTGTGTCATCTCGCTTCTACTGTACACATATCCACCCTCTCGTTGGAAATTTATTTGAATTCCATCTGACTACGAAACAGACTCAATCCATAAAAGTGAATTTTAAATTATTTATGTTCTAAACAACAGAATTATGATCATATATATGATATATATGATTAATAGCCGACAGCCCTTGCTTAGCTACGGCTTGGTTCTCTACGCTTGCTTACACTTCCCTGCGTGGTTCTCACTAAACCATTACACCAATATAATATCTCAGCTGCCACCGCTATCCTAGATAACAAAGTTTTGTGTTCTAGAACATTCTATAAGTTTACTTTAGGGGGATGAAAAGTACTGCAACTTGTCAGAGTTGGTAGAAATGGCCTTAAACATTTCACAATGAAATTAGCCAAGCTTTGGTGTAATGTTTATGCTATTTGTGTCAGCTGTCTAAAATATTGTAATGCCAATTTTACGCTTAAAGAAAAGAGTAAATGTTGAGGAGCTGTTTCTACCTCTTAGAAATGGAATTTTTAGAACTCCGTGATGGGTCTCTTTAATACAAAAGTTAACTTCGTTCCAAATTTCATTAAAATATGTTCAGTGATTTCATGAAAAATACATCGTTTTTGGATTTCATATATTAAGCTAGCTAAAGTAGTCCAAATGTAATGATTTTCTCAGGTCAAAAAAAAACAAAAAAAAACTAAAGGAATGATTTAGGTTATGTAACAAATCAATATTGACAGTTTTAATGTGAAATTATACACCCTAGTGAACCGTAAATAGTCTAACGCATTAATACTCAAAGGTGTGGTGCAAGTAAAAATAAATTTTATTTAAAACACTATATTGTTATTATTATTATTATTATTATATTACACAAATATATAATGAAAGACACTCTCTAATTGTACGCATTCTACAAAGCACTTATCGAAACAGAATACTCCTAAGGGGTAGAGAATTTAGTTTCAAAGAGATTGTCACCGAACACGTGCAAAAAGAAAATTTATCAGAAAAAATTAAGTCCATTGAATATTGGCTTCATTCAATCTTGGATATTTAGCTGAAATGAGAAAATAGGCAACTCTTTCAGCACGAACGTGTCTATGCAACCGATTTTTTATTGGAAAGTTGGATGAGTTAGAAATGGAACTGGAACAAGATGGTAAAGTGAAATAAAGATAGCTCATTCCGAAAATGATACAAAGGTGGCCATAAATCCTTGGTCTGAGGATGTCAATTGATTGCTATGTGTTTTCGCAAAATATTATCTGAGCTCTTTCTATTTACGTCTATGTTTAATCACATCTTTTAAATTTTTATTTATTTTAACAACACGCCTTACCAAGAACGTTTTAGTAAAAAACAACAAAATAAAATTACAGGCTTTATACAGGTAGTATATACAATAATTCTGATATCTCTAAGAACTTTTTCAATCTGTTATTACAATCGGAATAGGGGTTTTCCAATAAATATTTCTTTAGATCCATTTTTCTAGGTTTATCTTTTCTTTTATAATCTGTTTAATGGTGAAGTATACAGATCCCGTATATTAAGTTTAATTTTGAAAATTGCTTTCCTACATTCTTCGAAGATAATTTTAATTCTTCTAATGATGTTGTGTGCCAGTTTTAAATTGATGTAACAGTTCAGTTTATGAGTTATTTATTCTAAAACATATACATTAAAATAATAACTTAATTTTAAGAATTAATCTCGAACAGGTTCACTTTTTGTAATTTGACTTTATTCCTTATAGATAATTTTTCTTTTGTTAGGATCATCTGTTATTTTAAACTTGTAATTAAATCACTATACAGTACGACGTTGTACAGAAAGTACTTATTCCATAAGAAATGTGACTATGAATTGGCAGAGTAAATTTGATTTGGTACAGTTATTGTACACTTTGGACTTGTTTTTAATATATATTTCTTAAGTTCAAGTAATCTTTATTACTATCACAGATAATGTAACAATATTAGAACCGTTCTTATTATATATGTCCACCGTTAAACAAAAATTTCGAATTCTCAAATCAAAATGCTTTTATGTATTTTACTTGTGTAAACCACTTATAAATTCCTGTTGGTATTTAAAATAGGAAATTGTAACCTTCGAACATATAAATAAGCTAATAACCACGATAAAAAGGAACACGATTTAAAGTGGAATCCGAACCACATTATATTTGGTTTATTTTGCTTTCAATAGATCGAACCTCAGATTTCACTCAAGACGTAGTGCGAGCTCTCCCCATTACTCAATCCAGAGCCAGCCGGCAGAGTGTCGTCGAAGGCAACCATTAAACGGTCGTTAACGTTAGGGTAATGGGTATAGGTGATATTAATCAATATTACAGTACAACGACATAAGCAAGGTTTATACTATAACTGGTTGTATCATTGTACTGTATCGTTTCCCTACCTCGGAATAAACTCATTTATTTGCTACTCGTGATCTACAAGACCTATTTAACTTTAGTTTGCCGAGAAACAAGAGGGGAAGAACCGATTTTCTTCGAACGTCAGTTCCTGCCCTCCCCATCTACTTTTGGTCATGGTTACTAGAGGTTTAGTCTTTTTCAGATTTAGATGCACAGGGTCCAGTTAGGCCGGAGTAGTAGTGTTACTGTAGCGTCAACCCATAATGCCACATAGTGCCAATGTAACAGTTCACATAGAAGTGTTCAGTTATAGTATAGTAGGGCAGGTCTTTCTTCAAGTGTATGGGGAGTAATGGGGGGATGGGCCATCACCGCTGTACGTATATAGGAGTAAGGGTGGGTGGGCCATCACCACTGTACGTATATGGAAGTAAGGGTGGGTGGGCCATCACCACTGTACGTATATGGGAGTAAGGGTGGGTGGGCCATCACCACTGTACTTATATGGGAGTAAGAGTGGGTGGGCCATCACCTCTGGGAGTAAGGGTCGGGGATATTGTCCGTCTAACAGTTAAGTCAAATTAAATATAAAATATATGTTCTTATGATTTTGGAAATAATATTCAAAGTCATCGGATGCTGCGATGATGGAAGACTACCAAGATCAAAGTCTTCATTAGAGGGGGAGTGCGACATTCCTGGACGTCTCAACAGAGGGCGTCCGTCAAGTTAAACACTTTCTGCCAGATTCTTGTTAAAATTCCCACATCTGTCAGAGTCTGATGTACGGTATACACATTCAAATTTATACTGCGGCTGCACACCTGGGCCCTTATCGTTCATCTGTCCCACCTCAAGGTCGCTGGACAGCCCGCAGCCACTGGCGTATTACCGGTATCTGTCGTCTCTCTCTACTCCCAGAGGTAAACAAATAGTCAGTGACACCTACTTTACACTCCATCATCACTAACTCGGCCCTCATAATACTGACACAGCATCCGCTCAATGGTTGCCATCTACGTGGGCAGTACTATTGAAGTCTGGGATGTCCGTGTTGGGTGGTAGTTGTGGTAAAGATAAACATCTTTATCTGGAAGAGAACTGAGTATAGTGTTTTTTTTTTTATAAATCAGACAAATACTATGTTGGTCCATGTTGGATGATAGACAAAGTCGTTATGTTGTATGAGTATTATGATTGTCAATAAACTAAAAATCACATCAGTACTACCAATGGACTACTGAATTCTATCTATAGTCAGTGATACTACGTGGTTTGGATTCCACGTAAAGCTGTAGATCCGAATACACGAAAAATGCGTACAGCGAAAAATGCGTACACCAGGAATCTTGCGAAATATGCGTACAGGATCAAGTTTTGACAGATGACGAGGGCAACCTATGACGTCACAACAATTAGATAGGTGAAAAATGCGTACAACTGTTAGGGCAAATGGATCTTTTACAATTGAATTATATAAATGCGTTTACCTCTAAAATAAATATGAATGTCGCTTAGTTTCTTGGGATTGGAGAACCTAACCTAACCTAACCTAATTTCGCTGTACGCATCTTTCATGCCACCGGGGAGAATACTTAGCCTCGTTAAATACCACTATTTCCTTCTGTACGCATATTTCGCTGTACTCATTTTTCGCTGTACGCATCTTTCGTGCCACAGTAGATCCCTTAGTTGCACTGGCTATTAGGCTATTAATACAAATTATTCTCTCTAGAGACTGTTGTCAACCTTAGTTAGTAACAATGACTACACTGGTTCATCTACACTCATATTCGCCCGTATCTCTACAATCAGCGTCTTAATGATGAATAATGAATAATTGCAATTATAATTCATAAAAGATTATCAAGGCATCTTCGTTTAAATTTAGTTAGATGTCAAAGAACATTTCGATGAAATATAAATGTTTTTCTTCAAAGTAATTTTTTTGTAATTTTTGATTTAGTGTGATAAAAATATTAAGATTAAATCTGTTAAGAAAATAAATTATATAAATAAATTTGACACAATTGAAAATGTCCTATACATCTGTAGTTTTTAAAAATAGTTTATGTAATGTAGTAAAAACCAAAACAATTATTGAATATTTTCGTTAGTAAAAAAATTCTCCTTTATGAAAATGATCGGTACAGAACTAATAATATAGGTTATATTTTAGCCGGAGTAAATATTATTTGAGGGCTCATTAAGCTGTACACGATAAAAATAAACATATAATTATCGTATTTTATAGGCCTACTATAAAAATATCCTATATTATGAAAAAAATCGCGAAAGTAAACTTATAAATGAATAAAAGTTCTTTTAAACAATAAATATTTAAACACTAGGGGACACCCCTGCACGCTACGCGTGCCAACCCCGTCACTCGCTGCGCTCGTTACAACTCGGCCTTCAGCCTTTGCCAGTGGCTTTTGACTACAAATAATAGTAGGTTAACTGTATGTTGACATAAAATCACAATATTAAATGTATTTACAGCATTTCACTTACATTACTTGCGTTGCTACCTATTTATTAGTGTAAATACCCAATGGTATTACTTAGCCTATTTAAAACGTGTTTATATCATTTGTTTTTGTTTCACAGGTAAAGATTAATTATATACTTAAAATAACTACATTAAATTACCATTTAAATCATGACTACAACCCTTCCTGGTTTAACATTATGAAAGATCAACCTCATAAATATTACAAACCAAACACAATTTTTTCCATTTCAAAAGGTGTTAAAACTGTTTGTAGATCAATATTTACATTTGAATAGCTGTTACTTCTTGATTTACATAAATCTCTCTCCGTGTTATTCTTATGGCCTAAGAACGTACTTTGAGGGCTTGCCGTGCCCTTCAGGGTGAAAATTTCGAAGAAGTAAGAGCTTATTGTGCAACTACGAACAGAGGTAAATTGTTTAACACCTCAACCGTTTAATTTGGTCAAAAAATAAGGGAGGAGTTGAAAAAAAACGGCTTCGCGTATTATATTTAAGGATTGTTATTAAAAACCTGTACGACCGGAAATATCCTTAACTGACTCGATAGTATTTGTTCTAATAAAGAAGTGTTAAAAACAATAATTTTAGGTCATTTACTTGACAAATGGCTCAGTTATCCTTATATACAATAAGTACCTCCCATATACAGAGTGTATATTATGTATGGAAACACCTAAATATATTCTTTACTCAACAATATATAAATTCCAAACTTTTTGCAATCGTGTTGGGCACCTACTTTTTTTAACATTGTTTAGTCGTGTCTCACTAACGGGAACGTCCTGTCGAGGGTATCATAAATATTTTTCATGGAAGCCTATACCTTGTGATACATCACTTTAAAGTTTATGGTGAACTGAATTGAATGCCACAAACCGCGTCTATATCGAATCACTCTATCATAATATAGAGTACTTTGAGCAATGAAAATCGGCGATATTCAACAATTTTGTTTAACTTGGTTCTTGCCACAGTAATGTTTTACAGTAAATTTTCTAACATTTTTAAAAAGGTTTAATTGATAAAAAAACTAAATTTTCAATTTTAACTGGTTTTATTAGTACAATTTTGATACATTTTTCTTACAATAAAAGTACATAAATAATGATTTATTTTATTAATTTCTTATAAAACTTAAAATCAGTTTATGATATTGTAAAAGGCTTAATACTAACCTTTCAGCACAATTTCGTGGCAAAGTAAATGATTGAACCGTCTCCCTTCTTCAGTTTGACAATAAAGTTAAAATTAAATTGTTTAACACAACAAATGTTCAATATTCAAAGTGCTCTAATTTTATGGTAGAGCGATTCCTTAGAGGTGCAGTTTGTGGCATTCAATTCAGTTGAACATACTCTTTAAAGTGATGTATCACAAGGTATGGACTTACATAAAGAATACTGACGATACCCTCCACAGGACGTCTCCCGTTAGTGTGACATGACGGAACAATGTTCCAAAAAGAAGTTGACCAACAGCTTTTTAAGATTGTAAAGGTTTCGAATTTATATTTCGTTAATATAACTATTCGATAATATAACTATTCGATAATATAACTATTCGATAATATAACTATTCGATAATATAACTAACAACTAATTGAATTTAAAAGTTCACGTTATTAAATAAAGTATCATTTACTGTACGTTAGAAATAAAAAAAACACTTTCAAAATCTAATATTTATTTTGAAATTACAATACTAATAATAAGGAGTAAAAGAGAAGAACAAAGCATGGAGGAAGTGGTGGAAAACCAGAGCACAAGAAGACAAAGATGAATATTTGGCAAAGAAGAGAGAATGCAGAAGAATAATAAAGGACGCAAAGGACAAGGAATGGGAGAACTTCACGAAAAAGTTAGAGGAAGACTTAGGACAAAACAAAAAGATGTTCTATAGTATGATGAGGAACAAAAAGAGAGTGACCGAAAGTGCCAAAACAATGCAGAATGAAAATGGAGTCATGGTGGAAGGAGTATAAATGAAAAAGTTGTGGAAAAGGTATTTCCAAACACTGTTGAATGAAAACTATGAGGAAGAAGAGGAAGACGAAAATGAGGAGCAATGGGAGAGAGGGGAAGAGATAAGTTGGAGGGAAATAGAAAAGGCGGTGAAAGAGATGAAAAGTGGGAAATCCCCAGGACCAGATGAAGTATCATCAGATATGGTAAAGGCTTTGGGAGCAGTGGGAGTACATTGGTTGAAGAGAGTCTTCACATGCGTATGGAGGGAAGGAAGAGTGCCTGACGACTGGGGGAAAGGTGAAATAATAACAATACACAAGAAGGGAAGTAGAAGACTATGCAAGAACTATAGGGGAGTAACATTAATAAGCCATGTTGCCAAAATATTTGAAAAAATAATTTTTAACAGGATTAAGGACGTGATAGAGGACCAGATAGGGGAGGAACAACATGGGTTTAGGAAGGGAAGAAGTACGATCGACTTGATTTTTGCAGTGAGACAAATGGTTGAAAAGCACTGGGAGTTCAATAAAAAGTTAATACTGGTGTTTATAGATGTCGAGAAAGCCTACGATTCTGTTAAGAGAAAAAGTATATGGGAGAGTATGGAAAAAATAGGAGTGACAGAAAATATGATGAAATGGGTTAAGGAATTGTATAGGGTGCACGAGTGCAGAGTTAGGACATGTGATGGTAATACAGAATGGTTCAAGGTAAAGAAAGGGCTGAAACAGGGGAGTGTTCTGTCTCCGATTCTTTTCAATGTAGTTATGGAGATAATGATGAGAGAAATTAAAGAGGAGACAAATGAAGAGATGAAGATAATGATGTTTGCTGACGATATTCTGATGTGGGGAGAAAACAGGGAGGAGATACAAGAACAACTGGACAAGTGGAGTAGGAAGATGAGGGAGAGAGGGCTGAGGATAAGCAAGGAAAAAAGTGAAGTAATGGTAGTAGGAAGGGACACAGTTTTGGAAGAAGATATATTGGTAGATGGAAGTATACTAAAAAAGGTAGATGATTTCAAATACCTTGGAACGATGGTGTCAAGTGATGGAAGAATGGAACAGGAAATAAATGCCAGATTAGGAATGGGAGCGGGATTCTTCCGGACGGTGAAACACCTAGTATGGGACAAAGAGGTACCAAGGAGGGCCAAGGTAATGATGTTCAAGAATTACTATAGGCCTATAATTACTAATGCGGCAGAGACATGGCGGATGTCAGAAAGGGAGTGGAGTAGAGTACAGGCAGGGGAAATGAGGTTCTTGAGAGCAATAAAGGGAAGAACTCGAAGAGATAGAATTAGGAATAGTGAGATAAGGAAGGATGTAGTGGAGGAGAGTATAAGAGAAAGAGTGGAACAAGCAAGGTTGAGGTGGTATGGTCACGTAAAAAGGATGAGTGTAGAGAGGTTGCCGAGGAAGATGGAGGAATGGGAAATGGAGGGAAGGAGGCCCAGAGGAAGACCACGAAGAAGATGGCTGGATGGAGTGAGGACAGACGTGGAAAAGAGAGGGAGTGTGTGGGGGGAAGTGGTGAGAGAGGAGATGTGGAGGGACAGGAGAAGATGGAGAGGCTTGGTGACAACCCAGACCCAGGATTGACTGGAACGGGACCGGATAAGTAAGTAAGTAAGATAATGAGTATGCGCATGGAAAACAATCAATGGTAGAACGAACATTGATCATTATAGTCTTGTAATGTTTAAACAGCCTATTAAAGCTTATGACGAAACGGTAGATGACGAAAGTTAATATGGTAAAATCGAAAATATTGCCGTTTAAGAAAGGAATTAAGATACCTTATAAAAACAAGGAAAATGTCTAGAATTGTTATGTTTAATATATTTTTTATTAATTAAAAAAAAATTATTTCAGTTTAAATCTAATTATAATGAAGGAAAACTTAATAAGTTCATGAAAAATAAAGACGTACCATTGTAAAACAATTTTATCAGCGAAAAACCAAGTATGAAGAAATTCAAAAAATATATGGGAGACATTAAATTAAATTCATATGGTAAATTATAAGGAGCGTCTTAAAAGAAAGGGATAGATTCTTATATAAACAAGAAATGCGCCTGAAATTGTCAATTTCAATGTATAATATATATTTAAAATTTGTAACTATTCTGGTTGAAATCTAGTTATAATTAGACATCGTAAAAACCCAAATATTTCACTATTTGAAATGTACTATTTTAGGGATGAAGAAACATACTTGAGCCGAAATAAAGTTATTTCTCCCCCACCCTCTCCGGGTAGTTTTTAATGTGTCTTTTGGGGTGACATCCGGGATTGAAATGTATTGTGGCGAGGCCCCGCGGGTGTCATCCGTCTCCCGGTGGCCGGCCGGGACAACATCCGACCACCCGACCTTACATCCAGGATGTCTCTGTGTGTATCGCGTGTACCAGAGATCGGGGCTGAATAAACTAGCTTCAAGTGTCGTTTAATTAACAATACAGTATAATCAAGCAATTTGTGAGAATGAATTTAGTACTACATTTTTCGTACAACAAATAACACTGTACTAAAAATAGGGCGAGCCGGTGGCCGAGTGGTCTAAGGCGTCAGGACTTTGAGCTTGGGTTAGATGAGATAGCGCTGGTTCGAATCCGGACTAGACTGAGAGATTTATCAGTAATATTCACCTTCTACTGTACTGGTTCGTCCCCTTACTCTGTCTGAATAAGTTCCTCGCACAGATCAATAGTCTATGAGGAATGGGCAGAGTAAGGTTAAAGAGGAGATCGGCCTCTCCTTTTATATATAAAAAAAAACTAAAATAAAAATGAACTTGACTATGTGTTTTCATAGGGTTGCATTTGATGGTCGACCACAGCTAGATTCAAAATACATGACCCATTTATCTTGTAAAGAATGTGTGGATAATTTATGAAACTAAACATTCCACCTCTCTTAAAATTAAAAAAAGAAAAATAATATGGGGGTTGTTGTGCCTAATGGGTAGGGAAGGGGAGGGTTGGTGAATGTTTAGGTCATCAACATAGCTACTAGTAGTGTAGTGGCTTAGGGACTAAAGCCCCCACTAAAAAAATCCTACACTGATGAGAAAATAAAAAGGGCCTTTTAATGATTGTACCTACTTTGGGGACCATCGAAAAATCTTTAAAAAAACACAAAATACCTAGCAATACTATATCAAGCAAAACACATAATTAATTTTTCGTAATTTTTGAAATTTATAGTAATTTACAAAATTACTTTAATAAAATTAACTAATTAGAATTATTTATTGAAATACAAATTCCGCTGTGCTTGCAAGTCTTGTCAATGAATTAAAAATACAATTAATTTCCAAATAGAACATGAAATTTATTTTAACATTATATTTCGCCGCTGCCCCCTCGGCTGGCCTTGAGGCGAGCCAATACACGTGAGGTTTGAACTACATAGTTCTACCTCAAGGCGAAATCCGACTAGAATTTGCTCAGTCCATCAGGCCACGGATTTGGACTGAAGGCCCACCCATACACGTGAGGTTTGATCTCAAGGCCTGGACTGAGCAGTCTGGGCCTTGAGGCCGGGCCTGCCGTGAATGGGGCCTAAGGCTTTGTACTGAACCAAGGTCCAAGGTCGAATTCTCAACTGACCTAACGCTTGGTATTTTACTAGTTGAATAAATTTCATGTACAGGCCCACGATTTAATGTAAAATTGCGAGTGAAAGTTTTCTTCCAAAAAAGTATGGGGAAACAAGTCGTATACAGTATAAGTGGAGTGGGATAGCCTAAAGTCACGTCCGTACGGTGGGTGGGCGCATCATGTGCAGCCTAGCAGTATTTCCAAAGCCACTTCCTCTCAAATTTACCGAAAATGTAATGCACATGTGTATGTAAATGCAATGATTTGAAATTGATAAAATTCTGAAATTTACTAAACTTTCCCTAATAGACAATATTCTTGTCAACCTCATATTAAAATATATATGGGTTATATTTGCGGGACTTTGAGTAATAAAAGTGTAAAGTGATGCACAATGAAAACTAGTTAAAACGTACAACTAAACGAGGAGAACAATTCTTTGTTTGGACTTTTCATAAGCCTCTTAACTAAGTCTTAACTTCTTAGTAAACAACCTTCAACCCAGGATATACATAATTTCTGCGTTGAAAGTAAATAAATGTGAACATATATTTTACAAAAGAAAAATATTTATAGTTTATATTTCAGTAGATTTAATTCAATTGATAACTAACTAAAACGTCTGTAGTATTCTTATTGGTATTATGAATTAAAAACAGTTATTTACTAAACTTAAGGAAGTTCTACTTCAAGAAAATACTAAAAAATACTAATCATCTGCAGTTTAGGCTAGAACAAAAATATTTAGTAACAATTTAAGTAAAATACCAGAGTAAAAAATAATCCATTAGGTATTAATGATGGACTAGAAAGAGAGGTGAGTTAAATAGTAGAATTCATTTATTAACAACTCCAAATAAATTAAGACAAGTTAGAAGACACCTACAAGTTATGATCCTCCAACAAACAATAAAACAAACAAAAATATCAAAATTGGTTAATTTTTTTACAAGAAAAGATTGTTATTATTGTCATTTTTACGTAGATTAAGAATAAAATACATTTTTTATGTTAAAAACTATTCCGACAAAAGAAAAAGTTGTGCTTATGAAAAGTAATACATCTATAGTCAAAGAGCTAAAATTTAAGATAGAAGTAAACGAAATCGATTTATTAGTGTGTTTGGTGGTGGTTTGACTAAAGCAAAGCCCAGATCTGCATTTTTATAATATATAAAAAATTATAAAAATTCCATTTTGTTGAAGAAAACCCCTTCCGTCGAGTGAGAGCGTCGAATAATCTCATCCAATCCTGTATGAGTTGTTGCTGATGTTATTGAATGGTAGAGACGTGATGAGTTCGGCGGGAACCGCATTGCAACAATCTCCCAGCAACAATAACGATGCAACAATGCCGAGGCAAATCATCCAACAGCGCACCAATCTAACCTCTCTATACACAGAAACATCCCTCCGATACAGGAGGCTTTAATACTCTATTCACAATGATTCAAGAGTCTTGAAAGATTGAACACGATATTTTGGAGGTCATGACTTTTTTGTCTAACAGTTAGTAAAGTCACAGAGAAAAGGAAACAGAGGCCGCTTTGTTATGGCTGCAGAGAGCGGCAGTTACATATTGTAACTCTCGTACATCTTTATACATCAGCAATAATAATTACATGTATCCTTAAGGATGAGGGGGAATAAGGGAGGGAATAACAAGGCGCTGGCTCTGCCATCGCATGACACAAATTGGAGAAATAACTGCTCGACACACATTTAGCGCACTATTGGCTGCGACCTCTGTTTATTTCTTGTCTGTTATAAAGTTGTTTCAGTTCACAGAGGGTTAGTTGGTGGACACTATTCCAACCCAAAATTGTATTTACATTTAAATAGGTAGGCACTTCTCGTACGTTTTCTGCTAAAGTATATTTTAGAGTATGGGGTAGTTTTGTGGGGGACTTTTATTTAACAAACTTAAAATAATTTTGTGACGCATCAGGTGTTTTTTGTTTTGAAAACGCCAGATAATCATGGTCGTGTTTCCAACAGTCAAATATATTCTTCAATAAAACACTGAGTATGTTCCACATTGAATCAAAATTGTTTGGTGCAAAACTAGATTATAAAGTTAAGAGATGGAAATCCTTCTTTTAAAAAACAAACGTAATTGTTTTCCTATTGTACCTGGAAATCACAATAATCTCCCAGATCATATCATATATTTAAGATTTTATAATAAATTTAATAAAAATTAAAGAAATTGTCAATATCATTCGGAAGTGCTGGGAATTTTACTGACATAGTTAGTTTAAAAAAACAATGATATTGTTAATATATTAAGTAAATAATGATAATAGGAATTTGTTTTGTTATTTGTTAGTTATTTTTTAGACTGTTATTTTTTTTACACGAGATAATCAGAGTTATAATTGTGATCAGTTCAGGAAGCTTACTTTTCATTTAGTTTATTGGCCAAAGAAAGGCGACGAGTACAAGACTTGTTGCTGAAATTATGATTTGTATATAGAACTTTTCATTTTTAATTGCTCTGCTTCTGAACTCTTATTGAGGAGTATTTTTTAAGTATTGTAGAGGAACCTCAAAACGAATAGTAAGTCTTAGGGCCCAATTTTTCTCTGTGAACAAAAGTTCAGCCAGTTTTGTGAATATATGATTTTGCTTTGTAATATTATTAAGAATTGTATTACATTTTTAATTATGAATGTTTTGTAGACAATTAAGTATTTATTGTTATTTTTTATCATAGTTAGCGAATTCTCCTAAAACTTTAAAGTCCTCATGCAAGTGACTAAGTCTTTGTGTTCTTCTTGCTATTCCAATATTCTTATATTCCTTTCGAGAAAGCCTGTTTACGTTCGTACAACCACTTTGGTCTGTGTTGTTTTTATTTCGGTTGCTCTTTGTTATTTATTATTATTATTACATTTTAATCTGGTTTTAATTCCGAACTCAATCTAATCAGAATAAAAAGTTACAAAAATTTTATAGTTTCAGAATCCAAGCGATCCTTGTATTGTGACATGATATGTTTTTTATTTATTATTTAATTTTATTTTATTCAGTTTGAGTATATACTTTTCTAAAATATCAATTGAATTCTTTTTATTTAGTTTTTGTAAAAAATGTATATACAAAAGTCGGAAACTTTATTTACATGAACGCGTTTGTGCCTAGAGACGGCAACGATATATCAATATATCGGATATGTCGATAGATATGTTTCGATGTATCGATATATTACTATCGATATTTTCTTTCAATAGTATTGGACATATCGATATTTTAATCCAATAAATCATATGACAATAATGACATTATTCTCTTTAAATATAAATGACGTTATTCTATTTATATTTAAATTGCCTCTAATGCGTACAAAACTGCATTAAATAATAAAGTAACTTTATTTAGTTTTATTTTACTTGAGGTTAACGTACTAAAATGTAGTTTATTGTAGACCTGTGGGTGGAACGGGTAAATGAAGTTTTGTGTGAGTTGACAAGGCTGACTATAGGGTCCTAATTTGAATGCCTTAATGAATTAAAAGTCTTTAAATGTGAAAAACAAAAAATATTAATGTTAATACATTATTGTTTTATAATTAACATAATAATTAAAGGTGTTGTTATTCTTATTTTTAATTTTTTCATTCGACGTCACAGACCACAACTTGTTTCGTGTAGATAAATGTATTTAACTTTTACATTCAGTAGGCTGTTCTAAATAGTGGCAGCAAAACATGAGAGTATTTTTGGTAGTATATCGTTTACGATTCGATATATCGGTTACCTGGTATATCTATATTTTTCTTTCGATATTATCCTTAGATCGATGTTTGGTTTGCGATATATGGAATTATTGATTTATGGAAATGTTGAAAATATTCGCCATCCCTATGTACCACACTCGTGTCAAGTCGCGTGTTTCGTTAAATCGTGTATAAATTATGTTCTATTCTATTTATTTATTTTATTGAAAAATTACCCACAGTAACTCGTGATTCCCCTCGAAATGTTCGATTGTCATCAAGTAACAACAGCCAAACAACACAATAGCCTTCAGCAGAAAATAGCGACTGAAGAAAGTACTTCCTGGGCCCCCATCCTCCCCACAGCATTTGCCTAAGCGGCAGTTTCCATTGTAATCCGGCAATTCTGCACACTGTTCGGTTATTAGGTCTAATTACACGCCTATTTCCAAGTGCCGTGGCCACGCGCCGGTCCCACCGCGGGGTTGGCGGGGCGGGGGTAGCCCAAAGGGTTGGGTTAATATGAAAATCACTCGCAATTGCCGAGCGGGTTGAATCCATCTCTGATTGCGTTTGGCTTTTCTCATCAGCGTGCATATTCAATGCGTTATGTACCGAGTTTCAAAGACTCGTTTAAGTCACGCTGACGCAATTAAAGCCCTTGTTTGACTTTGGAACTTTCCCTTGCCGTGCTGTTGACTTTATTGATACACTGTCATCGCCCAGACGGTTATTTTATGTGAATTGAAATGAGTTTTAGAACTTTGAGCCATCAAAAACGTGTCTTTGTTGATTAGTTAAATATTAAAAATCAGGAATAAAATTATTGAATGGTAAAATCTCCAGTTAGAAGTATGATGAGAGTTGATTATGTTACTTACAAATAGATATCTCATGTAATAGGAATATTTGTGCTGGTTTGGTTTGTTAGTGAGGTCTGCTACTACAGCTGGTTTAAACTGCTTTACATTTACACGGGACAACACTAGCGATCCACAATGGATCACAAAACAGCTGATAATTTGAGACACAAAACTTAACATTGGAGGAGAAATCTATCTGTGTGCTTATAACATCAATGACCATACTGAAGTTTATTTATTTTAAAATGCTGATCATCAAGATATGGGCGAAAAAGGATTTCAAATGCATGTGATTAGTGTAGTCATTGTTACAAACTAAGACCGACTATTCCTTACAAGTGTCCCAATGACAAATGAACAGCCGGTTGCTATCAGCGTTGCTACTAGTTTTGGAGTCACCTCTTCCGACTTTTTCAAAATGTCCGATATTGTGAGTTTTGAGGTTAGGTAAAAAAATGTCCTCAAATACCTAATGAACGCAATATCAGTGAAGCTATGAATAAAATTTAAGGTTTTCAAACAAGGATGGCAAGAAACTGTGTACTAAATAAAATAACTTTACACTATTGGACTTCAATACAGCTGATAACTAGAGACACAAAACGTTACATGTTCGAGCCATCTGTGTGTGAGTATAAAATGAATGCTTTAATTAGTTAAATTAAATAGTTAAATTAAAACTTATTTTAATTAATTGCCATTAGTATTAAAATACTTATAACAACGACTGCTCCAACTGCTTTTACCTTGTCCATTAAAATACTCTTCTGTTCTTCCACCCGTCTATCCATTTGCCTCCCCCCCCCCTCTTGTTTCACACCTGTGTCTCCTGCATGCATCGCGACGTACATGAGCATTCCCGGCGCCTTGCCAAGCGAATAGCTCTCGCTTGCCTGCGCCTCTTTTAGCCCCATCGGCCACTATATTAACCCGTTATTGATCGTGGAAATCGGCCTCTGTGTCGCCGATGAGTCGATCGATATATTTACGGCGACAGCGCGAGCAAAATGCAGCCATCGAGCCGCATCTTGTTTTCGCCACCGCTATGCATTTTAAACAATAGAATTCTTCCCCGAGAATGCACGCTTTGTGCTCTCTTTACCGGCTATTTTAATGCAAATTAAAAATTTAGTTTAGTCCGGCGTCGTTACGTAATTTAGACCGAGCTAAATAAACGTTCTTGTTGCGCTTTTTGTTCGTCCGTTTCTGCCCGATTTATCCACGACGGAATGGCGTTCGTTAGTTTTAGTGTGTTTCTGCGGTAAGAGACATGAAACAATTCGTCCTAATTTTTTTCCACGAACACATGTAAACGACATTTGTTTTCAAGAGCCTGGATATATTGAAGGAGTTTGAGTGCATCTAAAATATTAATTTCCAGTTAACCGGTTCCACTGAGGCACTAAATGTTCAATGTCAAAATAAATCAGTCACGATAACATTTACTTGTTGAGTTTCACCTCGTGCATACTTTTACCGCAGTACATTAATCGCAACTGTGACACTTTGAGACATAAACTTCTTGCAGAGTTGTTTTTATTTATTTAATTTGAAGAAATCAATAGACAACAAACTGTCCATAATTGGTAAACATTATTAGAGATTTCCAAAGCTTTGAGTGTTAAAAAAAAACGCAAGGTTTCGACAGGTATAAAATAACATTCGTTTTCAAGTGTTAATTACCACTTTATATACATTTAAAACTAATTTTTTTTTCTCCAAAATCAATAATAATTTTTAAATACTAACCCGGCCATCCAGGCACATAAACAGTGATAGTACCCACCCACCTACCGATACACGTAAAGTGGTGTTGACCCACCCACCCACCCATACACGTACAGTGGTATTGACCATATTGGGATAATATGGATTTCTACATCTGTATGTAATCTTTATCCTCCAACTAAATGATAAGTAATATTGTCTTGGTTGTAGTTTATACTAATTTATAAGTTGTGTTATCATAGTTTTTTTATGATTGTACACCAATTAAAAGGTAATTACTTCATAAATAACTATTAGTAACAAATAAGTTGGTGTTTTTAAGCAGCTAATCGTCAATATGAACTGCGAATTAATTTTATTAATATTATTTAAAATGTTTCGTAAATACCTCTATAAATAGTGCACTCATATATGTTCTGAATGAATTTACCGGTGACAGACACGCACTGGAAGAGCATTCGCCCGATCAGGTCCAGGAAATATAAATAATCGATAAAAATATGGTCTTTGAGAGGCCGGATTGATCACAGTCACAACTATTGTATACAACAAAGTATAAAAATAATGTTGTATACTTGATAGACATAGTTTGGAACCATTGTAGGTTCTTCTATGGTAGGTGATTGAGTTATCATTATTGACGTGTATTCCTAGAAAGATGGAAAAGGAGCAGGGTAAATCTCTGAGATAAAAGAGAACAATGCAAATCCTTACTCTGTGTGATGGGATAGCATGCGCGAATCGTGTTAAGTGTGTTAATAGATCTGAAAATGAAGATTGTTGTACACGACAAACTTTGAGGAATAAAACCCGAAAAATAGTATTTGCAAATATATTAAATTCAGCAATAACACGGAAACGATAGAAACAGAGGTCGCTTCCAATAGTGCATGAAAGAGTGTCGAGTAGTAGTTCTCTGGTTCAACGTGCAGATGGCATCGTTGTCAGCCCCCACCTAATTCCACTGAAAATTCTCAAACATAAAAGTATTTTGCAATTATCACAGGAGATTTACAAAGATTTACATTAGTTTTATTTTTTTTATTTCTTTGGCCATTAAATGCGGCCGTAAAAAAGCGACCTCTGTTAATGTTTTCTCTGTAATATTGGTAGTGAGCGTGTTAACCTAAGACAGTATTTTCATTACGACTATCATAAATTTAATTACTATAAGTTGTCCTTAAAAAGGCTATTCATTAACAAATATTTTCCATACAGTTGATTCAAGTCCATAAAGCAGTCACTCCAATACAGCAGCCCGACCCGGAGGGGGGCAGAAGTCAAGGAAGTTGAGGCAAGGGGTAGATGGTTCAATCTTGCGGAAGTTTGTCAGCCGAAGGGGAATGGGCTGCTTTTAATATGAAAATTGCTCCCAATTGAAGACTTGAGGGTGGAGAGGGGAGTCATTTGTAAATGCGAACTTCCTTGCCAAATCATTAGCCCCCATACTCAATGGTAATGTGGAAACGTCAGGGGGTGGGGGGTGACGTGGGGATGTGTGGAAACAATTACACGACGGTCGTGTCAAGAGGTATGAATGAATATCTGACACAATTAATGTACGTATATGAGAGTGGTGGATTCATACATGTTGTTGTTGAATTAATGCACAGATAAGAAAGAAACAGAGGTCGCATACAATGTGTGTCGAGTAGTTAGTTCTCCAGATTGCCATGTGACGCCAGGACCCTTCCTTAACCCCTCCCCCTCCAATCCTCAAGGAGATAAGGAGTCTGAGACTTGGTGAACTATTTCCAAATGACTGCACTTTCGTAGAAATTATCATAAAATTATGTTGGGATATGTTTGTAAATATACATAGTTTAATTAATATTTATATTAATTATAATAGATAAATACCTAATAAAGTATACTAACTGATAGTTAAGATTCAACCTATCCACTAAATAAAATTTTCTATGAAATTTTTTATTAAAATACAACTTTTTGATTGCTTGTATATGATAGGTTACATTTAACAACGGCCAAAGGAAAATATGACTGATTTTATTTCAGTATGTGAATTTTAAATTTAGAAACCAGATTTCAACTGACATACTTGAGAGTTGAATAATTTTTAATCTAGTTTTGTTAAGAATTAAGACTTTTATTAATTACGTTATATTTTTTAGTGGTTTCCAATGACTTACAAAGTTAACCACTTTATAGGACTGCGAACAATTTATAACATTTTGAATAAACAATAGCAAACTATAGATTAGCAAGTACAATAAACTAAACAGTATTCATAAACAGCACTTATTGTATTTTAAATAAAATGACAAAAGCGTTAATTTCCTGAAAATGTGAAAGAAATTCCAAACGTAAACGGTATTTGTTTCTGTGCTTAGTAACGTGAGAATTATGTAAAAATTCTGAGAGTTAAAAGTTTCACACGTAAAACATGTTTGAACATGTAAAACAACCCTTCTACAACCAACTCACGTAAATACTCTCCACGATGGTTTTAGCACTAGATTATTACATCAATGTGAACTGGATCTTAAAGATCGACAAATCTGAAAGAGCCTACTGGAGAACAATCCGATCTGGAGAACAATCTACTTTGTCCACGTGTCCTGGACAACGTTCCCTGGGGCCTCGCCGGGACAGAACTTTATGCGACATAACGCCGCCGTACGAGGTGTGAACACATATAAACAAGCGCATAACCCGGCCCCAAACCACAACTCCAGATTTTTACAGCCCGGTTTTCTCCTTGGACTTGTACTTTTTTCATTTTTGCCCCGGTCCCTCGGGACTGTGTCGGCCCCACCACTTTCAATACACCACCATATAAATAGCCCATACATCAACCGTGGCCCAGCCACTTTCCCGTTTTGCATCCCCTTCCTCCTTCTTTTAGAGGGAAGTTTTCGATTTGGAGGTGATTTCGATGTTGGCCAGCCGTTAATGATCCTGGAGACACATTATGCAAATCTAGTTTATCATAAAAAAAATACTCTTTATTAAAACAAAAAAATAATAATAATATACATATCCTCACTGAATTAAACATATATTTTTTCTTGAATCAATTTTTAATTGGATTATTAATCAATACCACTAGTGGCGCAGTTCTTTAACCCAACTACTACTAGGGAGCAAAGTGTTGTGGAGATTGTAAGCGATAGTTGTATAGGCCTACTCTGCCCTCTTAATGCTGATACGGCGTCCGCACAACAGTTACCATCGACGAGGGAGCCTTGCTAATGACCTAGGGAATGCAAGTGGACAGAATGGTACGACCTACCTGGGCCCTGTGTATCTAAGTCTCGCAAATATTATATTGTTGTTCATCACTTACGATCACTAATACTGTACTGGAAAAGCCTACAGTATCTTTCTACCCCTGGTCGATACTGAAATGCAATAACTTATTACAGTCACTTTGTAGCCCCCATAAAATGTATGATGTAATAAAAATAATAATATTACGTTAATTTTCAAACTTTTAATCTATTTTATTTTACTGTGCACATTTCTACTTTAATGAATTCATCTGTAAGGTGACGGCTGGTGTAAATTTAATGGTTCAGTTTTTAAGAAAAAGTCTTTAGTGAGACGTATGAAGATGAAAAATGTTAAGGAAGTTACTATTTTTAACAATTATTTGTTATTTTTCAACATTCAAAACGTTTATTCACATTAAACCTGGAGGAGTAGCAACAGAAAGCCTAGTTAAAAAAACATATAAACAACTAAAAATAACAACTTTCTGCAATAATTAAAAATGTAACTACAATATAAACTGTGACATCAATATATTCATAGTAAAATATATACCATTGCAATAAAATTACGAAACAAGTAAAATTATTATAATTTTTATTTTATTTATTTATATTATTAAATTATTATTAGTTGACCTAAAGGAGTACTGGTTTTGGATTTAAAATATTACAGTATTACAAATATAATTTTGGGGGAAATTTAGGTTTTAGAGTTAAAAGGCATTATGGGTTTAGCTCTATAGAAAAACATGATGCTTTATCTATCTGCCCTATGATATATCCGAGCCAGCCCACTCACCCTGTGCAGATAGTTGGGTGGAGGTGTACGAAGCATGTATGTGAAGTTGTCTGGCCACAGTCTCTCGTAGATCCAAGCTGCGAGAGACGTCGTTCACGTCGCCAACGATACAATGAGATGAAATGACAAAAAGGCGTCCATCAGTCACGAATTCCTGTTACGGATTCTTGCCGCGGGTTCAAAAGGGCACCTCTCCTAAATAAAGGTCGGCGACAATGGGACTTGCGGTTTATTTCCGGCCCGGTAGGAGATAATTGGTGGTATCGCGCCAGCCCGGCCTGATCGGTGATTTGTGTAGACAAAGGCCCGCTTTCTTTGTCATTTCTCCTTCAAATCGGGCGTCGGGGGCTTATTGGCTTTGTAGTGGCCCGTGAACCCCCAAAACCCTTATTTAGCCGAGGAATGCGTCAGGGGAAATATGTCTGCCACATTTTAACGGCCTCCTCTTAAAGTCTACCCTCTATTTTAATACTGTCTAGAGGACACGATATTGTCTTGTCTAATGACTAGGCTTATAAACAAAACTTTAGTGTGTTTAAACAATGTTAAAATTGTTTGTTACAATTTATTGGTTTCAGTAAAACTAGTGATGTTTAATATTAGATTGCCATATTTTAATCAGGACTTATTGACCATTTCTTAAAAACTACCGAGCTTCCACTGCGAATTTCGTTACAACTGTACGGTTCGTGTTTATTATTTTAATGAGTCGCGTGAAAACTACTTTATATGATTAATAAAGGTCCGACCTAATGGACAAGTTGAAATTATGAGTTTTTTTTATTTTAAACAGTTTCACACTTTTAACTGAACAAAAATGTTATTAAAATATTAAATTTATTACAAAAATCAACTTATGGTCCACTATAACAGGTCTTTCTTTACCCATAAAATGACACTTTACGTTTTGCGACATGATCATTATCATGAACCGAATCGTTTAAATAGAAACCCATGTTTTTGGTTTTATCGTAAAGGAAAATAGCCACCTTAATTAACATAACATTAACAATAAATTGAAGGTCAAACATTCAAATAAGAGATGTAAGGTTAAAACTTTATGATTGTATTGATATAACCATAAAGGTAGAGAAAATATTAAAATAAATTAACAACCTCCAGTAATTAACCAATTTATGTTAAGCTTACACGTACAAAACAGAATGATAAGATGAAAGTATACAAAACATTTAGCCTACTCGATAAACGAATGATAAAATAACAACTCAAGTTATTAATAATTTGAAGTTATTTATAAATTGAACATTCAAGTACTGTACTTGCAATCTTAACAAAAGGCGATGGTTTGTGCACGTTTGATGCTCCAGTTCTTTACGAAAAAGCCTTTTGTGAGACATAATAGTAACAGGTAAGTGAGTAGGCCTACTGATTTTTGTTATTGTAATCTACAAAAAAATTTTTTGTTAAACGGAGTACATCTAAATATCTAAAAGAACAAGTGCCTTATATTATATCAGTAGTTATAAATTTTCACAATCCAGCACCTTTATATTTTTAATGCTCTGAGATTGTTTTTTATTAGGAGCGGAAAAGACGAACCATAATGCCAAATCATTGTCACTACACGAACGTAAATAAAGTACTTTTCAGTCATTCTTTTCAATACTTAGAACCAAAATAGTTCAATGAAATACCATTTCAAATTAAGAATATTAAGAATCTCAAATCATTTTTTTAAAGGGATATTACTTGGCTTTCTTCTCAGCAAAATGTAGATTACATAAACAATATATTAGAATAAGCACAGTCTTTTTGTAATAATTTGCACAAGATAACATTTATTTTACATTCTAATCTCAACTTTATTTATATATTCAACTCAGATTAATTATTACTATATGAATTTTTTATAATTCAGCCCCAGTGTAAACCCACAGATTGCTGATAGCGATATATTTAGTGCATTATTATAATGCTAGACTCTATTATTAATGTTAATTTATTTATATTGTTGTTTTGTGCAACTGGCCACACTACTGCATAAAGTGGCGTTTTATTTCTGTATTTTTATTTTTTTTCTAATTAATAAGAACTAAATTAATTTATTTATTTACTTTGGAAATAAATTGTAAATATAAGTTAAACGTTCGAAGTTTGGAAAGAAACGTTTTAAGAAGGTGAATTTGAAACGTAAATGTTCTCTTTTACATTAAACAAGGACCCTCCAAGGTAATGAGAGAGGGTGTATGTAACCAATTCATACTTTTCAATAAATATTTGTAAAAATCGAACAACATAAAAGGGACAAAGTATTGAGTAGATAGTTCTAAGCTCAGTCCTCTAACCCTGACATTACGTTCGCTCAATGGTTTCCATCGGTTTGGACACATCTAGAGAAGTCTGGGGTCCATGTTGGATGATAGACAGGCTGGGATGTTGTATGAGTATGAGTGTCAATCAACTGACAATCATATCAATACTAATGACTACAGATAGAATTAAACAATTTGTAGTCAGTCAGTGATTACAAATTAATTACGAAGTTAGCTTTACGAAGTATCGTGGTTTGGATTCCACGTAAAGATGTAGGTCTCTTGGCTGCTTTGGCTATTGGGTTATCAATAAATGGCTCTTTCAGAGGAACAATCGACCTTAGTAACATCCATCACACTTATTCGCCCCTCATATTCCGTATCTCTACCATCGGCGTGGTGTAAAATTAATAGTTGCGATGCTTTTTACACCACAAAATATTTGTAATAATATACAACCTGGTATTGTTGTAAGCCACGGCTTGTGATAAGTGAGATATCAACGTTAAGTCACCTGCTATCCCTGAACTTTCTCCCCGTGCCGACATATATCATCTCACGCCCTTCTGCGGTCTCCCTCCCCTCATCAGCTGACAAATCTGTTTACTGTCTGTTCACTGTCGACATATTTAATATACCCCCTTCTCCAACTTCATCACCGGCGCGTCTCGCCTGTTGCTTCTACCTCTCGGCTAAATATCGTTTCTGTTCAGGATCCACTTATGGGTGTTTTGTAGAGCCCACCCTCCAATGTCCTTCAGGTACTTAGGAAATTCTTTGGAAGTTTATGTGTCGATTCCACTCCACGGTTGGGGGCTTTTCACTTCTTCCCTAAATTTTTCGGATTTGAAATCGTCATTATTTATTTATCATTTTTTTAACCTTATTTTCTCTCATTGGATGTAAAATGACGATACCTGACAAAAGGCTCACTAAAAAAATAATAGCACAATTGAGTATACTAAAGATAAACAATAACAGGCAATATCCGTTCTTCATGATTAAATTTTACACGTAAGAGATTTTATTTAAACCGTTTTTTAATTTTTCTTTAATTTTAATTAAGTTATTCTATATATCTTATTTACTCATTTTCATTTTTGTCACTAGACTATCTTTCTACATTTTTAATTAATTTTTAGAATTATTTTTTATTTTGCATTTAATATTAATATTTGCACGTTTTAACAAGTTTTTTTTATAAGTTTTGACAATGTTCTTAAAATAAAATTGAGAATTTTAATTTAGCTTATCATATATTGTACTATTTTAGTTTTAGGCCTACAATGTATGAACACCACAGAGAAAAATAAACAGAGGTCGCTTCTTTAAGGCCACAGCGAACGCCTCAGCGTATATTACGACTAACGTACATCTTTATACATCTCTACCTATTTAACCTTGAGAATTTGAGATGGTTAAGGGAGGGACTGACCCTAGTGCTGGCCCTACCATCTGCATGGTAATTTGGAAAAAAGAGTAGTAGACACACTAACTCGACACATATTTAGGGCATAATTGTCTTCGACCTCTGTTTCTTTTTTCTCTGTGGTAGTTTTTTTTACTAAATTTTATTTTTTACTTATTTTTAGACAAATGTTAACTAGTTCTAGTTAAATTAGAAAAGTTTAGTAAAAATTAAAAAAGTCATATAAAACATTGTTTAACCTCATAAAACATTTCTAAGCAAGGGTGGTAAAGAGAGTTGTCTAATTTTGACCTTGTCTAGTATATTGAGTCAATTTTTATTTTAAATCTAATAATGAATCAATCTTACACATTTACCAAAATCACATTTTTACGGAACTCGCCACATGTGATTGTGCCCATATTTCTGCTCCGCTCTCTCTTTCTCTCTGAGACGGAGAATCATCACCAGGTCCATCGATGGTACAGGTTCCGGTTGTGTGGTTATTCTCAAAGGCATGGGGGAGCCATTTGCCCATTGCCCGCCTCAAAGCCGCGCCACTCTCCGGCCAAATTGTTGTCGGAATGCCCGATGAGGAGGTCGTCTTTACACTGGCGTGCTCGACTGCACTTCCGAGCATCAGAATCGAACCTCTTGGGGAATCGTGTATCAGTAATATTGCAGGACATGCTTTATGGTTGTATGCCTATTATCTCCATCATTTTTATTATTAAAACAAGCCCAATCGGACGACGCGAAGTAAAATTAACGCTGTTTTGATGAATTACACACATTTTTTTTTCATTCTTCCAGAATGAGCTCTCTTTCTTTCGCTGGTCCAGGTTGTTTCGGTTCATGTTACGGTCAACTTTTCAATAAAACTATATGTTACCTAGATGTGTTGCTGTCTGAAATCTCTTATGGTGTTTTTTATCAGCCGCTTGTTAGTTTTTATTTTCGCCATTATATATTAAATATTGTGTACATTATGAAGTGTTATAAGTATTACTGGACCATCGTTAGTCAGTGCAAATGAAAAACAGGAAATGACGTCACAGGAGATCGAAAAAGGCACGCCCAATTGACGAACGAAGCCCAACGACGATTTTAGATGTGAGTTAACTTAAGTGACGTATCTGGATACCCAAGATAGTGATCCAGCGACAGACTCCTAAGTGTGCAGCGAACAGTGGTTCGTCAGCGTCTGGGTATTTACAATAAAAGATAAGAGTGAAGTGTTTATAAAGATATAATAATAAACGTATAATATTAAAAATGAGGGTAATCCAAGTGGGATCTTGCACCAACCAGGATTCTATTGTTGTGTGAAGGTTAAAATTGATTTGCAGGCTTGTCAGTTTGCCAAAATTCAATCCAAAATTACGTGGTTCAGATTACTCGTTAAGGTCCTTTAGTTGGTCTGGTGGTTGTGCTATTAATAACTGGCTACTCTGAGGAACAGTCGACTTTATTCAGTTACAGTTACTCCAGTCATCACACTTATCCGCCACCCAAATCAGATGCTATATGTTCAAAAATATATATACTGGATTGTTAAAAATACATTTTAGATATAAATTCCAGTAGTTATGATGCCTTTTTTCATTATATAGCATTACCTTAAGTAACATGAACTATGTTCAAACTAACAAAATGGTATATTGAAATTATAATTGCTATTGAAACTTTTCAACAGCATTATTCTATCATCCATCCAGTGTTTAACACTCAGCGACTGTTTAGCTTACTGTGCAATCATTACTATAAAACAAATTTTAAATAAATAAATAAATGAACGGATACCTTCTCAGTTTGCCTCGTACTATTGTGGCCCGCGTTCACCATTACAATATTGGTCTTTCGTGAATAATGAAAATTATTAATTTTAATACTCGTACTCAAAATAAGACAACTGTAAAAATAGAACAACTGTACTTTTAACAGCTGAAGTTCTTCTTTTGCTTTACTCAGTTATGTACATAATGAAAATTTGAAGGCCTTCTGGAAAACCTCTTTTGTCCCATAACCCTCTTAATTATTTTATTTTTGAAAATAATCAAATAAATTTTAGAAAATATCTTTAGCATAAGATATAGTACTTTTTAAATAGTTTAGAGTTTAATCTAAACAACCTTACAGTAGGGGTTGTGGGGGGTAAGGTAAAATAGTAACCACCATCTTGTTACCCATAATTTTATCTTGTTACCCATAATTTTAAAGGTTTTTTTTAAAGGCAAAACCAATGGTGTGCTTAATTTTTTCCGATGACCCTATTAAAAAATGGTGACCGTGGAGAGATTTTAGATTAAAATCTACTGCTAATGATGGTTGTTGTTGGCACATAATGGGATACCGTACTAAGTTATGGGTTTAGGTTAAATTAGACCTTAAAATCAAGTACTGTTCTACATTTTTTTAAATGTAGGTCTAAGGAACAGGGTGCATGTGAAAAATCTTTCATTTCAAACACTTTTTGGAAGGCACTTTTACCATTTATTGGATCTATAAAAGAAATTAATTTTCTGGACTGTGTGACGGAAATGTCGCCAGTGTATGTATTGAATAAAAGAGGAGCAAGAACAGACCCTTGTGGCAGTCCATTACATTTTTAACTAATTGTAGTCTTTATTGTTTGAAGTTTTCTTACATTTACCATTCCATCACATGCAAGTATATTGTAAACCAGAAGTAAAATGAAATGAGTTGGTGGTGTCAGTGTATCGACAAATATTGTCAGTGAGTGAAGGCCAAGGGGAGGTTTGAGTGATGTGTGGTGTTATATTGGGTAATGTAGGGGTGGGAGGGTGAGACAGTGGCGGGGGGAGCAGTCAATATCATAGCGATGTGTGTTTTGTATCCCAGCCCTATAAATATCCTGTCAAACCGAGGAAATATACCGGCAGTTCGCCGATATATACTCCAATAACCCTGACGTACAGCCTCAGCTACCCCGCGCCACTAGTTATATAATATCTAAATAGTTCTAAATAGTCATGAGATATCTAAATAATACAGTAGTTAATTTTATTGTAATTTATTGTTATCGATTTATCAGTCAATAGATCATTTATTTGTTTATCTGTTTAATATGCATTTTATATGAGAGTTTTTTATTAGTCCCAAATATAAATTTAAAGTTTATTAAATACATGGACTCTAAAGAGTATGTTACATATAATACTTATTCATGTGTATATTTAATTTCGTTTGTGTAATTTATCCATTTATTAAATTTTTTAATTTCATTAATTTCTTTCATTTATTTTATTTAATAATTTTATTGTTTTTGACAAAGACTTAGCATATGAGGAAAGATCGTTTTTAAATTTATGAATTACATATTCATTAATATCTAATCACTAAAATACATAATTTATTCAAAATCAAAATGAATTCTATTGCTTGATAACAATCAAACACATGTATTATGCTAAAGTCAACGCAAAGTTTGCCTTTAGGTTTGCCTCCTTTTATGTTTCACTGCCAGAAATGGTAAAACTGAGATTTATTTTTAATTTTACGAACACGACAACACATTACAAACTGCGCCTGAGTAAAGGTGGCGGAGCCGCCTCGGGCGTCAGGACTTGTGCCTGAGTTGGAGATAACGCAAGTTCGAATTTGGCCTGAACTAAAAGTATTTATCAGTAATATTCACCTTGTACTGTACTGGTTCTTGTCTGATCAGTTCCCTAAACCAATAGTCTGTACGGAATGGGCAGAGCAAAATTAAGAAGATCGACCATAAGTCAACACACTTACAAATATGTCTTTATTATTATTTTTTTTTTTTATAGACATTAGACCACGATACTTCCAAACAGTAGGAGCCGCACAGAGTGAAAAGCAACAGAGGTGGCTTTCTTAAGGCCAAAGAAAACGCCTCAGTGGCAGTTAGAAATGTTGCAACAAATATACATCTTTATTCATATGTAGTAATAGTTACTACTTTTGAGGATTTGGAGGAGATAAAGAGGAGGGACTGACAACAGTGCTGGCCCTGCCATTCGCATGGCCAAACGGAGAACGAACGTTACTGCAAGTTTCTAAGTCAACACCATTCAGGTCAAGAAACGACCATTTCGTTCACTTCTCAACAGGATTTAGGATATCTTAACAATGTTTTAATATAGATATGTTTGTCGTATGTTACATTTATATTTTGACAAATGGCAGTCTAATGAATACTGAGATTATGGTTAATCCACTTTTTATAATACCATAACCTACGTTAGATTAAGTTACATTTAGTTTTGTTAGTCTGAAATAGTAGGAATGTTTGTATATGTTTTTTTTTATTCTAAATTGTTATTTGTCTAAGAAAATAAAGTTTATTCTTATTCTTTATTCTCATATTTCTACACAGAGAAGAAATAAACAGAGGTCGTATCCAATAGTGCCCTGAATGTGTATCAAGTCACTGCGTCGAGTAGTTGTTATTTCTTCAGTTTGCCATAAGAGTGGTAAGGCCGGCATTTTATACCCGTAAATCCTGAAGGATAAACGTAGTGCATTAGTCTATTTATAGTCTATTTAGTCTATTTATAGATCTATTTATATGTACCATTTAGGAATTCACTGCGGTCATAGGAAAGCAACCTCTGCTTCTTTCTAATATGTGGTTTCTCATAGTTCAATTGTATTTTTTGTAAAATTAACTATGGAAAATAAAATTCATCTATTCATTTGTGCAAGCTTTCAAGACAGCACCCATAGGTCAATTTAGGGACACAGATGACCTTTTTGAAATTTAGGTAAGTGTTTCTCCTATCAAAAGTCACAAAAATCGATGGCCCACATGTCCAACGGACCTTTTAGTCACTTAAGGGAAGAAGGGAGCACAAGGAGGGGAGGATTGGGAAGGGAGGGAGTGTTATTATTTCCCCTCATAAATAAATCCGTGAACAGATGAATGTTTGAAGAAGTGACGGCAAACACAGCCTGGTTTACGGCCAGTTTGCATTTGGAAAATAAACAGTTTCGTTTGGAATGAGGGTGTTGAATGATTGAGCAGAGTCCGTCATTCCTGTTGGATTGAATCCAGTGACTTGTTGACCCCTTCATAAGTCTGAAGGTATAAGTCTTGGTCGATTCTCCCCCGAGAAAGGGAGGGTTATGGGCCGCACATTTGTTTCCTGGGATGAAAAATCCATTTCTGCCACCGATATTGGTGCACCAGCCAGGAACATTGGGTTATTACTTCCCATCATCCCTTCCTACCTGTATGTAGCTGTGTTTGTTTTACTCCCTCGTCCCTTATGCCATAATGTATGTTAATTCTCTTAGACCCACCCACCCACCCATACACGTACGGTGGTATTAACCCTCCCGCCCACCCCCTACACGTACTGTGGTATTGACTCACTCTTCTGTTAATGTACAATAAGAGTGCATGTTAATTCTCTTAGATTTGAGACGCTGACATAACTTAGTGCGTATTTTAAGCCAAACATGAATGATTACGTGAGTGTAGAATGGTGTGGATGACTTGTGTAGTCTATTACGTGAGTGTAGAACGGTGTGGATGACCTGTGTAGTCTATTACGTGAGTGTAGAACGGTGTGGATGACCTGTGTAGTCTATTACGTGAGTGTAGAACGGTGTGGATGACCTGTGTAGTCTATTACGTGAGTGTAGAACGGTGTGGATGACCTGTGTAGTCTATTACGTGAGTGTAGAACGGTGTGGATGACCTGTGTAGTCTATTACGTGAGTGTAGAATGGTGTGGATGACTTGTGTAGTCTATTACGTGAGTGTAGAACGGTGTAGATGACCTGTGTAGTCTATTACGTGAGTGTAGAACGGTGTGGATGATCTGTGTAGTCTATTACGTGAGTGTAGAACGGTGTGGATGACCTGTGTAGTCTATTACGTGAGTGTAGAACGGTGTGGATGACCTGTGTAGTCTATTACGTGAGTGTAGAACGGTGTGGATGACCTGTGTAGTCTATTACGTGAGTGTAGAACGGTGTGGATGACTTGTGTAGTCTATTACGTGAGTGTAGAACGGTGTGGATGACCTGTGTAGTCTATTACGTGAGTGTAGAACGGTGTGGATGACCTGTGTAGTCTATTACGTGAGTGTAGAACGGTGTGGATGACCTGTGTAGTCTATTACGTGAGTGTAGAACGGTGTGGATGACCTGTGTAGTCTATTACGTGAGTGTAGAACGGTGTGGATGACCTGTGTAGTCTATTACGTGAGTGTAGAACGGTGTGGATGACTTGTGTAGTCTATTATAAATAAACAGTGAAATAATATCTTAATGTGTCAGTATCAAAATAAATTTTAAAAATATTATATCTTTCTAACTGACTATTTATTGGATAATATTGGATAACGTCCAGATTTAGTTTCAAAGCTCCTTTCCGATAAGCAAATTAAATCGCGTTTTTATAATGAATTTATAGCAAATTTACATATCATAAAATTTAGCAAACAAGTCAGGTAGGTCCTTTAAAATGAAAATTTTCGTTTAGTAATTAACTAATTTAAGATTTCTATTAATTAATATCGTAAAATTATGAACAAACGTTTGGAAGGTTCGTATTTTAGTACTCTTTTTATAGCCACAGCTATTAATCGTAATTTTCTCGTGATATTGTTATCATTATACATAACAATGTTTTAATCTATTCACCATTATTGTCAATATTGAAGTCATTAAAGGTATGTCCTTTAATAATCGTTGAGATCAAGGACTCGATTTTCATTCAATTCACAGTACATATTTTAGGTCCAGTCAATTTTCGGCTGAATTTTCAAACACAAAAAAAGATTTCAAAACATAAATATATATATATAAGCAATCGCCGCTTGTTTTATTTTAATTTTACATAGGAAGTTTTTAATGGACGTTTGTTTCTATATTAAAAAACGAATTACATAACATATTTATCCTTTTCTCATGTCTAGGTTGGACTAAAGTAAAGCATTCTAACTGCTTTGTAAAATCTGATAACAATTTAAAACACATATAATATCTACTGAATTATTTATAAATAGTTTTTTTGTCTAATCATGTCAAAAATATACGTTTACATTAAACAAGTTTCAACTTAAATGTAATAAATTAAACATTATTCTCAGTAAGTTATATCAAACCTCTACAAAAAACTTAATAATAATTTAAGTTCTTAAATATAATTTCAACTGCAGTCAAAAATCAAGAAATCAGAGGAAAACAACTAAGAATTTTGATGAAAGACAACTTTTGGAAAAGAAATAAAAGGAAACAACAGAAACCCCGATGAAAACAATAGCGAAACAAGTAATCAAAATGGATTATCCTAGAAGTTATTGAGAGAGAAAGAGAACCGACTCATTGTTATCTTAGCTCACAGTCCTAAAGGATTACGAGAAACTTGGAAATAAAGAGTTAACTGTTTTTAAATATTTTAATGTTTATCTTTCAAACAGTTAAAAAAGGTACACGAAACTTCCTAGACTGTTTTTACATACACGTCCATCATAATATTATATTTTACTGGGGAGGACAGAACATTTAATTTTAATTTTATATTATTCATGAAGGAATATACTTACCAATATTTGCTTGAATGTTGTTATTAAATATTGTTAAGTATCAACTTTTTATTAATATTAATATAAAAAAACTCTAAGGAATCTACGACAAAATATTTTCAACAATTAACATATAAAATCAGAAATAAATAAAAAAAGATTTACAATAACAATTTTAAATAAAAATAACAATAAAATATAAAATAGATACACAATACAACTTAAATTAAAATCATTATCTATTTAAACAAATGAAAAATAAACGGAAACATAAATATATAAAAATAGTGACAATCCACTATCTTAACAGAAAATACTTACACAACTTCATGACTAAATAAAATGCTTTGAGATTTTCTTTGGTTTTCCTTGAAAGATGCAAGATAAAATGAAGTTTTAAACAACAAAACAACAGCTAAAGCAAGTGGTAAGTACTAGAGAGGCGTGGAGGGGTGCTATCTTGGTCGGAAGTCCCTCGAGATTACCGCAGGCCTTCCTACAGGAGATATAAAGCACGGCTAAGCCCTATATAACAACACTAAGTACCCTAGACCGACACCAACAATGATAACTTTAATTGGTTTCAGCTAAACTTGGAAGCTACAATTTGAGTCTAATCTAAGTTTAATTTGTGCTGTTTACCTCGGTTCTATATTGTTGAAGCAGTGTTTTAGTAGGCATATATTGTTTAGTAAGCATTTTTGAATCAATTATATAATTTACCTATTATTTAACATAAATGAAATAATAGGTAATGTAAGTATAGCAATGAACGTAATTGACTAAAACATATATAATACAGTCAGTTAATTCTCCCTAGAGCCGTATTGCTTCACGTAGAGATACTGGGAGATTCTAAACCCCCCCCCTACCACCACCACCACCACCACAGACTTATTTTTATAATAAAGTTGACTTTAATTTTACAATTAAATATCAAGATGAGGCCAAAATAGCCACTTACACAGAGAAAAAAGTAAAAGAGGTCGCTTTCTTATGGCCGCAGAGAACGCCTTCCTGGCAGTTACCAATAATTTAAATATTTATACATCTGTAGTAATAACTGCTACGTTTATCCTAGAAGATTTGGGGAACTGACAAGGTACTGGCCCTGCCATCGCATGGCAAACTGGAGAATGGAGCTGCTTGCTACTGCAACGGCAGCTCGTGTCTTACCGTCTATCTAGTTTCCATATCAATTTTTAAATGGAATCATACGTTGGAGAAGAGTAGTTCTCTATCTCACTTCCACCACTCAGTGCATCTATATCACACCAGTGCCTTCAGTAGATTGCAGTCTTACTTGTTTATCTGTAGTCACTTCAACACTGTATTATTACTTTTTAGCAGTCTTCTGTAACAATTGACTTCCTGATAGTAAAATTCTCCCTGGAACAAATAATGATTTCAACACTTTTTATTAGATGAAGAGCATAACAAAAGTTGAAAGACTGACACGAGAGGCGATCTATTATCACCCCCAAACGTGCTGGAGATGCTGAGAAATATTAGCTAGTATTAAACGTTTTGTTCCATTAACCACAGAGACTTGCATATAAATCAGGCCGATTGTTGCCGGTCAGACAATACAGAGGAACTATAAAGGAGACAGCGATATGAGAATGATATTACTTACAGCATTGTCTCCTGAGTTATGGCCTTCGTTCTCTCAAAGCTTACTCATTTCTCAGCATCCGATTTTTTATTTGGCCCTCGGCGAATCATAAAGTTATTATACCGGTCGAACGGGTCTGACCGTCTTATTATTTGATTTTATGTGATACTCGGCTTTTCTTTGAGCCCTATATGAACGGGGGTCGAAAATATGGCCTCTATAAAACCACCCCCGCCCCAGCGTCTTGACCCACATTGCTCGATCTCTTGTTTTCAATAAACATTTCTCTGTGGACCAAAATAACAGTAATGCTCGACTCCGGCAGTAACAATAACGCCGCTGTGTTATTTGTGAAAAATGACGGCTTCCTTTGCTACACGATATTGGGAATTTTGTTCGTGCTTCATTGGGCTTGGCGATAGAGTTATACGGCCAACAACTTTATCGACGACCTTAAGTTTATTTTATTGAAAAAGGATGTTTGATATGGTTCTATTGATGATAGATTTTTTTATTGAAAGGTTTTGTTACAACATGACTGTATTGTGACATTGTTACAGACCCAATATTATATATGTAACCTATATTATATATGTAACCTATTATATATGTATAGGTTTCGTAACCTTAGAACGTTTTGCACAAAACATGAACAACACTGTAAGCTTAGATTGGAACAATCAATGGCATTTTGGCTTTGCGTAGTTTTCATCCTGATAACATAACTGTATTAAAAAATGAAAAACTGCTCAAGTTAAAATTTTAAGGTTTAGAAACTTTTGAATGTACTTTTTTCCAGGTTTGAACATGTTTTAAATGTTATTTATTCTTTATTTTTGTACTTTTCAACTATCGTCGTACTTGTTGTTCAAATATCATTGTTAGATGAAGTAAAATAGAATCAAAGCACAGATTTAAGGAAGCCATTAATCAAGCATAATTGTCTTTTAGGTTTTTTTTAATTATGTAGTTAAATGTGAATTAATTTGTTATACTGGTCTGTATATACTAGTCTTGAATATGTATACACCTACAATAAATATATCATTTAACAGGAATATTTGTGCCATTAATTTGGTTAGTTTGTGTGGCCCGCAACCACAGCTGGTTTATAAACTGCGTTAAATTTACACGGGACTACACTAGCGCTCTGCAATGGACCACAAAAACAGCTGATATTTTGTGACTCAACATTTAACGTTGGATCTATTTATTTATAAAAACAATGTGTATTTATTCTGTTGAAATATAACTTATATAATTGTTAACATTTTTAGTTGTCCTAAAGATATATGAGTGAAAATAAATAGGAATGCAGTCTATGTTAGTGTACAAGGCTGACTAGTAGGTGTAATTATTAATTAATAATTTATTGACAAAATACCATTATGAAGGTCACTAACAAACCTATTATAAAACTTGTTTATGCAAATTTGAGGTGAAACCCGATACAATAAATTTAAATAAGAAGTTTGCATACTTCAATTATGGTACCATCTAATTAAAAACAATTTGGTGTCAGATTCCGTTATTTGCCCTCCAAATACAATTGCGTTAGGTTAGGTTTGGTTAGATTAGCTTAGCTTAAGATAAGTTAGGTTAGGTTATGTTAGGTCAGGTTAAGTTAGGTTAGGTTATTTAGGTCAGGTTAGGTTAGGTTATGTTAGGTCAGGTTAGGTTAGGTTAGGTTAGGTTAGGTTAGGTCAGGTTAGGTTAGGTTAGGTCAGGTGAGGTTGGGTTAGGTTAGGTTATTTAGGTCAGGTTAGGTTAGGTTAGTTTACGTTAGGTCGGGTTAGGTTAGGTTAGGTTACAACTGTATAACATAGTTTCTATTTGGGTGGCATATAACGAAGTCTGTTAGTCCAAAGGCAGCGTGTCCTTCTATCTTAAATTTTAACATATTTTAATTAATACTTACTGTATAACTATTGTTTTTATTATTGTGAAGTCGGCACAAAAGTTTTATCTACTGTTCTTTGATTGAGATATACAATAAAGTTTAAGGATGCACCATGGCACGAATAAAAATTCTAATCAATCTACAACAAATAGATTTAACAGAGGACAAAGAGAATAGAACCTCCGGCCTCAATGAAGTCGGGGAGGTTCACACGTAGCACATCTGGCAAGACGATGTACGAGTGCCACCGCATAACACATGTTACGTTCGTCATTACGCGCGCAAAAAGGTGTTACAGAAGTAATTTTTACCTCCTTGGCAAAAACTAGTGTCGCAGAATCGCAGCACGCCGCGTCATAATTCGGTCCAGCCATATCTCGGCCGCGCGGCTTTTTACGCAGTGCGTTAGCATCTAGCCGCATCTCGCGCGCCTTTGGCGGGCCTTTTTGTCCCATATAAATCCCGGATCGGAACTTAATCCAGCGATCCATCTAATTGAATTTTCAGAATTCGCACGGTAAAAATATTTCCCCCGCTGATTGTTGATAAACGCGAGCACTCGGTTGTGCGTTTTGACCGAAATCTGACAGCTGCATCTCATTTTTGGGTTTGTTTTATGTTCCCTTGTGTTGTCCTGTGTGAAAAACTCGACCGCCCCGATCCCGCAAGATTGTGAAACGGGCTACCAGATTCAACGTGTTCAAGAATTATAACTTACACTGCGGTACATTGTTATATAGATTATACATTTTTGAAACACTCCCTTTTGTTAACAACCACTAAACATCAATTAAAAAATCGTGTACAGTCAATAATTTGAGTAACTTTTACAAATCCTTCAAAATCACTCGATCTGAAAAAAAAATATTTCCATTGTATTATTGAGTATTGTATTCTTCCTGTTTTCCTACACAAATTGAAACATTAAAATACAAATATTATTTCCTTATAAAAAAAACTTCACTCGCCAGTTCACATGGGCTTACAGGCTTGTGCGTGAACTTTATTCAACGAGTGAAGTACCGATCGTTGGCTCAGTGGGGATTCGAACCTTGGAAATTGCCCTCCGCAGTCCGAAGCCTTAGCCACTGAGTCACCACGCCGTAAAATACACCCACAATGTTATATTAATTTTTTAAAAACAAGATTTTATTGTACTCAAGATTCATAAACCTCATCCATAAACTGAGGTCCATAACAAGGTCTCTCGAGGTCCACAAGAGAGTTAAAAATATTAGTTTATCAAAAGTGCATTTCAAATAACCGAACTAAGTACTTTTCACTGTACACTCCTTTCGAAGTAATTTAAAAAGTACATTTTTTAAGGTAGTTATTCTAGATCAAATTTAGAAGTTTGAATATCATTGTTGAAAGTAGTACGTTTCAAAAATAAGTACACTCTCGATAACGTTTTCACTCAAAGTAACATTTTTAGTTTATTATTGTATCATAAATTGATTTGAGTAAATATTGAAAGCTCAATAGAGCATAAGTCACTCCTATTTAGAGCCATACTGAATACGAAATTAATACGAATAAAACACCCATAACATAGTACAATTATCTTAATATATTTAATACCCTTAGTAAGCCCTTATTTCTTACATAAATTATAATTATAAATATGACCTCATTTGCCAGACTTATAGTACCCGATACTCATATTTCTACTGTTGCTCACCAAGAGCCTAAGCCACCCCTACAAGTGTTACTATTCCGAGGGTGAGTTCGTCGGCCGCTAATGGCCGGCTTTTATTAATGGGCCACAATAAGTGAAGGAGCGCTCAATATCTCAACCTGGCTGACCGCCGACTTCCGTCAAACTGGCCACATTACAGGATGGGGGCTTGTTGTATCGAAATAAACTGAAAACTCTATTTGACTTTAACAGTTGTTTAATGAGTGTTGCCATTTTAATTTGGGAACTAATGGAGCCGTTTCCCTCCACGAAAAACGCCAAAAACATAGGTTTCTATTTCAACTATTCAGACCGTAATAATAATCTTTTCGCAACAATAGAAGTAGTCATTTTATTGGTGAAATTCGACTGGACCATAAGTTGGTTTTTGTATTAAGTTGAGTACATTTCTTGATGATCATAATAACATCTCATTAAAAATATCATAATATCAACTAATGGTCCAACAAGATTGTCCTTTAATAACCGTACAGTGTTAGGTCTATAATAAACGAACACGAGCCGTACGGTAAGATTGTGTTGCTACTGTAGGGCTGTCGACCTTCAGGCGGGGGCTCAACAGTTTGGGGTCAGCCCCTTAGATAAAAGTAGTATGTCTTGCACAACTGTTAACCATCATTCTCCTTCCCCACAGGATTTTATAATTTGTCTTTGGAAATATTGTGTTCATTTTCAAATCAACTGGAGGAGGTAACAGGCAAATAAGAATATCTTTACTGTACTACACCGTAATTATTTGTGGAACACGACAAACATATTGGTCATTTACGTAAGGACCCGCCTTTATCACACAGGAGAAACATTTGGGATATAGTCCAGGATTTTAAGGTCAAAGTGGTATGGAACCTCTGAAATCTATGAATATGCATCGATTTCCATGAAACTTTGGAATTGGTCTCAATTACTCTCCACTTCAAAATCTACCCTATACAAATTATGTGCTTATTATTTTTCAGGGGCGGGGTAGCCCTTTATTGTCAAAACTTATTCTACAACATTATTTGTGATTTTCAGTAATGTTTCAATCCTCAAACTACCCCTATTACGAATAAATTTAAAAAAAATCAATTGCTTGGAATAATTAAATATCATTGTACACTATACTTAATTTTAATAATCTATTAAAATGTAATGAATTTGTTACTGTAACTTTTCGATCCTTGAAAATTGAATGAATGAAAACTTTATGATACACAATTCTCATTCGATTTCCAGCCTACTCAAATAAACCGAAAACAAAAATGTTCAGAAAACAAATCTATATTTTGTGTATCAGCAGTATTTACATCAATTATCAGTTTTTGAATTATTTTTAAAAAATATGAAGTTTTTAGAAGAATTACGGAAATCCTCTTTTCACTTTAAACTCGATTTTCTCCAAAAATAAGTAGTCTAAGCCGGTTGAACTGTTGGAACGTATTGTTGGTACAAAACTAACGTAAACCGTAAATGGGTAACGATTGGTTTAAAGTGGGGTCGATATGACGGGGGTATTTTTGTAATTATTTCTATAAAAAAAATTGAAACCTACTTTGTTTTTATTAAAATCCATATTTTCTAGCCCCTGAGCTGCTTATAAGACTAAATTAAATAATTACCTTCGTCAATCAGCTCATAAGTTCGTAACAAATGTTACGGTCGTTTCGACATCAAAGTGCCATCTTCAGACATTGAAGTTCAGCCATATGGAACATACATTGAACGACGCCTTATGGCTGAACTTCAATGTCTGAAGATGGCACTTTGATGTCGAAACGACCGTAACATTTGTTACGAACTTATGAGCTGATTGACGAAGGTAATTATTTAACTTAGTCTACTTTGTTTTTGTTATAACTTACCTCAGTGCTAATGTGAAGAAAATTTACTGGTGATAATAGACAATAGATCTTTATTTCTCAGTAAATACAATGGTGTACATAGAGAACTGTCATAGTGGTAAATAATTAAAAAAACTTACAACTAAAAAAATGAGACAAACTACATAGTTTACAAAGTATTCAGTAAGTCAGGGTCATCAAAAAATTCATTTACAGTGTAATAGCCTTTCATTAATAAGGATTGTTTTATTGTTTTTAGAAACAATTTGCTGGACACCAATTCCTTATTAGATTTAAGAATCTTGTTTATTACTTTACAGGTCATATAATTGTTGATTTTTCAAATTAAGACGAATTATGTTTTTGAATTTGTAAAAAGTTATGCCTTGTATTGTATTTATAATTAGGAATTCTGTAAGAAAATCTATCTGAATTTTGTTTATAGAATTTACATAGCTCATATAAATATAAGCCTGGTAACGTCATTAATTTGGAATTTTGAAAAAGTGCCTTGCAAGGTTCAGTTGGAGGTTTTTTAGTTTGGATATTTTTGAACGTTTTTTTCAAGCTCTTTCGAAAAGATTCTGTAAGTGTTTTCTAAAAGTCTTACCGTTTTCCAGTTATTTAATGTTGAATGTTCCGATTTTTGCATTCGATAAACAAGTCTACTAAGCAAGCCATAACTCTTTTAGTATTGGGTTTACAATAATAATTTTTAAAAACTGATCTCCTTATTTTTTAGGACCTTTGTTTTTTCGTTGTAGTTGATATATATAATGTTGACTTTTGGAGTTATATTTAAAGAAACCCGTGAAGAATGTGTGTTTTTTATGAAAAATGAAAATTTTCAGTCGTCAGTAATTAAAAAATATTGACTTTTATAGGTAAAATGTTTTCCTGCAAATTAATTTTTCTATCGATTTCCGTGGTCATTTTCAACGTGACCGATGGGGGGTGATAACCAATTAAGTTAGCTGAAACCAATTAAAGTTATCATTGTTGGTGTCGATCTAGGGTACTTAGTGTTGTTATATATGGATTAGCCGTGCTTTATATCTCCTGTAAGAAGGCCTGCGGTAATCCCGAGGGACTTCTGACCAAGATAAAGCCCAGCTATCTCTCCGCCTCTCTTGCCCTCATCACTCGCTTTTATTTAATTTGAGTTTTGTTGGGATGTTTGGTTTATTTGTGTTTGAAACTCACAACAAAATCCAAATCTCGAGGTTCAAACATTTCCTGCGGCGATTGATAAAAACCGCTTAAACTATCGTCGATTTCGTTTTTTTTCTAAGATGTACAGTAATTTTTTATTAAAATGAAGTATACGGTACTCTATTGCACTTTTATGGATTTTTTTTACAAATTTAAAACACAGTAAATCAAGAAGTTATATTTTTTAAAGTAATTGTTATAAAAATACAAAACTTTTACACTTTGTATAGTTTTTTTCAGGATTCTTAAGTGCTGTACTTCTAGATAAATAACACTAAATGAAGTGTATGACTTATTTGTACCACAGAGATAAATAAATAGAGGTCGTTTCTTTTAAACGCAGTTATCGACTCAGTGGCAGTTTTATCAGGATAAGTCTAACTTGCATCCTCATAAATTTAAAGTAATAATTTCTAGATCTAGCCTTTAAATAAGGAATGGACTGACAAGGTGCTGGCCCTTCCATATGCCTGTAAAATGGAATAACTAACTACTCCATATACATTTAGCATACTATTGAATGTGAACTCTGTTTCATTTTTCTCTGTATTTGTCGTTGTTGGATTGTTCATGATTTTTATTTCCGATTTTCAAAGCGTTTAAAAAACAAAAATAAATATCCAAAAAAAATAACAGTCACTAACAAGAGTGCGCACTTTGTCACTTTCACTGTCATGTCTCACTTATCCATTGATATCACTTCATCCATCGATGGCGACGGTGACTAAACACATTTTAAGGGGGGACTTATATAATTGAAAACGACAAAATTATTGGTTGTAGTTAATATTGTCAGATTTTTAAAACGATTTAATTTAAGGTTTACTGTAGAAGTATGTTCGTCGGCACTCAAGTGTAATGGGAGGGTATAAATTGTAACAAAAACACTACGGACGTAATATTTAAGAAATAAAACGTCAAAGTGAAACTAAAATATACTTCAACTATGTTTCACTTAACTTTGTCTTTACTTTCTTACAAGTTAACCGTAAATTGTTCTATTAGATTCTATTATTTACTTTAACAAATTCAAAATTATTTATACAATTTTTGGGTGGATCCAGTTATTTAAACTGTAACATATCTTTGTTGGCATATATTTCGAATTTTATGTAGTTTCAATTATTTATCATTCTTTTTCTACCAATACATAACCTTTAAAAATTACGACTCATACCCATTCACATATGTTTTATTTATGTGGCCATTATTTTTGCTCTTCAACGTAAAAATGTATTTTTCTATGTTATTACTTATTGTATGTAAATAATAATGTATAATAATTGTTTCTTTTTTAAGTAAGATGGAGAAATACACTTATTTAATTTCTTTTGTATATTTAAAAAAATAATTTACTAGCGTTAAGCTTAAGGTATATTAATTTCAATTCATTTCAATTCAGAACGATAATGAAATGAAAAATGTATTTATTGTTAAAAAACGTCCAAAGTCCTCGCATACACCTAACCCAACCTAACGCAACCTAACCTAACCTAATCTAACCTAACCTAACCTTACCTATAAATATATCGTACTTTATACAACTATGTACTGACTAAGTATTAGAGGACGATGACTAAAATAGATGACAACTAAACCAATCAATGTACACAGGTATTGTAATATTACACAGTTAGTGCGTGTGGCCGACTTTAAACCATCGTTTTCAAATTAAAATTATGTAATTTGGAAACTGTTAATCACTTTAAAAAGATGTGTTTATCTATTTATTTTTTTAACTTTGCCCATACAGAATCAACATCACTGTCTAGATGAGTACAAATGCAGTAGTTAAACTTCTCAGAATATTATTCTTAAGATACAAACTTTATAAAACAAATCTTATTAATAAGTTTTCCATATTTCAAACACTATTTGTTAAATCTCAGTGGTAGGAATGGTCATTTTAGTGCCATTGAAGCAATTTTAATTAACACTCCAGCTTAATAAAATACTAAATTACAATTTCAGTTATGATTGTTTAGTTGGGAACATCGTCTAACTCAAGTCGAATTTCAAATTTACTCTGATATCTTAAGGAAGACAAACATAAATAATATTTAGCACGGTTACATGGATATACTGTGTGCTTGCACACTGTTGTTTGGGATGTTTCTAAGTAACAAGCCTAATTCATATACAGGTGGCAGGGCTGGATTCTTCATACCGAAAAACAAACAGGAGGCCTATAACCACACTCTTCCCCAGGGGAGAAAGGCTAAGAGTTATGCTTGCCTTCAGTATGGCCAGACTTATGAAGGGGTCAACAAGTCACTGGATTCAATCCAACAGGAATGACAGACCCTGCTCAATCATTCAACACCCTCATTCCAAACGAAGCTGTTTATTTTCCAAATGCAAACTGGCCGTAAACCAGGCTGTGTTTGCCGTCACTTCTGCAAACATTCATCTGTTCACGGATTTATTTACGAGGGAAAATAATAACAATTCCCGGTCATATTCATCCCAGTTTCCTTGAAGTTGGACTTTAAAGTCATTGCAAAAAGCTTACAATATAATATTAAAGAAGATTTTTAAATACGTAACTGCGTGAATTTTTACGTTTCTAACAAAATTATCTGGTTTTCTCTTCCGATTGCCGAATTATTCAAGGTAAATTATTTGAATAAGGAAAAACATAAGCTTACTATCATTGAAAAGTTGTGTTGATTATTTATCAGAGTAAAACAACTTTTATTTTTCAAAAATTATAAACTTTACTCGCCAATTCACATGAGCCTGCAGGCCTGTGCGTGAACTTTATTCAACGAGTGAAGTAACGACTGTTAGCTCAGTTGGGGATCCAAACCTTGAATCCTGCCCTCCGCAGTCCGAAGCCTTATAAACTGAGTCATCGCGTTGGATAGTTTCTATTATAATGAGTAACAATGTCAGACATTTAAATCTGTATAAGTAGAGATAATATATATTTCTATAATCTTTGGTATAAGGCATAAAGCTGTATCCACTAACATGAGTTAGTTACTAGAATAACTACTCTTACGAATAATGATCAACTGGTTAGTTTTTAAAATTATCCAATAGTTCTTAAAATATATTCTGTTATAAACCCAAATTATAAATTTTTCTGGAAATGTTTCATATAGTCTAACAGATAAATTATAATCTCAATAATATTTGAAGCAACTGATTTCAAAATAAAAAAATCATATAAAACGAACAAAGGTAAAGCCTTCTTTGCTTATCGTGTTTTTAAAACTGCATCAAATTGTATACTATAAATTATCCATATAATTGTATCTATTAATAAATAAGATATTTATGCGTATTTCTCCAGACGGTAGAACTGCTGTATACATTTTAGCTCGTAATTATTTTTGGCGTTACGTATCCGATCTTTTTTAATTGAATTTTAAAAATAATATCAATAAAACATTTTATCACTTTCGTTCAATAGATTACAATACTACTGCAGTTTACGGTAACAGACAATTTATGTTTTCTTTTTTTTTTTTTTAAGTCCTCAGTTCGGTAGTTTAATTTTTTATTTCTAACCATTGCAAGGTCCCTGGCTGGGGGTAGTTCGAGGTTGTGACTTTTCTACGCACTACAGATATATATTCCCTCAAACTTAATTGTTATCTGATTTAAAACCACAGAGGAGAAGGAAAAGAGGTCACATTCAGCAGTGCGCTAAATGTGTGGCGAGTTAGTGCGTCGAGTAGTTGGTTCTCTATTTTTCCAGGCATATGGAAGGGTCAGAACCTTGTCAGCTCTTGCCTTATTCCTCCCAAATACTCATTGAAAAATGTAGTATTTATAACTTCAGATTAATAAGTATATTGTTGTAATCTATTAATAACAACCTTTGAGGTTATCGCAGCGCCCATAAGAAGGCAACCTCTGTTTCTTTTTCTCTGAGATTAAAATACTATAACACCAAGAACATAAACAATTGTTTGTATTCCTAAGTGTTGTACTAAGAACGAGCCTTACTTAACATACGAGATGAAACTTGCTACAAACACAAATAATTAATTGTAGTTGTGGGAGTAAGTTGGCGGCAAATTGGTGCCGTACTTAATGTTGTTATATAGGGATTAGCCGTGCTTTATATCTCCTGTAGGAAGGCCTGCGGTAATCCCGAGGGACTTTCGGCCAAGATAACGCTGAGCTATCTCTCCGTCACAGCCGCTCTGTCAATCCCTGCCTTGCTATTGTTTTGATCAATGTTTTCTTCTTGATTGAGGACGTCAACCTAGAATTTATCTAGGTGGCTTTTATATTTTGTAGTAGTTTCCTTCCCACGAAATCTAGGAACCACATATTCTCGTCATAAAACTCAATGGTACATTATGAACTCCCAAAAATACACTCTTAATCAACGTTCCATATAAGGTCTTTAACTATCACGAGAATTTTCAGTTTGTGTAACCACGTAAAAAGTGTCTCCAATTTCTGTCCAACAGAATAACAGATTTAGAACTTTGTTCCTTACATGCTGAAGATATACCAACTTTATTTACTATTGAAACCACGTCAAATGTGGAAAAGCCACTTAAACTCTGAATAGTGACAAATCTCTGTCTACTAAAGACAAAGCCCTCTTACTGTATCTCCCCGCTGGACTACAGCGCGCTCCTTCAGCAAGTGCTGGAACTACGTGTAGTTCGGAAATGCTACGACTGATGGCGTGATGATATTAACCAGCCGTAACCATAACAACACCTTGCATGGTTTTCACGTATCGATTATTTTTTCTACAGCTGCTTGTTTGAATATTTGATTGAGTAAACATTTTATGACCGCATTTTCTAATCGTTTATCGTTTCTTTTACTTTTTTTGTTCCTTATTGCTTATATACAATTAAATATACAATTAAACATTTGACAACACTGCACATCAGAGATAACTAAATGCGATCGTGTCAGGTTACGAGTTTTATTATCGAGTTAACAGATTCCGACTATCGAAACATATTCAAAACCTGTTGGACCACTTCTGGTTGTTAGCAATAGAACAGATAATAAATTACCAGTATTTTTTAAACTTACATATATATAGCATATCAGATTGTCTCCCTCATAATACTTTTCTACTGAAACCCCCAAGTCGTCACTTACACAATAATCAATTTTTTGATAAATTTACCTAATTATAAATGTCAAAGACATATTATGTCCCTAATAACGTAAATATCTAGATTTTGACGAACGGGTAAGATCTTAATTAAAATAATTACGACTGTTTCTCGATGTTTACAATTCTAGGAATTACTTCTCAGTATCCACGCCAGTATATCTTCACTTAAACTTCATATGTTACATTATCAACATGTTCCGTATTTAATCTTCCCAGTCTTTTAATTCTATACACATTTTGTTTATGGTATCATTAAGCCTAATATAATATAAATTACAAATATTATTTTCGACTTGACCCTAGTTACCACATACTTCCTCCTCTCACATCTAGCTTTAACTTTTCGCATTATCACTTTAATATGTATGTTTATTAATATAATATAAAAATATGATTTTTTATAATTTTTTTCTAAGATAGTTTTCACAAAAATTGTTGCCGTAATTGTACGAACAATTAGAGCCAAAAAGGAAGGTACATAGTAATCTAAGAGAGGCAGTAAGTAGTAGACGTGACTTCCATTTAATTTAATTACACTTGTTTTTATACATATTCCGGTTTTTTTTTTTTCACATGATTCAATATGTCATAAATTCCATAAATTCTAGAAGCACTAATCACGATTACCACACAGGACACAACAAATTTTGTTTACAATTTGTCTCCCGAATTCTTAAACCCAATTACAAAGGTTGAAAAAACATCGATTTTCGATAGTTCATTAATTCCACTCTACAATAGCCATCAACGATACATATTGGCCCCCAAAACTTTTTATCTTATATCATAAAATGTGTACCTTTTATTAAATTTCAAAACAGTCATCGCCTAGAATACGTTAAAACATTTTCTTCAAAATTAGTCAAATAAAAATCAGTCTGAACTAATCATGTTTTTTAAACTAGATTTTTTTCTTACATATACCATAACGAAGTGTTGTAAAGCGAGAAAGTTAAGAGGTCGCCAGTCTGTTGCCAAATCCACTCGACAAGGGAGAATAACGTTTGGTAGTGAAATGGGATCAATTGTCGTACAGCAACTCCAGGTTTTACGAATAGAGCAGAATCTTTCCCTGATTTGGACCTACCAGTCATGTTACATTCTCTTAACTTGACGGGTCTTTCCTCTAAAACTCACGCCAATAAATCACAATAACTAGGGGACGCCCTGCACGCTTCGCGTGCCACCCCGTCACCGCTCCGGCCTCGGTCTGTGACTACATTAACAGCAGGAGGAGAAACAGAAGAAATATTTGATATTCTTTTTATTTAACAGCTGTTATTTTACTACGTAAAAAATCAGATAGTTTTAAATACACACTAAAAACACATATATTAATAAAAACACCATATGACCTTTTCGTGCCAGGGGGGAGCCCGGGTATAATCTCGTATTTTACGTTTCTGATATTTTTCCTGCCATTAGTACTTATGGGGGCGCTTCACTTCACGAAAAACGCCAAAAACATGGTTTCTATTTCAAGTATTCGATACTTCATAAAAATAGTATCGTAAAAATTGAATGGTTTATTTGTTATATCAAGAACTGTTCTAGTGGACCTAAGAAGAATGTTGTAAAACGATGAGCATTTTTGTCGATTTTTGACGATTTTAAATTAAAAATCTGATATCAATTTATTTTGCACTAGACTTTGTATCTTTGATAACCGTACAGTGTTCACCATAATTCATCATAAAACACGAGCCGTACAGTTGAAATAGAACAGCATGGTTTAGCCCGCTGACTCTAAGTCTACTATAGGGCTGTCGGCTTCCTAGTGGTGACTTGACAGTTTAAGAAATGGTCACCTTAAGCTTTAAAATTAGTTGAATCAAGCTCTCTTAACTTCTTCCTGGCCTGAGAAAGGTTGTGGGTTCCGGTTCATTTACGATAATAACGTTACGAATAACATTCATAAAAAATCCAATATTTATTATTATAAATAAATGTTATTGTTTTATTTCATGAATATAAATTTGTATAGTTATAAATCATAATTATTTATAATTTAGATACAATGAGTAATAATATTGTTTGACATATATAATACGATAAACAGTCAATTTTTCGTGATGAACTAAAGCAATCAATCGTTTAGTTTAGCAAATCATTTTAGTTTAGTTATTTAGCAGTTTGTTTTTTTTTAATGAAATAAATTTATTTATATATTTAACTATTTTTATATATAAATATCAGAAAACCTCAATATCGATACAAAGACAACCCTAGGTTGTCGACTCGATTCATGTGAAATTCTATAATTGCCACTTGAGATTTAATCAAAAACAGTCCATTATCAGCTGGACTCATTTCAACTTGTATTAAGCAAATAATTACACAACCAGTGAAATACAGTGCAGTGAATTTACTGGCCAAGTTGGCCAGTAATGTTCGAAGAACAACTATGGCCGAGTAGGGTTGTTCTGAAACCCTTAATGGTTGTAGTACCCTCAAGTGTCATATGATTTAAAGTAGTCGTTAATATTTTTACTATTATCGTAGACCTTTTATAGTATTAAAACAGTAATATTTTCTCATACATTTAAATAAAACTAGAGCTGTGCATTACTGCTTGGAATGACGTAAATTTTGCGTATTCCCAAATATTCTGCTGCCAAATATTGCGATATTTCCAGTCATTACTTCATCTTCCAGAACCGTCTAGAATAACAACTCTGGAAACATCTAGACCCACTGTGACGTTTTATATAAAGTCATCCCTCAGCCGACCCATCAGTCTCAGTGGAAATGCGTCTTCAATGTTCAGCCTGCAGTCGAAGAGTCTATGACAGTGCTAACAGTAACTGATAACTAACACAAGTGTGTTAAGTGACATCAATTATTGTAATCGGTGTAATTTCAAGTGTTAAATAGTGTCTGGTAATATGAATTCGTAAATATATCGTAATGTGCAGTTTAGTTAAATAGCTTTGAGTGAGAATAAAAGTAACAAAAAGTGGTATCACCTTATGTTTTCCGGCCCTGAGGATTGTAATAATACTTACATGTTAGTTTCACCAGAGAAACCGAAACGAGCCTGATTTAAATTACTTTGGATAAATAATAATTGGATTACTTGTCCTAAAACTTAGTAAAACAGTAAAGATTAATATTCATTTTTTTATTTCAAATTGTTCCGAAACTACTCTCATATATTTTACTTTTGATTTGTTTTGCGGTTTTTATTTCAAATAGTGCCGAAACTTTGTCAGCACATACACGAAATGAACAGTGCGCTATATGTGTGTCAAACTAGTGCATCGAGTCGAGTAGTAATTTCTCCAGTTTTCCATACAAGTGCAGGCCCAACACCTTGTCAGTCACTTTCTTATTCACCGCAAATCTTTCATAAACGTAGTAATTATAACTGACAATAAGGCATTCGCTGCAGTTACGAGAAAGCGACCTCCGTTTATTTTTCTCTGTGGTGTCAGTCAGTGTTTCCTTTGACAATACTTAAGTTTTGAAGTCTAGTTTCTGTTCTTTGAAATTTCTTCTTCTTATTAAGGAGAGGCCGATCTCTTTCTCAACCTTTCTCTGCCCATGCCCCAAAGACCACTGATCTGTGCGAGGAACTTATTCAGACATTAAGTGGAGAACCAGTTCAGTAGAAGGCGAATAAACCTTCTAAAAGACAGTAGTCTAGGCCGGATTCGAACCAGTGCTATCGCTATCCCGACGACCTAGACCGCTCGGCCACCGGCTCGCTTTCGAAGCGAAGCTTCACGGTCAGTGGAAAACCACAAGTGTTTAAACAATATCTTTATTACAAATGCGCAGGTACCTTAGTTATATTCTTACCCAGCTTTGAATCCAGTAGCTTTGTTTTAACTATAAAAATTGCTGTGCAAGCTTTTATCGGTGTTATTCTAAACACTGATTTTCACTACAATACAAGAATATCGCAAGTACAAACAGAGTGTCAAACATAGAACTTGTCGCGTTGAAGTTTCTACATAAATCACTGAACTGATCGGAGTACAAGTCAACTCCCTGCATTAGGCCTGGGGATACGCTGTAACACGATCCGGTAATTGTTCAGTTCGACTGAAAATCGGTCCAAAACTGGGGTAAGTGGCAGGAACAAATCAATAACAACCCTCTTAGACTTACTCTCTCGACCCCAGCCAAGGGCTACACTGTCATAATCTACCAATTATTTCGGCCATCGATCGACCGTAGGAGATACGAAGCCTTGAGACGGACGATCAGTTGAGAAACTACTGTCCCTTAGAAGCTGACACAATCAGCCCACTACAACCAAACGTGACAAAAAATCTTTTTTAAACTCATTATACCTAAACAATTTAGATTTGCTGTTGAACAAAAAAATCCAAAATATCCCTGTCCTTCAAAATTTTATTTTTCTACACTTTACTATATAGCTACTGTTCAGTACAATCGATATTTCGGAGAAAAAATAGTCTATTTTATATTTCTACAACAACATCTACATCTCCGTTCTGTGCATAATTATTTCCCGTTTAATTCGTTTGTTTAAATTTTGAAAATCGTTAGTATGATTTTGTATATGTATGTGAGGCGAAGCGATCTTAACCTGAAACAGCATGCCAAGAAAACTGGAAAATTAACTACTCGATACACATTCATCGCTCTGTTTGGTGTGACTCTTTTTATTTCTACTCTGTGGTTATACACAACTATTTTCTATTATAATTTAGACATACTAGTTGGAAAAGAGAATACCGATCTTTTTACAAAGGCCCGCTCACATTTTGAAAATCACGATCTAGTAAATTATTTTGTATGATATGTCGGTAATCGATAAATATGAAACACTTAGAACCAATCAAAATTTCCTCAAAAGTAAATTTTCCCTTAACGTATTTAGAAGATTTGTAAAACTATGATCGAGTGGGCTGGAAGATATCGACTTCCGATTTTTAGAAGAAAAAGATAAAAGGTACTCTAATAAATGCATGTTTTCCTTTTTCCTCACGATTCATAAGATCTCATCATCCTTAATCGTTTTACTTCTGACAGCTTACCGACCGATATACGCATACTAAATGTGTAGAGACTAAACCTTTATATAAAGTTAATGTAAAAAAATAAATCAAGAATTTGTCATCTGAAAACATTGTAAAATTCTAGCAGCAATCCAATCGAGAATCCAAAAAGGGCGTTTTTTACAAACAAAAAACAATACAAACTTAACAAATAACACTATTAAATTAAAAACTTACATGTAACAGTCTACAAAAGCTTTAAGCTGAATACGTACAGGGAAATAAGTGAAAATAATAAATGTGCTAAACAAAAAGCAACTTAACTTATTAGTTATTGCAACGAAAACTAAGGCAGATTAAAATTGAATAGTAATATCAATGACAACAAAAATGGCGATGAAATATTGTGGTTAAAATCGTAACAAAGATTTATAAATTCTCAACAAAAAAACAAAGTATTAAAAAGAAGAAGTAAATGAAAATTAGATTATATTTTGTTTATATTTCGAACAATATATCGCTTTAAGAACACTCAAGATAGTAAACAATCAAATCAAATTGTCTAGAAAATAAATAATAGTAGCACGCTACACTAATTAATATAACTAGCTTTAAACAAGATAAAATACAGTTCTCAACAGAATATACGAGTATATTCATTTCTTCTTTGAGTTCTTTATTGGAAGATTTTCAATTGTATTAAATAAATTCTCATACATTCCAATAAAATTATTTATTCTGTGAGGCCTTTCGCCTACAAGTAGGCATTTTCAGACATCAACCAACTTTATTTAATATATGAGAATTTATTTATTACAATTTAGAATATATATTATTATGTGATTAATCTATATTTCAAGGCAGTCAAAGAAGAAAACTCTTAGTTCTTTTTCATGATTATTTGTTTGATTCGGAACCTGCTGCCAATTTATACGACCAGTCTCTTCAGTTCACTAGGTATGTTAAAAGTAATAACTTTATCCAAATCATAATGAATGGAATGGAAAGAAATCCATCATAATGAATTTCTATCGATATAGATAGAAATTCATTAATCGATAGTTCTATCGAGTCTTCCCCTCCCCCTCCACTTCTACTGGTTGACTCTGAAGGTACGTGTATCTTCGTAAACAAGCTCAGGTATATGGATCCACTGATTCGATCCAGCCAATCGACAATCGATCCTCGGAACTGGGCTAAGTGGTCGGCTCCGATCGATGCCTCCCCTTCGACTCGATCGCTCCCCTCGCCTCAGGGACATGCCTAATACACTCTAGTCACTCACGTTTTGTGACATTTTTCAAAGTCTTTTTATTTTGCCAACATAAAGTGACATGTCTCACGCACTTTCAGAACGCCAGTATGTTTGTATTTGAAAAAAAGAGGTAAAGTACACTCAGATCTAAACAATGGAAAACACTTTGCAAAAGAATTAAATATCGATAAGAAGTAAAGTCGATTAAAAGCAGTAAGGTCATTAGAAATGAACATCAGTTGAAACTTAAGTTAGGCCTTCGAGTGTTAAAACTACAAAAACAGAACGTCAAGGTCGGTTATCAGGGATACTGCTAGCAAAAATAAATGTTAATTTAAGTATTGTGTAATATACTAGAGGTTTGGACGGTGTAAACAATGAATTACGTAGTACGAAATACTTAGTCAGTTTACGTTCGGCATTTGTGTTTTGTTCTAGAAATAATTGATTAGATCTCTTCTTGATTAAGGACTTAAAATTTCATTAATTTTTCTGAGTTTAATATGCTTCGAAAACTAATAAGTTGATGAAAAATTAAAAAATTAGATTTTTATTGAAAGGTTACGTTAAACATGGATTACCTAGCATAACCTAACCTAACCTACCTAACGTAACCAAAAAATAATTTGAGAAATACTGCAATACTGCAAGATTTTCTCATCGGCAAGACATGGCCTTCCTGAAAAAAGTTAGGTGCTTTGTTCCTGTAGAAAATTGTCCAACATTGCTGACACAAAACCGAAAAGATCCTTAAAATGTCAGTATATAAACAATGAACTGATATTTTAAAAATCTTGGGTTTTCCATTAAAGACGAAAATCCTTTTAGAGTAATATTTTTGATTGAATTACTTGCTTTTACCAGAAGCAGTATTTATTTAAAGTTCTAACTTAACTAAAGACAACCTTAAGATAATTCATAAAAACCAATTTTCAACAAACGTTGAAAGATATTCTCGAGTACTGCCTTCCTTAGAAGTTTGGACTTAGAAAATCATTCAGCGTTGCTAACTCATAACCAAAAGATCCCACAAATTTCTTAGTAATTGTACAAAAAACTGAGATTTTTAAAACTTATTTTCATGTGAAATTTGTTTAGCTGTTAAAAGATGAAAAAACCTCTTTCGGATAGAAAGTCAGTTTGGCTACGTCTTTTTAAGTATTCGCGATATTTCTTTGAATATGAAATATTTTATCAGTCATCGTAGAAAAGTAAAATCAGCAATGTTACCACTCTAGTTGAATCTCTTTCAGGGGATCGAAAACTAGCCAATTCCAAATTATAGTGATATTATCTTCATGCAGCTTTTCAATTTTGAGGAAACACTAGAACCATCATCGTTCCATAGTGTCCAGCCAACACCACTACAACAGGTGTTGAGGCCGCCGGAAGTCGGTGTCCGCACCAACAGCGTTCCCTACTCATGAATCCATCATTGCCGTTACAGGTCGCAATTTCCGGTCGCATACATTACAAAAATTAACCGCTTATTGGTGCTCCGTCCATTGTGTGCAATAACACTCACTTCCGCACTCCACCTTCCCTGGTCGCGCACAATATTGCCTCCGGCTAATGGCTTTTCACTGTCCACCTCAGTAATTGGCCACCGAGGACAAGAAAAAATACTCCAGAACAACTCCCGCGGTTTCCTGGAGAAAAGAAAGCACCAGCAGTCAATGTCCTCGATAGCCGAAACCTATATGTGCCGTTGACTGTTTACACCAGAACAGGTGGCCCTCTTGCCGGATATACACATCACTGGTTGTCCCACGTACCGATTGAAACGGGATATTTGATTTGTTTCACAAATTCTAGAAAAGTAATTTTTTTCATGGTTGGAGAACCATTTCTCTTTTTCGGTTGAACTATTTAAGGATTTAAATGCATGCTATTCTTAATGGGCCAATCACTTCCGTACATTTACATCGGTGAATGGGGGTACTCTTTGTCGTCTAGTCTCTTGCCATGTTTCTACGTTTTCTCGGTAGCCACAATATAAACACACCAATTAATTTTACCCTCTATTATTGCGACCCATGAGACCAGTGTAGACTCACTTTTAGGAGGTTGGCATAAGCCAAGAATGAAATGTCACTTGCTATTACCCACTATTGTTACAGCCATGCAACCATCAACCTTTTTAATGCATGCCTCCTTTATAGTTTGGCAGGTTTACCCCTATAAAAATACTTATAAACTAATTTGCAACCATGATATTACAAAATAGGGTTGTTTTGAATAATACAACAACGTTTGTAACTAGATTCAGTAGACGACAAGAAAACCCCCTGAGTAAGACAAGGTAAGGCGATACCTCAATGTCTCGAGTGTCTATCACTGGGGTAGTCTGTCCTTATTCCCTTCTATATAGGAGGTTGGTGTTACAGTATCTGTGCAAAAGAGTGAAAATAAAATTATTATGTTTCTGCTGGAAAAATCATTTTCAAAATTAACGTTGTTCTGTACAGTAGGGTATATAAATTAAATTAACATAAAAGCTTACAATTAAAGCTTTATTTGGCACGACTTCACTGAAAACTTGATACAATAAAAAATATTGTACCCTTGTTGTCTCTCCACAATGTCCTTCTTCTGTTTATTTCAATATGTTTAAATTCTATCTATTTTAAATCTTCTGTAAGTTTTAAAATTATAACTGCTCTTATATTAAAGAGAATTTTAAACATTTCATTTTATTCCTTCTCTACTAATAAAAGTTATAGTGTTTTCATTCAAAAACTGTTTTAAATGTTACAAATAAATACAAATGATTAAATGTATATAAGTAAATTTATATTATAATATTGAGGAAGATACTTGAACAGAAACCCCTCAAAGTGAAAAGTAATACAATAACTGTGAAAACACCATGTGAGGATTAAAAATTCTGGACAGAAACAGTTTAACTGAAAACCTTAACGACCTTGTAAAGATAGTTTGAAATATTTGGAAAACTCATACAATAACTTCATCCATTTCTAACAACTTTGATATTCTGTCAACAAATTAAATCAAATCAATAAGGGGTTATTACTTAATGGGAAAAGGGTTCGACATCAAAAAGCCGGAAATGATTAATAACTCTAATGACAGTACAAAGATCATCAGCCAACTGTAATCGGGTTATGATCAAGCCGAGATTGGTTTATGATTACCCCGGAGGGGGAGGGGATCAATCAGCTGATCAGTAGTGACGTAGGGGAGACACCTGTCCGCTCCCTGCCCGCGAGCTATGAGCCAGCTGTTCACATGGCAGGCGTTCTCGCGTGCCTTATTGCCTGGTAGTAGTCTGTCAGGAGGGAACGTTGGATCTGGACATGTCTGATCCGAGATATTTGTTTGTAGAGAAACAATTTTTGAAAACAGAAATCAAAGTCTCCAAGTACGACTTGTATTGGAACCTAAAAGATAATATTTCCAAAAATGGGCTGTTACCCCCAACCCCGCTCACCCATACTAAAAATTTCAACCTATACATATTGGAGTACCTATAACGAAAGTCCATTAAAAATATAAAGTTTTAGCACAACAAAATTTGAAATTTCACCAACCGTTTAGTCACTGTGTATAAAACCCATATTTTCAATCGTTTCCTAAGTATAAAACCCAAATTTTCAATCGTTTCTTAAGTATAAAACCCATATTGTCAATCGTTTCCTAAAGTATAAAACACATATTTTAATCGTTTCTTAAGTATAAAACCCATATTTCAATCGTTTCCTAAAGTATAAAACACATATTTTCAGTCGTTTCCTAAGTATAAAACCTATATTTTCAATCGTTTCCTAAGAATAAAACCTACATTTTCAATCCTTTCCTAAGTATAAAACCCATATTTTCAGTCGTTTCCTAAGTATAAAACATATATTTTCAATCGTTTCCTAAGAATAAAACCTACATTTTCAATCCTTTCCTAAGTATAAAACCCATATTTTCAATCCTTTCCTAAGTATAAAACCCATATTTTCAATCGTTTCCTAAGTATAAAACCCATATTTTCAATCGTTTCCTAAGTATAAAACCCATATTGTCAATCCTTCCCTAAGTATAAAACCCATATTTTCAATCGTTTCCTAAGTATAAAACCCATATTTTCAATCGTTTCCTAAGTATAAAACCCATATTGTCAATCCTTCCCTAATTATAAAACCCATATTTTCAATCGTTTCCTAAGTATAAAACCCATATTTTCAATCGTTTCCTAAGTATAAAACCCATATTTTCAATCGTTTCCTAAGTATAAAACCCATATTGTCAATCGTTTCTTAAGTATGAAACCCAAACTTTCAATCGTTTCCTAAGTATAAAGCCCATATTGTCAATCCTTCCCTAAGTATAAAACCCATATTTTCAATCGTTTCCTAAGTATAAAACCCATATTGTCAATCCTTCCCTAAGTATAAAACCCATATTGTCAATCGTTCCCTAAGTATAAAACCCATATTTTCAATCGTTTCCTAAGTATAAAACCCATATTTTCAATCGTTTCCTAAGTATAAAACCCATATTTTCAATCGTTTCCTAAGTATAAAACCCATATTTTCAATCCTTCCCTAAGTATAAAACCCATATTTTCAATCGTTTCCTAAGTATGAAACCCAAATTTTCAATCGTTTCCTAAGTATAAAACCCATATTGTGAATCGTTTCTTAAGTATGAAACCCAAATTTTCAATCGTTTCCTAAGTATAAAACCCATATTGTCAATCGTTTCTTAAGTATGAAACCCAAACTTTCAATCGTTTCCTAAGTATAAAGCCCATATTTTCAATCCTTCCCTAAGTATAAAACCCATATTGTCAATCGTTTCTTAAGTATGAAACCCAAATTTTCAATCGTTTCCTAAGTATAAAACCCATATTGTCAATCGTTTCTTAAGTATGAAACCCAAATTTTCAATCGTTTCCTAAGTATAAAACCCATATTTTCAATCGTTTCCTAAGTATGAAACCCAAATTTTCAATCGTTTCCTAAGTATAAAACCCATATTTTCAATCGTTTCCTAAGTATAAAACACAAATTTTCAATCGTTTCCTAAGTATAAAACCCATATTTCAATCGTTTCCTAAGTATAAAACCCATATTTTCAATCGTTTCCTAAGTATAAAACCCATATTTTCAATTGTTTCCTAAGTATAAAACCCATATTTTCAATCGTTTCCTTAAAACCTAGTCAAGTATTAAAAACTGCGTCACAATCGTTTAAAATTTGTGTCAGCTACTACTCTCGAAGTCAACCACGAGTTCACACCTCAACCTAACGGATCCAGAATATCATGTTACGGTGCCAACAAGTTTTCTAAATGAATTAATGTTCTCACTTCTACAACAATAACAAATTCAACAGAATCCACACCTTATATGAAAAGGACAATCGACACACTTCAATGATTCCCTTTAAGGGCATACAAAAGCTGCATCGCTGCTCAACCTTTTAAGCTCTCCCTTTGAAAGTTGCTAGAATACTTTTGATATTTTCCCCAAAAGACCTTTGCAACAAGTAAGTCTAATGATATGAAAAGCCACCATTTATTGAACAATTAATCTGAATTTACAATGTGTTTAGACATTTCCCCCCTAATACTCTTTAGAAGACAGTTCAGTAAGTGATATTTTTAAACAACCGTCAGAAAAATGCTACCTGTGCATTATGACACTTTGGTGTTGTGTAGATTCATATATGTAAGTTCGAATAAGTTGCTTTTGAAACGTTTGTTAAATAAGAATCAAATAAGGTTTTAATTCTTCTTCTTTATAGTATCCAGGAACCAAAAAGTAGAGATTGATGAAAAATTACGAGTTTTTCTTCATAAAATCTGTTTTCCCGACAGATTTCCTCAACTAGTGACCAAGTTATCTTATTCCAGCCTATAACGGTGGATTGTTTTCAGTTCCAACAATCTAATAACGATGTTGCAGACAACAAGATTACCGTAATTGTTGCAATAATTAAACACTGGTTGTTGACTACAAAACATGCCCACTTTAATTAATCTACTGTAATAGATTTAACAAGCTGTAGAAAGTAGTTGCCCACTCCTTGCTCTGTGTGAACAACGAGTTTAATAACCAATTACTGCACACCACAGCTCTCTACCGGTGGAATTAACACACCAAAACCCACACAACAAATTGCCGCTGCTCACGGCGCGGCGGAAGCAGAGAGCGAAGCGGGCCAGATACCATCAGCTGTTTATTCTCATTTTGACAAGTGTGTTTCCGCCCACGCCCCCCGTTATAAATCTCGATTATCGCAATCGTGTTATCTTCAGTAATTAAAACATTATAGGTGATGACGGCGCCATCTGTTCTGACCGGTGTTATGAGTGTTTGCTCAAGGGCAGGCATCAACATCGCTCATGCAGCCTGGCCATCCGTCTTCCCGCCAAACTGGTGCGGCGCGGGAGATTACAGTTAGGTTAGTTTCGGTGAGAACTTGAGTGAGCCGATTAGGTGCGGCCTACTTCTACAGATAAATGTCGCTGGATAAAGGTTTCTGCTGTGAAGATTCATGTGGGTTTTGGTGTGTTAATGATACCGTGGTTCTATTGTTTCACCTTTGTTAATGTAACTCTGCGATACTTCATCATTGCGTAAATACGCGATCAAGAAGTGGGAACTCCGCGTCTTGGAGAGATAATGATGGCTGTGAACTTAAGAAAGTATGTGATAGTCGTAAAAAGGACAGTTACTGTGAAATACGATTAAATTTATGTAACTTATAAATGTCAGTGATACTGACTTTAACCTAAAAAAAGAAAAATATAATCAAAATCAGTTAAATGCCCGCAAAATCTAAACGTTTTCCTATAAACTAGGGGCGTTCTAAAATGATGATATTTTGTTAGAAGACAGTATGAGGGTTAACCAACAGTAATTTAGTGCCAATTCCGCCGGTGTAGGTTGGATAGTCTAGGTGATGAGCTTGGGTAGCAACCATGTTCAGCTTGGGTAGCATCCGTAATAAGAAAGGGTAGCAACCGTGATCAGCTTGGATAGCAACCATGGTCAGCTTGGGTAGCAACAGTGATCAGCTTGGGTAGCAACCGTGATCAGCTTTAGTAGCATACGTGATGAACTTGGGTAGCAAACGTGATCAGCTTGGGTAGCATCCGTGATCAGCTTGGGTTGCATCCGTGATCAGCTTGGATAGCATCCGTGAGCAGCTTGGATAGCAACCGTGATCAGCTTGGGTAGCAACCGTGATCAGCTTGGGTAGCAACCGTGATCAGCTTCGGTAGCATACGTGATGAACTTGGGTAGCAAACGTAATCAGCTTGGATAGCATTCGTGATGAATTTGGGTAGCAACCGTGATCACCTTGGGTAGCATCCATGATCAGCTTGGGTAGCAACCGTGATCAGCTTGGGTAGCAACCGTGATGAACTTGGGTAGCAAACGTAATCAGCTTGGATAGCAACTGTGATCAGCTTGGGTAGCAACCATGGTCAGCTTGGGTAGCAACCGTGATCAGCTTGGGTAGCAACCGTGATCAGCTTAGGTAGCATCCGTGATGAACTTGGGTAGCAAACGTAATCAGCTTGGGTAGCATTCGTGATGAATTTGGGTAGCAACCGTGATCACCTTGGGTAGTATCCATGATCAGCTTGGGTAGCAATCGTGATCAGATTGGGTAGCAACTATGATCAGCTTGGGTAGCAACCGTGATCAGCTTGGGTAGCAATCGTGATCAGTTTGGATAGCAACCGTGATTAGCTTGGGTAGTATGCGTGATCAGCTTGGGTAGCATGCGTGATCAGCTTGGGTAGCAATCGTGATAAGCTTGAGTAGCAACCTCGTGATCAGCTTGGGTTAGGTTAGGTTAGAATAGAATGTTTCTCGACTCAGCTCTAAAGCAGTCCTAAGAGGCCGCAAAGAAAAACCTCTTTACGGGCATATAACCGATTTTGACCAATAAGATAGGCTTACTACTTATTTTGACTGATAAAAAGTTAACAGTGAATTTGAATAAATATCACGAGTATATTCACTATACTAACGATAAAATGTACATTGTCCTTCTATTAAATCCCCAACTGATATTGCCACTTATGACCGATGACATGTCTCCAACAATCTAAATAAATAATCTTAAATTCACTAGTAGCTAAGTGTTGTAACCCAGCTACTTCGTGGCAGAGAATTTGGAGATTGTAGGCGATGACCTACGGGCGTCTCGTCCGCTCGGTGGTTTCTATCCGCGTGCACTCTACCAGATAAGTATGGGTCCTTTCTGTGTTTGATGGTAGTTAGGGTCTATATCTTTCGTAGGTGAAAAAAATTTGAACTGTATCATGTTTGTTAATTAGTTGAAAATCATACCGATACTACATGGTTCCATGTAAACCTGTAGGTCCCTTGGAGTCAAGACAATTTAACTAAGTCATTAATTGGGCTATTAATAAATGGCCCTTTCGAGTAAGTCATACACAGGTCATCTACACTAAGCCTATACTCTACAATAATTCATGTCTCCTTGAAATACGTACAATGTTTTGTAGGCGTCTCATATCTGAGTATAATCTGAGAAAATGTTCAATAATCGTTTTTTTCAATTCTCCTCTATTTATTGGCATTATTTCAAAAGTGTTAAAACGCCTCCTGGACATATCGGAGCTATTTACTGACACACACACGCGCCTGGAACTTGGTAAACGAATGTAAGATGTTAATTTAGATGCAGGTAGGGACTTGGTGGGCTGAGGTGGTCGGCTCCTTAACTTCACATCTCGCAAAGTGACGCGCTTTGACTTCCAGATGCAAAGTTAATATTTGAAGGTATGGGCGACGCAGACAGCCTCGACCCGCGATAAATTTCAATACTGGCCCAGTTTGGGGAGCGCCGCGGTTAAATAAACATATCAACCTCTCAGAAAACTGCACGATTCATTTGATTCGAGGGTGTAAGGCCGTCCTTATTCGGAATCTATACGTACTCCTCTGGACTCCTCCCCTCCCCCAGGGGGTGGTTAAAGTAACACAGTTTAACTCAATCTCCTGATTTGTGGTTTTACATTTAAGGTTTTGTACAGCAGTTCATTTCAAATTTTTATTGGGGTCATCGTTTTCATTTTTCATAGCAAAGCCAAAACGATGACCATTCATAGAAATAAATGGCTCCAAAGAATTGGCACAAACTTTCTCCCATATTAAAGACTAAAAAATCAAAACTTTGAAAATTACCAGTTTGATTCCCAAGTATGTTTTTTTTCATAACTCTAAAACTAGTTAAGTTAGTAGAGACATGCGTTTCTTACTAAAATATTTTAAATTTTAATTTACATCTTTCCTGAAAAATTCGTTTGAGCAGTTTTGATCAAATTCTATTTTTGTATGTTTTTTGCCCATGAAAATAAAATAAACTAAAATTTCAAAAAAGTAAAAAATTAGTCTTGAGATATTTGCTAAATACACCTACATATCAAATTTAATAAAAATTGATTCATCCGTTTGGTCTCCAGCGAACTGCACATACACACAGATAGACACACTTATGAACAGGCATCAACTTTTTTTCGAAAAACCACATTTTTTATTCAGGGGACCCTAAAATAGATTTTAATGCCAACTGGTAAAAATATTGTTTTTGGCCGATTACAATACTTTCTCTATGCTGACGCATATGGGAGAAAGAAAAACAGTAAATCTTATACAAATGTATTCTGTACGCATGGCAAACTTAACATGTGTGTGTCAATTATATTTGAATTTACTAATATACGAAGAACACAATTATGTGTTTGTACAATATATACATCAATTATCGACTTGTCAAACAATTTATAGACGTTCATTTTCAAGGCAGTTGTACATGCTATCGAAGACTTGTTCAACTCTTGTGTTTTGCGAGTACACCTGCCTTGAAAAAGGTCGTCTGTAAAGGGTCCGAAACGTCTGTAACTGATGTATATGGTGTACATATCCAATGGCATGGTCGTGCCAAGAAGGCATCGTATATTTTAAATTTTCGAAACAAAAATTACAAATTCCATCAATATATTACTCTTTTTATCTTTTTTTTATTTTACTTTATTTTTTTCACTGGTTTACTTTATTAACGCATTTTATCCCTAATAAGTTTTTTCTAATTTTTTGGGTATTTTTAGTACATTAAATTTTAATTTGTCAAACTTTACCTTTATAAGAGACTTATAAACATTTGTTTAACTTTTGATTCTAACTGTACTCATTTCTTCTTTTGTCTCCTTCAATATAAATGTATAATTTTCTTTTGCTGATTTTTTTGCACATTAATAATATTACTGTCATTTTATTACTTTAGTTTTAACCATCATTATTTATCTTTTTCGTTTTATTGTATTATTTATTAATCGTTGAATTTGTCATTGTTATTTGTAATAATTGTATTTTATAGTTGTTAGTTAAGGTTAGTTAATGTTCCATTAAGAACTATTATACATTTCTGAGTTTACATTTACTTTATAATTATTTCTGTAATTTTTATTTGGCTACATTATTCCTTTCTCTTTTCAATTATTGAGATGCTAACTGGGGAAATACTTAACACTTCCCCGAATTGCTATGTGCAAAATTTGATTCTTATCAGCGAGTGGTTTTAGTAATTTAGTTTATAGGGAATTTAAATCCATACAAATCTAAATACAGTAACGATAGGACCAATAAAAGTTTGGTGTGACGCCGTGTGAACTATTAGTGTTTGAGCCCACTTGTGTGAGCCCCACAGGCCGAGACCCGGCTTAGTAGATAGGGACACGGCTATCACATTAACAACTACACTCCGGAACTGACCAACTTGAGCCGACCGACGTCCTTTTATTTATGTAAATAATCTACAAATTGGCGTCTTTTAAATTCATTACGTAGTATAATATCCATTTAAATCGCCTGATATGAGAATCCTTGCGGATATGGAATCGTTTATTCTGACAGCACAAGGTGCTTATTTTAATAGAGATATGGATACTTTTTAAACACCCTTGAGTTATCTTATGCAAACATACAGTCAGGTAAGTGCCATATCAGATTCGTACAGAATGTGGGTGGATTTTATGCATTGTTTAATCGTTTTTCGAAAAACATCCGAAACAGTTGTTAAAAAATCATTTTACAGAAACAGACAGTCCAAGCAATGCCCTTTTATGTTAAGTGGTAGAAGGGACTTTTTAGTCCCAACTTCGCCTGATTAAATAAAGACGTTTTTCATTTCATTTCATTCCAAGCAATGCATCTGCTGTACACGGGCCCGTGCTGCTAACAGTGGTTAGTTTCAAATAGGCGCTCGGACGACTGTTTGGCGTACTATTAGCTCAGCGATTAGTCACCAGCGTGCGCTGGAGAGAGATAGAGAGAGGGAGACAGCTGGTGCTACCTGTGAAAACCGTACACGAACTAAAGTTTTAACGAACTGGAAACCCGGCTTCATGGAACTCATTTGAGCGGAGAGTATTCTTGTTTCTATATCCAATGGTTTAAGGTGGGAGTTGTGATCCTCTCTTACGATGTTTGTCCCACTCGTACTAAACGTGTTTGTTACACTAGTTGATGGCTCCATGTTTTAATATGGAGGTTCGTATATTATTGTACGTATACGATGATCTAGGCCACAGACAAAGAACTATACATAGATTGCTCCAGCGTCACGCTGTTTTCCGTAGTTTGTAGAAGCCCGCTTTGTAGCGAGTCGAGCGTTTATGGACTGAGCGCTGTTGTCAAACCGTTCCGATCCACAGAAAGCTACCGCTGATGGCTCGCATACATTAATAGTGTTTCAGGGAGGTGAACAACGTGTAGTTTTTCCTATTCCATGAGCAATCTGTGTTAAGTTATGTCGCGGAATATATTACTTACAAATATATTATATATCGTATTTGTGCTTGTAATTTGATAAGTTAGCGAGGTATGTCACTACAGCTGGTTCATAAACTGTATCTTATTTATTTGCCCAACATTTACGCCTCACTACTAAACCCCAAAACTGCTGATGAGACACAAAATTTAAGATCAGATGATAAATAAATATGTGCATATAAATCAATGTTTATAAGTGATCCATATACGATCTAGACTGTATCTACACAATATGTAGAGTGCGTGGGTAGATAATACTTTTAAACCTTATTTAATTTAAAATTTATACAGCCAATTTTTTCATGGTGCACAGCAATCTAACAATGAACATTAAAACTGTAGCCTATTTTTCCACCTCAAATGTTTTCATATATTCGATTGTCCTTTTTATGTGATTCCTGTCAGTGAACCAATTTGAACAATATAATGATATAATTATCTATTTTTTTTAAAGATTTAGCATGATGGGAGTTTATAAAATGATTCCTTTTATTTACAAACTGTATCGCCATTTAAAATGTATTGACAAGATAATATTCATTAAAAGAATTATGTACTTAAATGTAAATAGCTTTATTGAATTTGATCTAGTAATTAGAACTGATACATTATTGACACAGTAACTTAAATAAATTTAAAAGAAAAGAATAATACTTTGGTCAGTGTAAATGGTATTACAAGTAAAGACAGTAGAATTATTTGATCGTAACCGAAATGTTGTTTCTTTGTTTATTTTTATTATTTTAACGTTCCAAGTTTGCCCTCACAGACTTGACGACTCTTGTATGGTCAATAACGCGCGAACATGAACACAGAGATAAACTTGAATGTTCTTTTTGCTCTTGGTTAAATCATTACATACAGTACAAAGAAAGTACTAGAAAGTTATCATTAGTTTATATACACCAAACATCTTATGGCTTTTAAAGCCGGGTACTAAATTATAAGGAGGAGGAATCAACAATTAAAAATCAGACCAATAGATAAAATCTAAATAAAATAAAATATGTAAAGTACAATTTATTTTTTTTTTTCATGGAGTTTGAATAATGATCTCCCGTCACTGAACTAAATACTGGTTTCGTGACCATTCGACGCCTGCTGCTCCGAGTGAATGAACACCATCTAATCCCCCCCCCCCCCCCGAAAAAGAACACAATGGACAGTCATTAACTATGTGATCCATAGTTTGAACATCGAGTACGCAATCGCATAACGGATCATTTGCCATTGCCCACTTATATTTCCAGTAGTTGTATCTTCCCACACCCGTGCGAAGCGACTCAGCGTACAGTAGTCCATTCCTTACGAGGAAGGTTTATTTCACCGGTGACGGTCATAGGGTCTGATACTAGAAAATTGTTTCGAGCGTCAAATATACGCCTAGTTGGTTTTTGGAAAATTTGTTTGAGATTTCAGATTCGTTGAGAAACACGGGTTTCTGTTTCAACAATTCTGCTCGTAATAATAATCATACAAAGCTTAAAATGTATTTTGTTTTTTATATACATTTTATATTTTATATTGTATATAGGCTTATATATATATATATTTTTATTTATTTATTGTGGTTAAGTGGTAGATTGGACTAAATAATCCTAACTTCGCCATATAAATAAAGGCAGTTTCATTTAATTTCATTTTCATTTAAAGGTCATTTGAACTTATTTTAGTGACATTTTGGTTTTTTTAATCAATTTTGTATTTTTATGATTTTCCCACGGTTAAATATGTTAAAATTTACACGCCATTCTTGACGATTTTAAATTTGAAAACTCAAATATCAACTTATTGTCCACTTTATAGTATATAGTAATCACACAGTGTTCACTATAACTCGTTATAACAATAAACACGAACCGTACATTTGAAATAGAAGAGCTTGTTTTAGCCACTGACGGTAAGATCGTATGTCACTATATGGCTGTCGACTTCTCAGCGATGACTCGTCAGTTTAGGAATTACCAAGTCCAAACAAAAATTGTAATCATAAAAATTGTCTTTAAAAATATTATTATTGAATGAAAGTTTATTTAACGGTGTGTTTCTAGATGACAATTTCAATCAAATTAAGCAGCCATGTCGGCTTGTACATTGTTTAGGATGTACACATCCCTTAAAGGGCTTCCTGATGTTCGTAGGGCTTCATGGAGAATAACAGCCATAATCAAGTAAACATGCAGCCTGCAGCTGTATGCACTTGTAAGCTCTCGTTGATTCCTATTTACGTAAACGGCCAGACACAACCTACTTGTCTGGCACTTTATAAATTATATAAACAATTTATAACCTTTACGGAGTATCCCCAAATGAACGGTAATTACAGCCAATTTACCAAACCAATGTGTATATAAAATTCAGTAAAATTATAGGAAAGATTTAAATTTGAATGTTTACTTGAAATATACGCACTTTGGATCTGATAAATTTATAAAGCTTCTTCTACAATCCTATATGTTCACATTTTAAGGCATGTACCTAGTTTACAGATTTGAAAACGAATTTCATTAAAATATATATTTGCATGTTTTATCGTGCTTTGACTGCAAACCTCGTGTTAAGGTGGTCGTTTCACAATGTTTGACGGTCCCCCTGGCCACAACGGCTCGTGTTTATTACTTATGAGTTATAGTGAACTTTGTTTGATTATGAAAGGTCCATTCAAGTGGACTGATGAGTCGATATGAGTTTAGCAATTTTAAATCGTCAAAAATTACCAGTTTGATTCCCAAATAACTTTTTTTGCCACATCTCAAAGCCTAGTCAAGTTAGAGACATGCGGCTCTTACTAAAATATTTTGAATTGTATTTCACTCTTTCCTGAAAATGTAATCAAAATCGTTAGAGCCATTTTTTAGGAAATTACATTTTTGTTTGTTTTTGGCCATAAAAATAAAAAAATAACTAAAATTTCAAAAAAGTGAAAAAATGGTCTGGAGATGTTCGTGTACTTCATATCAAATTTCATAAAAATTGATCCATCCATTTGGTCTCCGGCGAAGCTCACATACACACAGACAGACGCACATAGGGACAGACATCCAAAATGTTTTTTCAAAAACCCACTTTTTTGGGTTCAGGAGACCCTACAAATGGATTTTTAGACCAACTTGTAAAAACATTTTTTTTACGATCACAATACTTTCTCTACGCTAACGCATATGGAAGATAGTAAAATACTACATTTTTTACGAAAATCAACTTATTTTCCATTAGAATAAAATTACACACCAAGTGTTGCAATACGATCGTTAATATGGACTGAATCCTTAGGAAAAACCATGTTTTTGGCGTTTTTCGTTAAGCGAAACGGACGAACACCTTAAGAAAGCACCTCCTGAGAAGGGATCGTGCATCAGTTTAATAAATCGACCAATCCATCACGTCTGAAACAAAAACACCAGAGAGGAGTATGAGTGATGACTGCCCGCAGATATGATGATGACTCTATGATGACGATCTCGGGTCGCGGGGACCGCCCGTTGTCATCGCTGATGGACTGCCGCCTTCATCGGCTCAGCAGTGACTGACGCCCAGGTACCATCACTCACCTCCCCATTCTCACCGAGTCCTTTGATATTAAGACACATTGTAATCCGCCGTCAGGACATGTTCCCCTTGACGAGCCGGGAGTTATATCACAAGAAACACTGCTCTCGTTAATGTGATACTCCCACCACAACTGGATGTAAGACAGTGCGATTAGTAATAACATTTAAACCCCTATGTAAATAAGGGTTGCATTCCAAATAAGCACAATGGCCCCTGTAAATAATTCAAGGGGGCTGTTTCGCTTCAAGAAATACGCAACAAACATGGATTTCTATTTCAAATATTCGGTTGGTAATGATGATCGTATCGCAACACTTGAAGCGTCGTTTGATAGATGAAAATTATTCTAGTAGACCATAAGTTGGGTTTTGTAAAAATTAAAGTATTTTTATAATTTTGTTCTGTTAAATATGTAACACATCACAAGTCACTCCTGACGATTTTATATTGAAAAAAAAACACTAAATATGAACTTATGGTCTACTATATTGTATACTTGATAATCATACAGTGTTCGCTATGCTCATTGTAATAATAAACATGAACCGTACAGGTGAAACAGAAAGGCATGTTTTTCCAATCTGTCGACTTTCCAAAGTTGACTTGGATGTTTGGAAGACGGCCACCTTTAAGAACACAAATGAATAAGTAAAGAATTTATACAACGTTAATCTAAGCTCTTCAAGTTAAAAGAAAATTGTACAAACACTTGTTATTCGGTTTGGAGAACCAAAACGTTTCACAAGCAATATAGTTCTAGAATTTTTATTTTTATTTATTTATTTATTTTTTTTTTATTTATTCATAAGACGCCGATCGTCAAGATATGGGCGAATATGGATTTCGAATGAGTGTAGATGAGCGAATGTAGCCATTGTTACAAACAAAGGCCAACTATTCCTTAGGAAGTGTCATTAATTAATAGCACCATGACAAATGAACAGCCGGTGGTTATCAGCTGATCCTTCTCAAAATGTATTATGACTCTGATTAGGATAGAACTGAGAACCTTTAGCACACAAAGCTGGGATTGAACCAACTACGCTAACGACCAATTATATGAAAATTCTAAACAAAAATATTCGTACAACAGGTCTACAGGTTTAGTTGTGATTTAAGGAGGAGTCTTGTTTAATCATTACACACAATTTATGCAACCTGGTTACTGACACACTCGAATTATCTTAAAATTAGTTACTTTGGTAACATTAAAATCTTAAACCGGTTTATTATGAACACATTCAAAACCACGATAGAATTTCAATTTATCGTGCCACAAACAAATATAAATTAAATATTATATAATAAGACTTCAAATTATATGCTCCTGATTTAGCTCTTTGAAACGGGCAGCATGAACTCAACTTAGAGGTAGTTGAAAGGGTAAAATTATACAACAGCATGAAATGATAAAAAGTAATATATTTAAGTCAAATGCATAGTTAGTTTTTTTAAGTAGCGACTCATTCATATCAGCAGCACAGTAATTAATGATATTTTAATTAATAGTTTATTTACTAGTGCAAACATGTGCATTGCAAATTAATTGAAACTACCTCCAACACTACTAAAGCCTAAGAAAATTCATAGCTGTGGAAATCCTGAAAATGTTACTTGCTCAAGAAAGCCGTTAGTGCGACTGAAATCCAGTAGTTTCCACTAGGGGTGTGTAATTTTCGTACTAATTGTACAAGAATGCGTTCCATCTACTAACCTTAAGCAATGGCTATCAACATTCATTTTCTTTTGAAACAAGTTTTTTTATTCACCTAAAAAGGGTGGTGTGGAGTTCGAGGTCGAAGCTGAGTTGTGGCAGCTGATGAACCTCCCTAAAGTGTAACTTGGGGGAAATTAGCAATGTAGAGTAAAATACTGTAAGCAAATAAACATATTGAATGAATATCACGTATAATAATTTTTTTATATTGTTTGTTGTGTTTTTTGTTTTCTGTTTAATGTTTAGGTAGTTAGTAATTGAGCAGAATGGTACTATTGTTTATTTTTATTGTATTATTTCTTTTAACTTTAATTAAATCTTTAAGAACAATTCATTACTCAAAACCATCTATTATATTTACTTAATTTTCCTCTCAGATAAGTTAATTGCTCTTTTTTTTAATTTAGCTGTAACTTACAACTTACTCTAAATTACATACATTGCACATATTTACACACGTCTCCAACATGCTACTACATGCGTATCATGCCATGTTGGTAGAGTATTAACACTTTACATACTCTCGATATAATTTTATATATTTTCTATAAGATGTTTAGGTGTAAGATGAGACATAATGTTCTTACTTTGCCTCAGAAAATAAAGCATTTTTCATCTCATGAATGTATGAGGTAAAATACGCTCTTAAATGGCTTAATTAAGCTGGAGAGTATCGAAATAACACTGCCAGTGAAAGTATGAAGTAAACATTCATTTTTTTCATACTTTCATGTTTCATTTCATTTCAACATGAATTTATTAATAGCTTTAAAAATAATAATTATTATTATTATTCTTTTTACACAGTACAAAAGTTGCATTACGGAAGTATTTTAAGTACAGAAGGAAAGTTTAGCTGTATTATATGGTTTTCATTCTATTTTTTTATCCTTCATTTGAAAATTATATTTAAAATCAGATTAAAATAGAAACCGCTGACAACCAAGCAAATATTTGTAATAACTCCTTAAGAAAATTATACCTGTAAAATATAATTTTGTTATTAAATTAAAATCTTTAAACTACAATAACATATCAAAAACATAAACAGCACAAGAGGTTGAGTACGAGAGAGGACTTTATAGTCCTAACTTCACCTTTCAATAAAGACAGTCATTCACATGATCCATAAACAGGAGCGCAACTTCGGCGAAGTGACGGAGAGGGATAGTAGCACACATACGAGCTCCAGTAAAGGTGAAGTATGACAGTGGAGATATTGATATCACCCCTTCGTCTCCCGAGGGGGGGTGGGCTCATGTCAAAAACCAAATCGACCAGAATCACCTCACCTTGAAGTGATTTATGCAATCCGCATATCTGTGCGCAGTAAACCAGGAGCCGACTGATCCCCGCGCTCCCTGGTGTCTTCATAACGGCGGTGCATCTGTCGGGATATACACGCCGGATCAACACCCCTTGTGGGGGGGTGACACGAGAACACGCCGGCAAAGTGCTTCGTCATAACTCCCCACACTGAAAATATGGATTTGACAGTAATGTACCTAACCATGAGGTTTAGAAAATTTGACAGTGATGTACCTAACCATGAGGTTTAAAAGTCTTGTTTTACTTATTTTAAATCTTTTGTGTTTTATGTTTATTTTTTTATTTTTAATTTCAATCACTAATTCAAATATGCTTGCAGGCCTGTGAATGAACTTTCATTCAACAAGTGAAGTACAAACTGGTAGCTCAGTTTAAGAATCGAACATTGGACCTTGGTCTCCGCAATCCCAGAGTCTTACCACGCATTGATTTGAGATACATTTTCATTTTACTATTCAGATACACATTCACATTTTTGAGTCACCCCTACAGCTTGGGCTCATTGATAAAAGTTGATAAGAGTGGTTACATGAATAGAATGAATATGAATGACCTATATAGTCTGTTATTTTGAATAAGTTCTGTTCAAATTATAATTAGAAAAAGTGATTTATTAATATGCCTTATCCAAAGCAACTAAGGAACCTATGGCTTTACGTGGGATCCGAACCACGTAAACTGAAAGAATAATACTCATTTCTCTCCTCTAAACAACACCCAACATGAAACTCCATGCTTTTTCAGTCTCTTACCACGACGACGACAACCATTGAACGGACGTTGTCTCTGTAGTAAGAGAACTGAGAACAGAAATTAGTCCCCAGGTAGCTGTATTACAGCACTACTCCACATGTTCCAGAATAATGTAACATAAGCCATGAAAATGTAGAATTTTTTTAACGAAAAGCTTCCATACAATGTTCATTACTTAGATTAATGCTGGATTTTATGTGGCTTCGTAAATTTCTTGTTAATGTGTTGATTCACACTTCTAAGTGCATTTTAAATAATGTGAAAGTTATTTATGCTGAAATAAGGCAAGAATCACATTTACGACTGCACCACTTAGTCGTATGACTGTTACTATCCACTTGTATTAAAGATGTGAGAGATACTACACTTAAATTGAGCAACAAACTTTTCAACTAAGTTCATGTTCAAAATTGGTGATAACCAACCCCAAAACTGAAGCCATAATAACAAGTGTGCTGTTTTTTTTTTAAGAATATTTCCCAACAAATTTATTAGTATATTAAATTTTGACATAGAATATCAAATAAATGAAATTTATTTAAGTTTGATTGAGTTTGGATAAGTATTTTGAAAATTATAATTTTTAAATAAAAAACACGTACATACAGTAAACGGCAAGAGGTGGTTTTTTAGTCGATGCAACAATCACCTAAAGTCAATAACAATCCCCGAGAGTTGTAGCACCCTGTATAAGTACCCACCCTACCAATTGTTACCAGACATTCATCAGTTTTGTTATGAACGTTACAAACACGAGCCGTGTAATGAAGCACACGATCGCTCGTTCAGTACTTCATTATCGCGCCGGCCGTCTCGGGTTATGGTCTCCAATTACTCAACGGTGTAAGATATGCACCACCCCCCACCTACCCCCCGACCATCTTGTGAAGAAGATACAGTGTTGAGCGTTTATGACCTGGGACGCCCATTTCATCATCTTTATGATCACATCTGTTTATGCCCCTTTCAATCCATCTGCACAACTTTATGACTCCTTGTATTTCGCTTAGAGAATATACTTGTCAGAGTTGGGTGTAATTTTCTAGGTGACCTCAATTGCATCATGTATTCAAAACTATAGTTGAGAAAACTTAAATATTCCATAATTTCGATCAAATAAAAAAAAAATAACAGAGCTTGCTTTTTTATGGCAGCAGCGAACGCCTCAGTGACAGTCATCAACATCGGTATTTCTGCATCCTGCAGGATTTCATGAAATATTGTTTCGTGTTCCTCTGTCTTGTGCCACCTCCTTTGTATCACGGTGTCCTTTTCCATTCTATACGTAATCCATCAATTGGTATCTCCTTCTTCCTATTTTTCTTCTTCCCTCCACCATTCCTTCATTAACTGCCCTCAATAAACACTCTTTTCTCATTGTTAGTCCAAGCCAATTTCTGTTCCTTCTTGTTCCTTCAACTATTTACCTCTCTTACTCTTCTCAATACTGGAAATTTCTATTACATAGTTGTCCTAATGAAAATCTTCATAAATTTATAGTAATAGTTACTATATCCTTCAGAAATGCTCGGAGAACTGGACAACTCGACTCTCCAAAATTTCAATAACGCAGACACCCGTTCTGCGTACTACTCTGTTTCTCTATTCTCTGAGGCATAACGTAAAGATAATTATACATAAATTATTTTATTAAAATATTAGTTTCATAAGAGAATGATAAGTTGACTTTCAATGACATTAAAAGGAAACTTTAGCTGAACGTTTTTGGTAAGTAAATCTTACTAACAGTGAGTCAGAAAGAAAGCAATATAACAACATACAACAGAGCTAATTAGAAATTTGTGCGAAAAAAGGTCAGTAATAAGATTTAATGCAGTAAAACTGTAGGAAAATCGTTGACTGCTAGATTTGTTGAAAACAACTATAGGACAAAAACTGGAGAAAGAGTTATAATTTCAAAACGGATAAACTAAACACATCAAATACTAACAAATATAAAGGTATTGCATGATTTAAGTTTTAAAACTAACTTAAATCAAGACAATAATTCATCAGAGAAAAATACAACAATCATATGTTTTGTAAGATTGAAAATATATTGTTGTATTACATATGGCGTCTTATATATTACAAAAAAGTTGATATAGTTTTATTGACAGATACAATAAATAACTAATTTTTATAAATAACACTAACGCATTGGGGGGCGATGAAAATGTACAAGGTATTTGTTAAGAGAAGTTAGACAAACGAAAATTCAATACAATTACAACTCAGTTAAAAACCATGAAAAATGTAAAATTTAAAAACATGAAAATTTAATAACTAAAGACAAAGCTTCAAATTGCTTTTAGGAAACAACAGTACAAAATACCAGATTTTTAAAACAAATTATGATCAGTTTGATTTTAATTTCGTAAAAAAATTAAAAGAATGCTTAAAATTCCAAACTTTATATTTCTTTAAATATTTTTGAAAGAGTTTTCTCATAAAAGCAAAAATAACGCACAACGTATATTATTAAGGAATTTTGACGAATATTTTAATGTAAATTCAAGATAATGTATTTTAAAAGAAACATTCTGAGATATAAATATACGGTTAGGAACTTGAAGAGGTTCAGTTTTTTGCCCACTTCGAGTTGGAAGATGGGCAAAGTTTATCACAAATTACGTCCCATCAACGCCCTCTGCTCATCTCAAGGTCATAATGTGAGGGAGACTGGCCATCGATAAATGTACTATCCGTAACAAAAGTTTGGATGCTTACAAAAATTAAACTAACAAAGCTATGGTAATGGAATCTGTACCAATATTTTCATTTTTTTATTGTGCGTTGATAGGTGTCAACAAAAAATCTATTATTTTTTCATATTTATACTTCGTACCGAACGAAAAAATTACACGATTTTTCACTAATTCCAAACAAATCTTGACTTTTGAAAATTGCTGACTAAATACCCGTTCATTATCTTGATGAAAATTTGATACGTGATTGGTTATGGTATTGAAAATACTATATTAAAGTTTCAAAATTTTTCTTTCATTAGAAAAAAGAGTTCTTGTAGATTCTATAAAACAACTTTTTCTAAGCAATGGCTGATCTGATGGAGCTAATTTTTTTAGTAGTGGCCAAGGGAGAGCCTTGATGTACGGCATATAACAGCTAGGGACGGCAACGATATATCTATATATCGGAAATATCGATATATTGGTATAGATATATAAGTATCGATATACTAGTATCGATTTATTAGTATCGATATTTTATTATCAGCCAAATTGGTATTTTGGTCCGATATAACATATCACTAAATATCGACGCTATTATATCTCCTTAAAATCGTTACGATTTGAAGAAAAAAACATTTAAATTGCCTCTTATGCGTACAAAACATGCATTGAAATAATAATGTAACTTTATTTAGTTTTCTTGCCTAAGGCTAACGCACTAAAATGTAGTTTATTGTAGACCAGTGGGCGGAAGTTTAAATTACAAAAATAACAACGTTATTACATAATTCTTATATAATTAACATAATAACTAAAGGTATAATTATTCTTATTTTGATTTTTTTCTTAGTACTTTATTTATAAATATAATTATAAATATAGTGCTAGTCACTTTATTTATAAATATTACACTCTAATTGTAACAGGTCCACCAAATCGACGAATAAATTCATTAAATTAAATAAATTATAAATTATTTTAATGAATAAATAGATATATTTAATTAAAACAAATACCGAACATTCAAATAATATTCGGAAATCATTGTAAATTAATAGCCAGCAAGTATAGAGAAGTGGGCAGGCATATTCATTCCATGGCAGTCCTCTAAGACGTAAACATAATTGGTGAGGTGAGGTGAGGTTACATAATTTAAAGACTAGATTGTTTAGAATATTCAAATGGGTGACCTCTACGGAAAAAGTTTTACTCATTTATTTTTGCAATCGAAATAATTCAAAATAAAAGTTATATATTACTCGTTTATAAGGATTATTTTTATCAATTAAAAAAGTTATTTTGCCCTTTTTGTCCATAGAGGTTACGCATAGGTACATCATAATGGAATATACGTATTTAAATGTTAGTTAAATATTGTTATAACTACACCATAAGTAATCTTGCAAGACCAATTTTCAATGCCGTTTGGTGGCGCTGCGCGTGGCAATGCCAGGCAACAGCACATAAAATTCCTTCAATTTCCCTAGCCATCTATACTTTCTTCCCACACGATGGTTCACCCTCGACGAGGAACTATTGCGTAAAAATATTCGTTTGTTGATTCACCACACACGGTCTAGTCGGGACGACGCTTTCCGGATCTGACCTATTTAGTCGCTCGCCGCCCCTGGGGTACTCGTCTGCCATATTGTATTATGGCGTGCTTGATTTTATGTGCGTTATTGTATCATGACAAATAAACTGGATATTGACGCTAACTTTATTGAGGTAGATATTGACTTTAGTTTAATTAAACGAGTATGTGTGGTGAAAAAGAAAAATGTAGGGAAAAAGTACGTGAAAAAATATGTACATGTATTCATATAAGACTATTTTTAATACAAACTAACGGCATGTAGAATCATAAAAGCTATTTCAAAATGTTGAGTAGGGAATTTGATATTTCGTTAAAAAACTTTCTCCATTGCTTGGCAAAAAGTAATAATAATAATAATACAATCATGAGTAAAGCCAAATTCATTGTCATCATGAGTAAAAAGTTTGTTGTAGGTTTAATTCATTGTTAATATGATTAATAAATCTCCTCATAATTTATTGTTTATTTTCTACTTCTTCATATTATGTAATTTTAAATATTTACCTCAAATTGATAGCGCCCAACAATGTCATATTTTACAGTTATCATCACCAAATTGTAGGCCTCTATGGCCATGCTTCCAAACATGTAAACACAAATTACCAATATAGGATTCGTTATGGAGGAAGGGGGGTTTTTAAATCTAAATCTATTGTCCAGATTGTTAAATTCCCGAACTGCCACAATATTTCAGTTATGAAGAGTCACAATGTACAGTACACACTACACTAGAACACTACAGTAGGGCGCAAAATACTGTTCGCTAGTCTTCTCATGAATCTTAATACATAACAATGTATTTCCTTATGTTTAGGACAACTTTAACGTAAATATTAACCCTGGAACGGTAAGGTGGGGCATACAATGGCCCTTGGGAAATTGTACTATCATAAACCTTTGTAATTACTTTGTCCTTTCATGACGTCTCCTCTTTTGTAAGTGGCTCTCAGTGTGTGGTTTGACCTTGACTTAGTACCCTAACTCACTGTTTAGTGTTGTGATTTGATTTTTTTTATAAGTTCGGTGATATAATACTTTTACAATTATATAATTAGTTTTGAAGTGATTAGCCTAATTTAAAATAATTTTCATTTTCTAGTAGTTTTAAAGATATTAATTAGGCTGATCTATTTTCCTTAACTTTTTAATTTTGTAAACAATGTCAGCAAGCGAGGGCTGTTTCAATACTCTGTGCTGTAATAAAAGTAGCATTATTCAATAGTTTACTTTCTTTGTTACTAGTTTACTTTCTTTGTTACTAGTTTACTTTCTTTGTTACTAGTTTACTTTCTTTGTTACTAGTTTACTTTCTTTGTTACTAGTTTACTTTCTTTGTTACTAGTTTACTTTCTTTGTTACTAGTTTACTTTCTTTGTTACTAGTTTACTTTATTTGTTACTAGTTTACTTTCTTTGTTACTAATCCAAATAGAATTGGATTCTAGGCTATTTGTGCGATATAAATAGGTTATAACGCTTGGTTTTTATTTAATAAATTTCATCTTAAAACAATGTTAAAAAATAAAAGAATACATAATAAATCTATATATTTACTTAAAGTTTATATATACGTTTAAATCTTAACAAATAAATCACCCTTAGTTTGTCTAAACTACGATGGTTATTACTGCGCGCAAGGCTAGCAACTGCTTTTTGCCTTAATAGGTCCTTCAATTCTCCAAACGCAACCCCGAAATTCGCTCAGCCTACGCAGCCCAGACAGCGTATATATGGATGGTTCAGCGCTCCAAGCGGAAACTACAAACATCGTATCGTGATTTTAGCCTCGGACTCCGGCGGCCCCTTAAGGCAACAAATCCAAAAACTATGTATATTTTACATACGAAATCTCTCGAACCACTAAATATAGTTTGATGAAATTAAGAAGGAAGTTAGTTTCTGTATTACTATATAGTAATCCACTAAGGGAGGATTTATTGAAATTTCATTCCTAAGGGGTAGAAACAGCCCCTGAAAGTTTCTTTTTTTTCCTTTAGAGTAACATTGGCATTAATTCAATTTAATAAGTCATTTCAAACTGCTCATACGAAAAACACGAACATGACACCTAAGCATGGCTAATTTGGTTTTCATTGTGAAATATTTAAGATAATTTCTACTAAATCTGTAATGATTTGACTAATTTGCATTCCCCCAAAGTAGACTTACAGGGGTTTCTAGAATATAAAACTTTATCTAGAAGAGCGACAGCAGGCTTAACTTTTATACTGATGTGATTGTTTAAGAGAGGACCACGGAGGGAAGGATATGCAAGCGTGGAGAACCACTACGTAGCGAAGTGAGGTCTGTCGGCTGGAAAAAATATATATTTAAAACACTTAGGTTTTCCAAATGTGTTATAAAATACTAATTTTATTCTAACCTTTTAACTGCACACTTACAACTGTACCGAAAGGAACTAACTATATTTGTTAATGTTATTGGTTGGAGGTAATTTAAATACATAATCTTTTTTGACCGTCTATAGCTAAAATTAAAACTATTAAGAAGCTGTCTGAGAAAGGGGGAATATACTGTATTACATACGACGTGAACCGTGTACATATACTCTGTTTAATGGAAGAAGATTTAAGAGGGTAACGTGGGAAAAATTGTTCTCGTTATTGGCCAGATAATTTTGTTAAATTTACTTATATTACTACCGAATGACGTAAAAACAAATTCGTTTACGTCAATAAGGGATTATAACAAATTGTATAACCACATGGTATTTGCAACAAATTTTTTCCTGTGAAAGCACATTTACCTTCATCCATACTATTCCAACATGTGATTGAGAATGTTCGAAAAAAATTATTCACCACATTTTAAATAAAAAATGTCCATGATTTTCAAAAAAAAGTACAGAAAAGATTCTAAAGTAAAAAATGTTTTGCAAATAGATTCATATTGAAAAACCAAACCTGGACTGGTAAAAGTTAATCATTGTTTTTCTACGGTTGCTTTACGTACTCGAACAAAACGAGAGTTACAACCTGTCTCAACCCCCCCCCCCTTCAAAATTAGCACTATTCGTTGGGTATTGTTATATTTAATATCAACATTAATATTTTAAATATTTAACTCATTTACTAAAATACTTACGCTTAACCTTCTTTCTCTACTTCAAATTCTATTACTGCATCTTCAGTTTCTACAGTAGCCGGTATATTAATTCATTTTGAGTACACCGAGGGTCAAGCCCTCTCCCCATAAAATAAAAACCTCCGTGACGTCACACTCATAAATGTTGAAAGCTTCTCACTCTGATGGACGTTTTTACGAGATCTGCTTTTACGGAGTAAGCTAATGACAGAAGTCGCTGTGCGTGAGTGTAGATCGCGAGCTACCCCTTTTATAGAAATACCAACTATTTAGCTGTTTTATTACATAAAAAATGGTTCCAAAGAATTTGAAAAAACTTTCCCTAATATTAAACACTAAAAATCAAAACTTAAAAAATTTCCAGTTTGATTCCAAATATGTTATTTTGCCATAACCCAAAACCTAGTCAAGTTAGAGACATGCGTTTTTTACTAAAATTTTCTAAATTGTAATTTACATATTTCCTAAAATGTTGCATATGTTTTTGCCCATACAAAAAATTAAATGACGAAAAAGTGAAAAAATAGTCTAGAGATATTGGCTAAATACGCCAAGAAATATGTTAACCATCCAAATGTCATAAAAATATTTTCATCCTTTTGGTATCCAGCGAACTGCACATACACACATACGGACAGACACTAACAATTTGTTTTCGAAACCCCCTCTTTTTGGGTTCAGGGGACTATAAAATGGATTTTTAGACCAACTTGTATTTTTAGAAGATCACAATATTTCTCCATGTTAACGCATATGGAGAAAGTAAAACACCAAAAATGTTGACCCTTTCCTTAATACCTGGGAAATTAAAAAGATTAAAAGACACCCCTTAAAAGGCACTGGCTTCTGCAGGATAGGGTGATTTACAGTTAAAAACCTACTTACTGTTCCACACAGCGTCAGTCCCCTAACTGTACTGTCAACTCTGGAACATTATATGTCATAGATGTGTGAAATGGCAGTTTTGATATCTGCGAGTTTATGCAGAGCCTTTAGCAAATTTTAAATTTTCTGAGAAAAGTCACCCGGTTTACTCTCAAAAATTATATCTGAACAGTTCTGTCTTCCAAGAAGCCTTGTACATATGACAATTGTATCAATTTTTTTAAGGTTATCTCTCACGAATATTTACATGTGTGAGGGTTTTTTGGAAGGCGAGAATCTGTATTGTGCCTACAGTTAGTAAGTTTTCAAAACGTTTATAACATGTATGATTTTTTTTAAATTCGAATAGTAACACTTTAGTGCTGATATATATCACGATTAGCAGAAATCACAGCTGGTTAATACATTTAAGTGTGGCATAGAACATGTTACTCTGTTTATAATACTGATGGCAATTAAAATATATTCAAGATATAAAGCATAAGTTTCAATCTGTCAAAATGAAAAAGTAATCAACATCATACAATCAACCATACAACAAGCAGAAAAAATTAAAAAAATATAAACATAGTAACACAACGTTTGAGAACTACAAATAATGATAATTGATCAACAAACGTAGCAAAAAAAAAAAAAAAAAAACTATAAATATGTGGTTAAATATAAAATGTTAAATGTTCACAAAACCAATAAATTAAATAACTTAACAATCACATAAACATAAAAAATACTCACTTATGACTCACTCGCTCACTTATGATAAGAACGTCTTTTATTCAGGCGTCATAAACAGCTTCGATGATAAATTAGATTATAAGAATATATTGGATCTCGATTCATGAGCAGCAATATGCATTGGGTTGAATCTCAGAACCTCAGCTTTAAAATCAAGAATTCAAACTATAACACCTTTTTTGATTAAGATATTTTTACGAACACTAAAGTTATTTAAAAACAGTACATAAATTATTTTAACCTTTTTTTAATAAAAATTACTAACAAAATCAGAAATGTAAATCTACCATTGCTTTTTAAAAATGTTGAAATTAATTTATCCAGCCCTTTGAACGTGAGGCGTAAAACACTAATTTCAGCCCCATATTAATTATAACCCTCCCTTTTGGCAGCGCTGGACCGTGATTAAATCGTCAATAATCCCTTGCAGTAATAAAGCTAAAACATACGTCGGATAAACGGAACGGCCTTTGAGCGATTTGATGCAGATCGCGCATTATAACAGAATAAGCGTGGACCGTGTAATGGGCATGCAGGTCCCTCGGGGGAGGGGGATTATGACACGTACTACACACTCATATCAACACCCCTACGTCTACAGCAGGATGGGTGGACGGTTGGCTGTAATCCGGGTAGACTGTAGTTTCTATTTAATACAAGCGTGATAACACTGATTTCTGTAGTTTGTGGACTGTCCGCTTGTAGCGCGTCGAGCGTTTGTGGACTGAGCGTGGTTGTCAGACTGAACTAGCGGGGGTTGTTTATGGGAGAAAACTGAGTACCAGGCTTGTCAGTCAGCTGAAAATCAGACCAACACTACGTGGTTCGGATTCCACGTAAAGCTGTAGATCTCTTATTTGCCCTTGCTAATAGATATTAACAAATTGCCCTTTCTGAGCACAAGTCGAATTCAGTTAGTAACCAGACTACACAGATCATCCATACTCATCCTACACTCGTGTCATCATTCATATTCGCCTGAAATGATGACAGGAGTATCGGCGTCTCATATCTGAGAATAAATCTGAGAAATCAAATAACTGATCATTTACATTCAACATAAAATACCCTATGTTATAAAAATTCCTTACTTTAATAGAGGGAATTCATATAAATTTATTCTGCGTAAATTTGTAGAAGTAAATTTTAAGGAATGTAAACTAAAGTGAAGTTTATTGTTTGTACACATACGGTTTTAACTATATCCATACAAATTTTAGATATATAGGCATTATTGTTGCTTTTATTATTGCAATCTATCATGAACGTTTGTCCAGAAAACTATCTCTCTCGTTGAAAAGAAGGTTTTATAAGGTTAACTTTATTTCTGGTATGCTTTGATCAAATTTGTGTCGTTTGATAGTCCAATACACATTGTATTGTACATACTTTATTTAGGAGATATTTATTGGACCAGGAAGGCAGGTGTTCAGGAGTTTAAATACAAAAAATCTGTTTTGGACTAATAATAAAGAGCATTTAATGAATTATTAAATGGTTAACTATGAGAAATACAAATGGGATTTGAACACATCAATTTTAACAGAAGTAAAATGGAGACAGTGATAATGAAAGTAATCGGACAAAATACAAATATATATCAATTTGTCCAATCAATGTATATCAACACGAATTACCATAAAGTGAACAGATAATAAAACAAATAAAATTGTATAATAACCCTCACAATGTTGTTTAAATATTTATTTAAGTTTAAAATCCACCCCGCTTTAATTGTGTATTAAAAAGTATATTTTGTTTGGAAATTAATCTGCTACTGAACTCTTTCTGAAAATGTTTAAATTTAGCTCTTATTTACAAAAGTTGATTTTTTTAAATGGTAGAGTTTATCACATTAAATATATTATATGATATGGCGGGTGACTTGTAATTGCGTCAGTTCTACCTACGTAATTGATTAAAAAAATAAGAAAATACTGTCCGACATACACGTTTGATAAGTATGGAAATAATAACGTGATATATAAATGGAGTATCGTTTGGATTTTAAATGATTAAATTGTGTTTTTTACTGAACTTTAGTAATTAAAAAAAATATATATTTAGTTGAAACATACATATCATACTAAATAGCAATACAACAGTACAAGTGACAAGTGACCCTTATCAAGCCTGTGGGGGTGACCGTTGACCTCCCTATAAAGTACAAGGGTGGTGTGACGTCACCCCCATAAATGTTGGAACCATCACACATAAATGGATCTTTTACTGTACTTACTTTTACACGATGTAAGATGTAATTCTACATTGGGATATCTTTTATAATTCCCATAAGGCTTCGAGCTGATCGTATACCAGGAGCACAGTTCTCAGAGAAGTAAATATCATTTCTCTGTTTGTACTAAAAGTCACATTAATTAAAAGTCTATTTATGTCAACAAGTCATATTTTGTTAATCATCATAAAGTATAGTTAAACAAGTCATATTACTATATTTTTTTAAATCCGCAAAATAAAATCAGATTTACACTTTCTGAAAACACTCCCCACACCACTCATTCTTTTTTTTAATCCTCTGTGTATAAGAATATCTGTTAATACTCAGTGATATTATTAACATACTCCTCTGAAGGCATATTATTTCAGTTTTCAACTTAATAATATAGTAATAAGATAGTACGATGCCGATCGTAGTACGATCGATTGGTGAATATGAGGGCGAAAGAGTGTTATGAATAGCCTGACATCCAGAGCAAGTAAGGGATCTACAATTTTACGTGGAACCCGAACCACATAGTATTGGTCTGATTTTCAACTAACTGACAAGTCTGACACTAAGTTATCTTCCTTAGATAACATCTGGACCCTGACTACTACCCAACATGGACACCACAGATCACTCTGGTAGTGTCCACGTAATCGATTTAACCTAATATCACTAACTACACTAATATAGTTGAGATGAGATAGTAATTGTATCTTAACTTCCAACCCTCTAAATTCAGACGTAAGATAATAACAAAGTTCGTAAAGAACGCCTTTTTAAATAAACTAATCAAATTCAACAGATGCAATAAAAAGAACTAAATTGATTAGGTCCGAATGAATGAAATCAAGGATGAAATCTCCCTGTAGCTTCGACAATACAATACTGTTGGCTGAATTAATCATCCTCAGTAATTACTTAATTACAGTTGGCCATCAGTTTGTGTCGATGGTCTGGCGGGGAGGGAGTTGCCAACTATTTTGATTAAGGGGCCTGGAGTAACGAACTTTCTTCAACCTGGAAAAGTTATATGAAAATCTTTACCTTCAAATCTGCTTTTTTACGAGACTGTTGAGTTTTTATAGTTGTCTAAATATACTGTATATATCCTAAATATACCAGTATAAAAATGCCCACAGTTTTTAGTAGTTTTCCATACGATGAATTAAAACATAGCAATCTAGATTACATTACATGGCTGGTTATAATTCAATTGCGAATATCGTGAGGATACTTCCTGTTATATTTGTCTGTATTTTCTACATATCAAACAGGAAGTTTATTAAATTCTGTATTAGGATTTATATATTTTAACAGTTCAAACGAAGGGTTTTAATTTATTTTATAGAAATTTCTATTTGTAACAACGTACTTGTAGTTTTAATGTTGAAATTAGTAGGGTAAATAGGAGACTACGAAACTCACTTTTTGGGGGGTTTCTAAGATAGCGGAGGTCACGTGACTCAGTCCTACAAACCCTGACTGTGGATTAGGACACCAAACTGTGAAATTAGTTTTTTCCTTCACTAATTTCCACAGAATTCACAAATTTACCTCTTCATTCCCTTTTTATACTATAGCAAATGCAGTATTTTATATATACACTATAACAAATGCCACAACGCACCTGGTGGCAAAACCTTTAAGTGTTTAAAAACTAAGATTTAAACAGTTCCTTCGTGGCCCAACGGTTAGCGTGCTCGACTGCGGATTTTAAGTTGCAGACACAAAGTTACTTTTGTAACTGATCAGGTTTCCAAACTACCCAGGAGGTACTGATCACAGCGCGTTTTTTATTATAGTGAGTTTCCCCAAGAGGCCTAGTCTCACTTCTTACAACTATTTCACCTAAATTGAAGTAAATCCTCTCGAAGTCGGTGATTTCCATCCTGTAAAGGTGTCTGTCATACGGAGAACCTAGGGCGACACCTAAGACACACCACATGATGGCATGGAATCATCAAAAGTGTCAGGAGGTACTCTAGACACACTGCACACCACACAGTCCTTGCCTGGCTTAACGGTGGCTCATCATTGTCGTCTAGTTCACACTGAAACACAAAATCAATAATGTAATACCGAAAACACACAAAAATCACACAAACAAAAGCAAATATAAATTAAAATGTTACTAACATCCACAGCATAGCTGGTTGAGGGCTGGGGTTGATGACTAGTTGATGGTTGTGGCTCACCATTCTGTAAATAAAAAATTAAATTGTTTTAAGATTTGTTTGATTAGATGATTATCGATAAACCATATTTTTTTACTATATGAAGTCACACCTACCTAGTCGATTGAGGCGTTTCGACGCTTGTTAAACCACAAGCGAGATTGCGTCAGGTCCGTGTATGATGGTGGTGATGGGTCGGGTTGCCCGTAGATCCACTCCAACGGATCATCGTTGGAGCTCTGAAAACGATAATCACTTTTACAACATAAACAAAAAATTATGTATATTTACTACTACTACTAATTCTTCAAAAATACTTTAACTTCCAGCTCCACTTTCACCTGTCGCGGCGTCATCCTGAGAAACAAATTTGTTTAATTCATTATATGTTATTTGTATTTATTGACTAAAGTCCAATAGTATAATATGCTAACCTGCTCGGGCCGAGTTATGTTAACTACCCTTCTACCCTTCTAGGAAGGAATGATGAGTCGCAATGAAACATCTGTTTGACCAGAAGTCAGCTATAACGTTAATATATTCTTCCTGAAACATCCGAATTCGCTATTTTTATTTTAAAACAGTAATATTCTATTTTGATTTTTAATTTACAGAAAGCAAAATAAAACGTCAATTACCTCTGTCAATTGTGTCCGTAATGGGGTTGGATCATTCTGAAACAATTTAAGTGACTTAATAAATAAAAAAAAAAAAACTTGGAAAATTAAACATCATTACAAATACGTACATCAAGCATTTCGACGATTTCGTTCCCTCAGGAACCGTCGTCGTGATGATGGAGGCGGGGGATTAGCTTGAGTCTGAAAAGTGACACACATTTATTTTAACACACACGAAATAAATTTGTTGATATCTATATTAAACAAAGGAATTGTACATACTAGATTAGCCAGGGTGTTTTCTTCATCACTGTCGATCGCAGCGACCATCAACAAGAGAGCGGAGAGGACGATGAAGTTCATAGTGGCAAAGATGTACACTGGAGAACTGATGTTGGGGAGTATTGCAAGTTGCATTTTATCAAAACAGTAGTTATGATAAGGTCAAGTTTAACTGCTTGGCTTCTCTCGCTCCAGACGCAAAAATCGAGTTTGATTTGTTCAGTTCCCTCCATTTGCACGCAAGCACATGGGTTGCTCTGCCCACTGTCAATTGCGTCATCCCTGCTCCTACCATTGCATATTTCCTGACCGAAGCATAACACGTGTTCGGTTCGTGTCTACTTTGTCCTCTCTGTGAAATGGAACGGTCCTTAAAAACTCTGTTCAACCTTGCCGCCGTGAAGGTGATGCCAATGTATAAACAAAGTCCGAAATCGCTCAGCTGCCCCTGCCCAAATCCATCAAGGCGACGCTTCAGCACGATGGGTGAAGCTAGCCTCTTACGGGAACTAAAGTATGTTGGATTAAAGTACAGGCTGATGACCTTCCAGCATTGATCTCCATGCCAAAGGAGCTCCGTGCGTTCAAGAGTTGGCTGAGGAAAGCTTCTTCTGTACCGATGGTTACTTTATATACCCCGAATGTTACTTTTAGATGGACGTTAGGGACCTCCCAGGTCTTACCCCCCCCCCCCCCAGCAATCATATGCTGCTTGTACATCGGTGATCGCCACAGCACCTCTAAAAGAATAGATCGAAAGAAAAAAACCTATCACATTAACTCTTGAGTCCCCTCAGGCTAAGTCATGACGTCTAAGGCACTACGAACGGCCCTTTTCAGGGCCACCATAAATATTGGTATATAGCACTGAGTTTCTTTACTCTTTTTTTGTAACTGACCCAGTTTTCACACCACCCAAGAGGTAGGGTCTCGGCGCACTTTTTATTACAGTGAGTATCTCCAAGTTGGCCTACTCCCACTAGCCATGAGCACGGCTGTTTATTGTAACTTGCCCCATCCATCGCAAGTTACGGTGGTAGCACTCCATAACTAAATTGCTACTTCACAGTATTATTTTTGTATTTATTTTTTATACTTTTTTGGGTCCGTCTGTAAGTCTAGACATCACTTTACTTAGAGAAGACTTTCAATGTGACGGACAATCTTACAGCGGGCTTTTATTTTTTATAAGTTTTTTATAATTTATATTGCTTTAAGTACAACAGTTTGCATCTTAACTACCATGGATTAGTAAGTGGACACGTTTAACGTGTTGTATTTTCCGTTGATTATGTAATGCGATTGTACGCCTGTCATACTAATATCCGGTCTTTGCAGTTGTTTCATAAAATCAGTATGATTAGTCAGTAATGTGTTTTGGCTATATGTTCTTAATAAGGACCAAATATGAGACATAGAGTATAAATTTGTTACATTTTATAAATAATACAGTTGAATTAGTTTAGTATAAAATGTATTTTAAGGTTGAATTTGACGATGGGAAATACCGACAGAAACTTAGTCATGAATTCCGAAATTGACCACCATCTTAAATCTGAGAGCCGAAGATACCCAAAGATGCGTCTAGTTTTAAACTAGTTAAAAGTTTGGCCATCAGGTATGCTTATTACCAAATTTCTTATAGTATACATATATATATATATATATATATATATATATATATATATATATATATATATATATATATATATATATATAAAATAATGCATTTTATAATATAAAAAGGAAATGCAGGGGGAAATTTGGATAGCAGGGAATTCTGTGGGAAATTAGTGGAGGAAAAATTCCCACAGGGTTGGTACTACTAGCCACGGGACCCGAAGATGCCCGAAGTTGGTCGCCATTTTGAATTCAAGAGCCGAAGATACCCGAAAGTGAGCCTAAAACTCTTGTAAATACCCTACTGAAGTTAGTAATAATTTAATAATAAGTTAATAATAAATAAGTGAGGCTGATCTACGAATGTTGTCAAACGTGTAAGATGGATATGGGGGAAGCACCAATAGTCAAATGAATAACATTGGTATGAGAGAATCACCAAGAGTAAAATTTAAAAGATGGATATTGGGAAATCATAAAGAGTCAAATGTCTTTGTAGGGTATGGGGTAATTGTCAAGAGTCAAACATTTGAAAGTTGACAATGTGGAAATCACAGTCAAATGTGTAAGATGGCTATGGGGAAAACACTAAGAGTCAGCAATTTGAAAAATGGTTATATGGAAATCACCAAGGGTCAAACGTATAAAATGGATATGGATGAATCACCAAGAGTCATATGTGAAAGTTGTGTGTGAGAGGTTCACATTGGGCCAAACGTGAAATATGGGCTTGATATATCCAATATAAATCTGATTTCAGGTTACTTTGTTGGGGCAAAAATTCTAGTTTTGAGGGGAGACCATTTTCAGTTTAGTGAGCATTTATACGTTTTTATGTACTGTATATGGATGATTTGTAAGGAACTGGCCTCGGTTATGTGAGGGTAGGAAGGACACTAGAGATGTATTGTTTTATATGTATGTTCCTAGAGTGAATTGAAATTAACTCTGTTGGATATGAGACACTCTCAAGAACTCTCTGTGAATGGAAAAGGCTTATAATTACAACATAAAGGTTTCGAATAACAACAATTATTCCTAGATGCTATTTAGAAAATTCTCAAGTTACGACATCCTAGAAAAATTATTTTTTATAGTTTTACTATCTATAAAAAGCTTATTAGTAAGAAGGTTATTTCAAAAATACTGTAAACTTGTTTGAGCAAACCAGTTTGTTTAGTATGTAGCTCGATTAAATCAATTTGAAGTGTTGATCAATTTGAGGATTCTGGATACTTTCGATAGTTAATTGTCCTAACGAAAGTAATTTAATAAACCGTTTAGTTTCTAATGACTAGTTTTCAGCGTAAGAATAATGCAAAATCCATATATCTCAAACAAAAAGTAGCCTATAATAAGACTAAAAAAACGTATAAACCAACGGTTATTCAGTTTATGTGCTGTTTCTTACAGCTAACAAACATTAATTATTTCTTAATTAAAACTACCAAAAACAAGGACTTAAGAAGGGATTCCCAACGAGTGGAGATAAATCGGTTTCAGTAATTAATTGCGTCAATAAGGGAGGAGTTTGGTGAACTATTCTGATCAGCGACGCCCCGGCTACAAGTCCCAACTTCTCCTCATTCTTCTCTTGTATGAAAGTCCATCTCTCAGTTTGGTGAACTATTCTGATCAGCGACGCCCCGGCTACAAGTCCCAACTTCTCCTCATTCTTCTCTTGTATGAAAGTCCATCTCTCAGTTTGGTGAACTATTCTGATCAGCGACGCCCCGGCTACAAGTCCCAACTTCTCCTCATTCTTCTCTTGTATGAAAGTCCATCTCTCAGTTTGGTGAACTATTCTGATCAGCGACGCCCCGGCTACAAGTCCCAACTTCTCCTCATTCTTCTCTTGTATGAAAGTCCATCTCTCAGTTTGGTGAACTATTCTGATCAGCGACGCCCCGGCTACAAGTCCCAACTTCTCCTCATTCTTCTCTTGTATGAAAGTCCATCTCTCAGTTTGGTGAACTATTCTGATCAGCGACGCCCCGGCTACAAGTCCCAACTTCTCCTCATTCTTCTCTTGTATGAAAGTCCATCTCTCAGTTTGGTGAACTATTCTGATCAGCGACGCCCCGGCTACAAGTCCCAACTTCTCCTCATTCTTCTCTTGTATGAAAGTCCATCTCTCAGTTTGGTGAACTATTCTGATCAGCGACGCCCCGGCTACAAGTCCCAACTTCTCCTCATTCTTCTCTTGTATGAAAGTCCATCTCTCAGTTTGAATGCCGAGTAATTAAGCCACATTGAATGGTTCATCATAAAAACTTCAAGCTGCTCTGATTGTGATGTACTTTAGCTCATTGTTATAACGGACGAGTTATGTACAGTTTTGGATGCTTCTTTATAGATGGATTTACCACTATCTGAAAAAAGTTAAAAAATAGTAGACAAAAATAAGAAATGTAAAATAAAAATAAATTACTCTTTTTTAGAATAAATTGATCCTAGTTAGTAACACGACTACAGGGATCATTAAACCAACCCCTAACCTAAAAATACATATTAATCATGTATTGAATCATGGATGTTTTGACAATTAAAAAAATTACATCTTGATTGATGTGCAATTCATTTGTCATATCCATTTATACTCTAGATATTGTTCACTTCTTTAAGAGTCTAGTATCGTATGATTACACATAACCTGAAGTTCTAATACTTTAGATTTCTTACTTCAACCTATAGAACAAGTAGTTTCCATTTCATGTACGTGAGATTTCTTACTTCAACCTATAGAACAAGTAGTTTCCATTTCATGTACGTGAGAATTTCTTCGGATGGTCATTTTACGATGACCACGAGCATCCCAAGGCAACCGGACGACCAGTAGTTTAAAGTGAAATCTGAACCACATCGTTGATGTTTAATTTTGTAATCCAAGCTGATATATCCACTAACAAGATCACACGCAACCTTGGCAATCTAGATCCATAAAAAAGTGGCTATTTAAATAGTAACTATTGATCGTTCGTGTAGTTAGAGTGATAACTATGAGATGATAACTATCTGTAAACGTCTAAGACCAGGCTGAATTACAGTACTATGTAAATGTTACATCATGAAGATGTTTGTATATAGATCCGGATTGCCATCAGAACAGTTGCTTACCACCATCAGTACAGTTGTCTATTGCCATCAGAAGTAGCCTACAATCTAGTGATGTATGATTCTGTGGTGGATGTTTGAACTTTTTTTTCAGTTACTCCCTGCTCATGCAACCACCCTTCTGCCACTTCATCGGTTTTGGAAAACGTTCAATGTTAATCGCAACTGTTATGGTATTTCCAATAAAATCGAACCAGTAAAGTCAATAATAGTTCGTACATCGTCATTCATTGGATAACTATAAATACTTTTTAACGGATTTTGACATAATTAATTTCTGGGTTCAACGACATCTTTTTTAAGAATATCTTCTGTTTTAATAATTTCAGCTCAATATTTCAAAAGCATAACAATTAAAAATAAACAGTTCCAAAGAATTGGCACAAACTTTACCCACTATTAAAGACTAAAAAATCTAAACTTTGAAAATTACCAGTTTGATTCCCAAATGTGTTTTTTTTTTTCTATAACTCGAAAACTAGTCAAGCTAGAGACATGTGGTTTTTACTAAAATATTTTAAAGTAACTCACATCTTTCTTAAACATTTAATCAAAATCGTTAGAGCAGTTTTTACCCATACAAAAAAACGTTTCAAAAAGTGAAAAAAATATTCTGGAGATATTGACTAAATACTACTTACTAAATTTCATAAAAATCGATTAATCCGTCTGGTCTCCAGCGAACTGCACATACACACAGACACACATCCGGACAGACACCAAAATTGTTTTTCGAATAAAACCACATTTGGGTTTTAGGGATCTCTAAAATGGATTTTTAGACCAACTTTAAACTTTTTTTGACGATCACAATACTTTCTCTATGCTAACGCATATGGGAGAAAGTAACAAGACCACAGTCACTAGACAGGTCGACTTTAAGAATTGGAAGCATTATATCAAATCTCAAACTAAATCGGCATGGCTACTTACTATCTTACCACACTTAATCCATCTTTGTTTTCTCTAAATTTATTAATTAGCTTGAATGCGCTTATAGAATTGGTTGGTTTTACCTTTTTATCTTTTTTCCACTGCCATAGTTTACAACCTCCCTTTTGACAGTCAATCGGATTTTTCGTCAGCTATTAGATGTGTTCTCAGAGTTAATCCTACAATAGTTTGGCGTTTCCTTTGTTAAACGTGTTCCTCATCTGCTGTTGTCAAGGTGTCTCTATTTGGAATGCTCATTTGTCGATATCACTTTATGGTATTTGTATCTATCCTGTCCGTAATAAATCTACTTTAAAAAAAGTTATAGTAAATATCATATAAATATAATAAATGAAGACAAAATAAATAATATTGTATTTCCCTTAACAACATTGAATATTTTCAAATTAATTATTTTAAATTTTACTATGGCTGAGTTAATATCTAATTGAATAATGTTGTAAAAAGAATTGTTACTCAAGCAAATTAGGAATCCGGGAAAGTGCTATTTGTTTGTTTTATACAAAACATACATTAATTTTTAATCTGGAGTGGTCGTAGTTAATGGGCTATAACAGAGGTTTTTCACGCATCTGACCCGTGTTTGATTCCTGATGTGATCAGCATTTGCGGAACCACTTTAGGACTTTTACGGCTGCCTTAGAGAATAACCGGGTTAGATGTGGTCCCACCCTTACCTCCATGGTACAAGTGATATTAAGTGGACTGGACTAACTAATGTTAAACCAGTCATAAAACACACATTTACACACAGCTCGAGTTACACAATTAGAAACCGTTTTTCAAACTTTTTACAATAAAGTTGTGAATTTCCGAATTGTAAAATTAACCCTTTTAAATATTGATTTTAAATGTTGAGAAAGACTACAAATGAGGGATTTAACTGACTTTGAATATTTTCAATGGCTTGCGTACTTACGAATTGCTAGGAGGCTAGATAAACACATAGGCACAACATATAGTTATCAATGTCGTAATTTTGAAAATTCGCAAAAAAAAAAATACCTTCTGCCTCTAATCTATTAATAGTTTAACAACATAGAATTTCCTCGAGAGTAAATTTGGCATCCGAACCACGTGGTTGTATGTGTGTGTGGTTTATAACTTTTCTCAGCTTAATTGTATGGTTCTATAAAATAAATATGTCTAACAGGTATATGAAACAGAAATTTTGTTTTATTTTATTACGTCAAACACCTGAACTATATTAATTCATGTTATTTCGCATTTTTAAAGTTAATATGGCCATAGAACCGACACATATCTACAAGATGTTTCTACTTTAAAGATCAAATGAGGTCTTGCTGATATTTATAAAAATGTTTATAGTAAAAAATACAATGTAAATGGCTTTAAAGTTTTAGTTCCAACTTTAGTATTAAACAGTTACTCACAAGTGTAATTGTCCTTAAAGTCCAATACAATATCGGATTGGCTAGCAAGCACCTATGATTACAGACATCAAAGGGGGTAAGTTAGTGGCCCAGAACGGTATGGCTGTGTGGATCGCCATCTACAGGCACTAGACATCAATTGACTACAAATCACTCAAAGTGTAAAGTAATTATTAATTACCGCACCGTTGAATCTTAAATCATGCCCTTTTCTGAACTGGAAGTCTATAAAAAGTTAATTCAATCACGTTTGTTGAAAACTGATTGGTAACTATTTGAAAATGAAACAAATCCTTTTTACAGACACATAATCGAATCAATGTTGGAAGATTAAAGGTTTTTCCTTATCTCTGTAACAATTTGAGGATAAAATAAAGAAAAATCGTGAAAAACAAATTTTAATTTTGTATTGAGGATGTTTTCCAAGTTCATTTTTCCTGCTTTTTCATCAGCTCTCAAACACATCGTCTACCCTCTTGTCTTAATAATCTCTAACTGTGTTTAGATATGTAAATAATGCACCAACTCTTTGTATATCTGTCCAATTAAAAGTCAATTACGTTATTTCAATCAGTCGACTTCGGTAAATTAACATAATTTAATCTATGGGTTTCCGTAACATTTATCAAATAATTTATTTCCGACCAATTTTACGAGGGGTGAATGAGGGTATCATTGTTACTTACGTTGACTGTTTCTTAGAAAGATCCATTTATTACTAGCCCAATAGCCAGGGTAACTATTGGACCTACATTTTTACGTGGAATCCGACCCACGTAGTATTGAACTGATTTTCAGCTAATTGACAAGCCTGATAATCAGTTTTCTTCCCTAGAAAACTCCGGAACCTGATTAACACCCAACGAGAAGGATGACAACCATTGAGCGGGCGCTGTGTTAGGAGTATTAAGAGAGCCGAAAACATAACCCATCGTTTTCAATCTCCACAACACTTTATCTCCAAGTAGCTGGACTACAATACTGCGTTTGTAGTGTAATATTTACTTTGAAGTGTCCTGAACCCGTCTAGAATGTTAACAGAAACATCCTCATGTGTCGTAATATTTCCTAAAGTGTTTTTAAACGACAAACTGTGTTGCTAAATTGTTAATAGATTGTGTTGGAATGAACAGTAAAAACACGGTTTATATTGAGATACTAAAACCTAGAAATACAATCTACGAGACTGCTCAAGTTTAAGCTTATGGTGTCAAGATTAAATTAAAAGCAACAAGCTTATCTCAGAAAATCAAAAGAGAAAGAGCTTACAGCTCAAAGTGTAAACAAGATATCCAGTATAAAAACAGCCAAGGGGCAAAACCCGTTGTAAAACAAAGCTTTGCAGATAATTAAACGGTATTCAACCCCCTCCCCCCCCCCGTACTTCCTAAAGAAGCCAGTGTGCATTACTAATTAGGGATTCCACTAACGAACGCCCTATGACGTAATTTTCATTAAAGCCTGGCCCGAGGACGAATGGAAAAGATGTTGCAAATCGCTCGGAAGAAATTGATCTTTAGTAATTACAGTAATTAGTGTTTTGACTTTGTATCGATGGGTGGGGGGGGAGGGGGAGTTGGCAACTATTTTGAACGAAGGGAGCCAGAGGGGAGAGTTCTAAAAGCACCACCTTGCCAAGAAATTCTGAATTTCCTTAAACTCCTGATTGACTTATACTTTATTCAATCAGTTACAAGTAATTAGGAAGTATTTAAATTACCAGGAAGCAATTTATAATGTAGAGATTTTTGCTCGTTGGATCAGAACCTTTAAGTATTCTTTAAGATGAATCGTTAAGCTATTTCCCTATATGTTGGGTAATGTATAAAGTATTACTGTGACATTGGAGTGACAGTGCTCTTTTAAAGTTTTGATATTAATTAATATCCCTTTCTAAGCATAAGTTGACTTTAGTTAGTACAAAAGACTACATTTAGTCGTCCATGCGTCCACAATCCGTATTCACCGGTACCTATGCTATTACTAAATATTATTCTGTTAGCTTAAAAACGTACTTTGAGAACTTCCTGCGCCTTTTAGGGTAAAACTACAAATTGGGACAAATTGCTTGACACCTCAAGATGTAAGGGTGGAGTTACTTTAACAAAAAAACTGCTTCGCCAAGTTGATATAAGGTTGTAAGCACGTTATAATATGAACCGGTAAGCATTCATTCGAAAAAAAAATAATGCACTCTTCCAGCTTAAAAGATAGAAAGAGGGGAGGTAAGACATTTTAAATTTCCTACACGATAAACGCTTTATCTGACATTATAATTAAATGTTGTTAAACATTCATAAAATCAATGATTAGAACTTCTAACAAAATCAAATAACATTTAAAAAATAGTTGAATGCATTCATTAAAATAATTAGCTATTTGCAGTTTCAGTTACCATTTTCTTTAACATTAAAACAAATGTATTTGGCATAGTTAAAGTTTGAATTTGTTTGAGAATCATTGTTAGTTAAATAGTTCCCAGATGTATCTAATTTGATTCCAATTAATTTAACAAATATTTTCAAGGGATCGTTTGGTAACCTTTGGCTACTTATTTGTGTGAATTTGTAAGAAAAATGGTGTTTTTTCGTAAATGAAATACATTTACTCATCACAATCATGATCCAAATTGATTGAAACATTTCGCTACTCTGGATGGATAGGCTTCCAGTAACCTAAGTTTTAAATTAACTGTATAGGTTATGTTACCCATTCCACACATGATATATTATGCACAGTTCCCTTGCAAACAATGCGATCCTTCGTCTGAAGCAACCATATTTTCCTCTCCTATAGCTTTTTTTCCATCGTATACAGACAAACAGAATCTTATATGTAGTCCGCTTAGAAAACGACCTACTGAACGCACTTGTGTGAGTGAGATGCACTGAGTAGTGAGACTAATCTTCCCCCACTGTAATAAGTTTAAAATTGTCATGACCACTAGAATGACGGAAGACCACATGCTGGCGGCGCGATGGCAAGCAACTCCCATTACGTCATCAATAAGGCTGACCATTGGTTGGTTTGATTAACATCGACGAATCAAGCTTAGAACGATTAAATTAAATTATCATTTATTTTTCAAATAGGACTTAATAATAACAATAACACAATGAATAATAATGTAAACATTAAAGTAATCAAACAAACGTTTACAGTTATTTTATCTAAATAAATACTGTTGTGGAACTTTTATACTTGAAGACGGAATTTAATCACGCCCATGAAGTGAGGCAACTCAATGGTGGACCGACTCCCCTCGGCTGCTGGAACCCTTACATGCGATAAATTTAACACGCGGGTCACTTACTATCCGGCCCAATCATAATAGGAAATCAATAAATCATTAAAAATACGACACGGTTATAAGAGATTTTTTTTTTTAAGACCGTAAAAACAAATTATTAAGAAGGTAATGGTAGCATATTCAATAGTAAAATATCCGATCAGAAGTAACCATGGATCGATTTAATAAATAGGTAAAGGAGAAGCATTAATAATCTTCTAGACAAAAGTTAACTTCTAAACTTGGCAAAAAACCACTGTTCCAACCGTAACAGCAGTGGGTCATTGAACCGGTTAAATATGTGCATAAATACTGCGTATTTCGAACACGATAATTATCTTACAAAAATAACGCTCATAAAGAAAACTAATAATATTTATATGTGGATTGGAACGTTCCAGATGCCATAAAACAGAAGCCACTGGAGAACACAAGGCATTTAAATTTCTTGGAACTGGCGCTGGAAGGCAATTAACAGTGGCGTAGTTTGTTGCTGTAACTTACGGCAAATTCAAGAGGTCTTTAATTGCTCCAGGTTTAATGGGCTAGCGATGACCCCACACCTTACACTTACACGGCCTGCACCATTTATCCTATATAAGTATTTAAATTAGCCAGCTCTTGGTTTAACTGCCTCTGAGTGATATACGGGACGGCGTGGAGAGAAGTCCGCCTACACTTCTCTCCAGGGAATTAGGCTCACTTAATCCTGGTAGTTGTTAATATCTCCTGGATAGACTCGGAAATTAGTGATGTTTTAGAGAAAATATACGATGGGAGAGAAAGGAAGAACTGGTAGGGAAGTTGATCTTCAAAAATCGAGTTTATAGGGAGAATAAGTGGTGCCTGTTGGTAGGGTGGGACATCAAGAGTCAAAATATCGAGAGAATGCAATGGGTGGGTGAAATGGCAAGTTTACTTGAGGTAAAGCCGTGTTTGTTGTGTAAATAAACAATGTTGGTAACGTTGGTCTGATGCTCTTAAACAGCGGTTCTCACACTTTGGTACGTGCAAAATTTCTCCCTTAGGGGTGCGATATTTTAGGCGATATTAAAAAATCCAAGGTATATGATTTGCGAATGTCACGTTTAAAGTGTGTCATATTTAACCATTCAGTAGTCTTGATTCGTTCCATCACCGAGGATGTTGTTGTATCACAGTTTACCCACCATCTATCCAGATTTCAACTACTCAAACTCTTTTAGTGATTAAACTATAGTCACTAGGGGGTACAATTTATTTAAAAACAAAACTCTAAGTGGTACAAAACTGGAAAAAGATTGAGAACCACTGCTCTAAACCATACGTCAGGTCTAACGGATAAGTTTAAAATTCAGATATTTGAGGTTTGATATGGTTTTCTACCATCATGCGATTCCAACGTTTTACAACTTTCCCCAGTAATTTACTCAGGTGGGTGGTAGTAGAGAGACACCACTCTTACCACAACATGATGAAAATTCCCTCACTCAGAACCTTTGGCCAGTATTCATAAATGATCATCTACTTTTTAAGTTAGTATGATGTGAAGCCTCTCTGAGGTCCATTAAGTACTGTTCAGGATCTTTTTTTTTCAGGGTAAAGTTATAAAAATATCTTAGGTTACTTAAAAAAAAAAAAAAATAGGGATAGGTTGGTATAAAAGATCTACAACTTAAGGTGTACAGAAAGTCCCACAGTTGAGCAACATCAACAAAAACACACGAAGCTAGTCAGAGAAAAGACTACGTTTAAGAAAATACAAGCATTTCATTAATGTAATGGTTCGATAAGATATCTAAAGAGACGTTTCCGACCGTCTAGTAATAGGTATGAATAACAGTAAATATTGCCCCATTCCGATAGACTTTGTGAAACTAAAAGAAGTTAAAATTTGCTCAGACATAGCATAGCTACCTTGTAGTGATTTTCTATTTAATTTGGCTTCAGTTTTAGGGTTTAGAGGGGTTATATCTTTATTACATCCACCACGAGATCAGGTATGAAAATGTACTAAATATAGCTAGGGGTACTCTAATTTTTTGTAAGCTCTAATTATCATAAATTCCTTCAAATTATATAAGGTGTATAAGAGCTCACTAGTGGAGTGTTTACAATAAGTTAAACGTCTACGTGTAAGTTCTAAGACATATGAACCCTTCTTCTTCCTAGAAAAGAAAAGTCACCGCTGGATGTCAGTCATATACCAGCCCATAGCGAACTAGAACGATCAAGTTTGCATACAGACAAGCATAAATCCGTGCCGCCACGACAAATCAAAGTCCGTGAGTCCATCACGCCGGACACATATCGCAGGATATTACGGACCTTAATTGGCTGGCCATTGTTGACCGGCGCCCATCAGTTGCCCGGGACGACCATTTGCATATATATTCCGCATGCAAACTGGGAATATTATATGTCCGAGCTATGGCTAATTAGATGGGCTGGAATCTGCTGGACATCTACTCTCGGTTAGAGGTCAGTACGTCACTAAATATGTCGTGTACGGAGCTAATCTACTTTGTGATTTATGTTATCGAGTTAGGACTAAAGGTTGTGTTTTATTTCAAATACACTATTGATTCAAAGATTAACTATCCACTCCTTGTTTGAGGTTTGTGGAACTTATATTTATCACGTTAACCCACTCTTGAGTTTTATGAATGGATATAAGAACCATAAAGTGGGTGGGATCGGATAGGGATGATGTACTTGTGGTTGGGGGGAAAACTACAGCTGTCACACATGAGTCTCCAAAATTCGTAAGTAGGGTGGACTGAAGGGCTGTCAATTATGTATATGAAATTGCAGAAGAATACTAAATGTGTACATACTATCGGATTGAAAAAGCAATATACTCGAGTTTGAACAACTGGTACAAAATGAATACTCATCCGATTTAGTTGTGTTATTCAACAAAACTTAGGTTATTTAATTCTACGTAATAAAATATAACATATATGTTTTTAAAGACGTTAAAAATTTGTTATAGCGGTTAGAATACAAAAAAAAAAAAAAAAACACGAAATTTCAGGACTTTTGAGTAAAGCTCAACTTAAGAAATTTGTAAAACAAAAACTACTGAAGATAAGTCAGTGAAACTTTAATCACATGAGAAGAAGGTTGTTTGTTGTAGTCTGTCCAAATTCTAGAATGTTTACTCTTTTAAAAATGTTTTGTTGTAACTTTTGTAAACCCTTACAAACTTAAAAATGGCTGATAATATAATCTTTCAAAACAGTTACAAAATAACGGATTGAAAAATAGAGAAAGATTATAAAACAGTAAGTGCGATAAATCAATCTTGAGATTTTATATTACATGATAATTCGACAGACATCCATATGCGGTAACTCGCGCGACTGGTCGGGCCACCGAACACGTGGTTGCCACGTCATGCAGCTGAACTCCTCCCTCCCGTATTAGGGGACTTATTAGCTATGAATGACAGGTATACATGTTACAGCTTAAGGCTGATGAATCACTCACAGTTACTAGAAATGTAATTAGTACATTCTGCAAGTCACCAATGTAATGGTTGGTTCTCATTTTCGCGTTACATTCAGTTTTTTACATGTAAAATTGACATAATTGTAAATAAGTTATTTTATTAATTTGACAACTTTCTTAGAGCTGAAATGAAATGAAAATTTGATTTATTTCCCATAAACAGAACATAAATAAATACATACAATGTTATTGATACTTATTTGCAAAATAAAATATAGGAAACGTAAGTATAAATATAAAATAAAAGACACTTAATACAACATATTTTCCTAGTTAACATATATTAGCCATTGGGAAAAGGTCTGCATGGGCGGAAGCCTGTGCGCAGACCCAAGTTGCTAAAAAGCTGCACGATGGCGTTTTAGTATGTAACTTGGTATATTTACGTTTGTTTTTTTTTTATATTTTTCTTTAAGAAAATAATTTAAAAAATAGTAATATTGTTAATAAAATTTGTATTGTTAATAAAATAGCTATAACATTTTTTTAAACCTACCGATGGAGGTCCAAAGTCCTCATGGGAAAATGTGATGGAATATGGTTTAAATTTAGATAGAAAACATGATTGATTAACTGTTCAGTACTTCCACAGTAATAAACCTTTCGTGCACTGTTAAAATACTTCCAGGCGCACGATTAGGCAACGCTGCAATGCTCAATTGAAACTGGTTTTGAAGTGCTGGGTCGCGCGAGTTAATTGCACAGGGTTGTGATAGATATGACATATTCACCACAATTCAGTAAACATGATTAATTACTATTGGAAGCAATATTTTTCTGTAAGCTATTTGGTCAATAGAATGTAATATACCTGCATGTATATTTTTATTTAATGTGAGAGAGGTTAGTAAAATTGCTCTTTATAACTTCCGCAAGATCTAGATTTTTTCAAAGAAAATGTAATTAAATAAGTTGTAATTATTTTCCAAACAAACAAGAGCAGAGTGAAGAAGAGGGTTGTAAATATGGGGAATCGGCCAATGTCTCTCCAGAGTTATGTGCCCCCTACCACCCCCTGGTCTATAAAACACAAGCACTGTCCAAGACCGGCTCTGGGGCATTGCATGAATCACAACAATTCATGCCGATGGAAATTGCTTTGGGCCAGTGAATACCGACCCTGTTGTAAAAACCCAAAAAGTCAAACTTTCTCCCCTCCCCAAAAAAGTCATATGATTCTTTCTTATTGTCATAACTTTATTTATTTGTAAGACTCACAGTACAGGTACCTATGTATACTAATATATTTTTAATAACACTTAATTATTACAAGTAACAATAACCACCAGTAAAAATATTAAGTAAAATAATTTAAAATAAATTCAAATCTTCTTTGAGTATAAGACTGATAAAGGAACCAACCAAAGTCCCACGTGCACATTAACCCCCCTCCCCCATTGATGAGCCAACCAATATGTATGTACCTCCCTTGATACAGTAACATACTCTGAGTAAATACACTGTACTGTCAATCTTCCATCAAATATGGGTAGTGTTTGGGGGTTGGACTGCACAAACAGTACAACACAGTATGGTCCCTAAAGTACAAGAAACAAATAGGGTACGCTAGGGATCAAAAATATGCGTAGTTTTGTCTTCGTCCTGATATATAGATAAAAATACATCTAATAATTGCGTGTTTGAACGAAAACTGTTTTTAGCAATCGATGGTAAGATCATAACCTCTTTCTTGGGCAAGTTTATGACTCTCCGACCACCGAAGGCACATACAAGTTATAGTTTTAAATATTGCAGGTAAAACAAATAAGCTTTCATTTTTAAAATTACTATCATGTTCCTTACGTTTTGTGGAATCTAACTTCACTGATGGCGTAAAAAGATTAAAAAATATTTTTTATGATTGTCGAGAACAAAATGTAAGAATTAAACATGAATAGGCCTATGTAATGATGCAGTGTTCAACAAAAATCTACATTATGCAAAGTAAAAAAGCTGTGCTTCAGGGATCCGTTTTAGATCCTTTACTATTTATTTTCTATTTGGTAAGTTTGTTAAAGTTTGTATAGGAACTTTCTGGCGATATTATTTTGATAGTTCCTATTAAATATTGTGATGACGTAATGGCTAATTCCTAGTTTAGCAAATTAATATTATGTCCGAAATTATAGAAGTTTTCGTTAAAGTATGTGAAATGTCTAGTAGCCTAAATAGGTTTTCGTTTTCCCCTCAAATAGCTTTTAGCTAGAAAATACCAGAGGGGAAATTGTACTGCAATAGCGTAGTTATGTAAACGAATGAAGAATTTATATTTGAATTTGAGTTAAAATCCTTAAAAATCAAGTCTTAGGGATTAAGATTAATGATCATAGAAAAGAAAGCTAAATTTCTACAGCTGTAACATTACTGGATGTATTTTCCCAGTTTTAAACGGCTCTTTTCAAAAATTATATTTCTAAATAACTATACTTATTTGCAAAATTCCCATTTAAATGGAAATGTTTATTGTAGAAATCAACCGTTATAAGGAGGGGGGATGTTTAATGGCAGCCAAAACTGCTTGAAGTTTCTTGGACGAACCATTCAATGTGGCTTAATTACTCGGCATTCAAACTGAGAGATGGACTTTCATACAAGAGAAGAATGAGGAGAAGTTGGGACTTGTAGCCGGGGCGTCGCTGATCAGAATAGTTCACCAAACTCCTCCTTTATTGACGCAATTAATTACTGAAACCGATTTATCTCCACTCGTTGGGAATCCCTTCTTAAGTCCTTGTTTTTGGTAGTTTTAATTAACAGACAATTTTCCTTTATTAAGTTATTTATCTTCACCAGTTCAACATTAAGTACGGCTGATATGCTGCTTGATCTATTTACTGATTGAGGCGTGGATAAATGAAAGTATTTCTAAAAACATTAACAGCTGGATCAATTTGATTGTTAACATAATACAATTGATTATTGATTTAAATTGAGTGAAAAGAAATATTTAAAATTATATTTCTGGCAGGTTATTTTTTGAACTAATAGTAATCATTTAAATTATAAAGATGTATGAAACAAAATTATCCGTTAAATATTTTGTTTTATCTAACGGATAAGACATAAACCACGATTTACTCATCAAGATCAGTAAGTGATCGACTTTTACTATGTGAACCACTCTTAGTTTTGGAACATGGTTGGTACAACTATAAACAAAGGTCACGTCTAAACTTTGTATACGCCTTTACATACGGCTGAATTTATTTTTACGTTTGCATTTGTAATATTATTTTATGGACAATTTTATATTAAAAATAAGAACTATACCATGCATAGATTACAGTTTAAATTAATAACTTTAAAATAAAAATATACAGGGTGGAAAAAATTTAGAAACGCTTACACAACAACGTTATTTTTCCATAGATAACTTGATAATTAAGTAGTTTTAATAATTGAGTTCCATAAAGTATAATATTTGATCAGAATAATTTACTTAAAACCATTAAATAGCGGAGAAATGATATTGTTCAAATTAGTTATTTTGAAATTCAAATGACCACTACTCTGGAAAGATAAACCTTTAGAAGTCCGGTTTGCGACAGTTGATTTCTCTTGAATACATCTTTCATTTGATACCAAACCCGACCTAGGCTTACGATGAAGATTTTCGTTCAACTCCTCGTGGGCCGCCCCCTGAAAAGATGAAATGTCGCTAATGGTGTCAAAAAGTATGTTCTTTGTAACCATGATCATGCACAAGATTTCACTTTTACAAATGAAGTCATACAAAAGTTGTGAAAGCGTTTCCATATTTTTTCCACCCTGTATATGCAAGATACGATGTTATTTTCTCATCCTCTTTAATTCGGCTGATTTTTATGAGTATTTATGAGGGATTTTTTAATATTTACTTAAATACCACTTAGTGTACGTTTCTTTAAATAATTAGTGTGTTAAAATTTATTTGACAAGCTTTACCAATGTCTGGCAATTCTTAACTCAATTGATACTTAATTATATCCCGACATTTCGTACCATTTTCATAAATTTTGACACCTTTTACGAGTAATTTCTTTTTATTATTATTATTATTATTTATTGAACTGGACTACGTGAGGTAAAGTCAACGTTGTTTAGTAGAGTTCACTCTCTTTGCGATCACAATTATTATTTCGGCATGAACTCTCTTTCTCTTGACCAGGTTCTTGCGATTTTCCTGTCACCCTCAGACAAATTTTCCCAATCAGTTACTTAAATACCTTCTGTTTTTTGGGACTTCTTTTATTGCAGCAATCATTGCTTTTTTCTATTTTGACCCTATGTTTATTTTCAAAAAATTCTACAGTTAGTTCATCACATAATATTTCTTTCCTGCTGCAATTACAGTAATTGTTTACCAGTGTACTTATCTATTTTAAATCTCAAAAGGATCATTTTTTTTATTCATCATTTAAATTTCGTTGTGACCATTTAATAGCTTTATTTTATTTCACTGTGATTGTTTTATTAATTTCATAACCTTACATTTTCATTGCCAAGCATCACAAACCAATTTGCAGTCTGCTCTCCTTGGAGAAGCATGTTTCGTTGCCGAAGTGGTGGCTGTAAGGATAAGGCTTCGTCTGCGAAGTCCAAGGTGTAAAGTTCGAATCTTAAACTGAGCTGATGTCGGTCTTTCACTCGTATAAAGTACACACACCCATATGTACCCACGGTCCATGTAAACTGTCGAGTCAAGTAAAAATAAATAAATAAACTGGTAATGGGGAAAAACAAAAATTTCCAAACACCGAGGTTGTTATTTGAGTATGGTTTGTATTTGTGTGGACATATGTGACATCTGTGAAACGAGAATATCATTCGATAGTCGATATGGAAGTCCCAAAGCAATCTCCATAAAGTTTGAGTGACGGAGTAGCTGCAGGGCAGTTTTATGAGCGTGGAGTGACCGACAATGCACAAACCACCCCCGCAGTCTTGTGTGGGGGAGGGGGGTTGAAACTCACTACTCTAGCGTACGTTGACTGCTAAGGTATAGTTATCTAACTTAGAAGTTACTACCATACTTGACATGCTTCAAACGTTTTCCTTTCACGTATTTTTCAGTAAATCTTATATCTTTATGTACTTTTAGGAAAAAAAATTGCTTTATCATATTCTCTATCTAACTTTGTTTTAATGAAGATATGGCAAATGTTTTTTCTTCGCGATATTGTAAGAGTTGATATAACATAAACTGCAAGTATATAATATTTAGTACACAATACTATGAAACAGTTGTAACATCAGACAATTATTATTTGCTAGCATATTTTCTTTTTTCATCAGCGGGGCGGTCTTCTTGAAGAGTGCAAGAATTAGCATCCGCCGACACATACGGAAACCAGGGGCGGTCATCCCACGGATATCGTGATCCCCCGATAACCTGACCAATTCACTCTCAGGTTTTTCTAACTACTTAGGACTCGTACACAATCGGTTTAAAACAATGAGTTTATTAGTAATTTGAAAGTGTATTTAAGTAAATAAATTGTTTTTGAATTTTAACATTCCACTGCTTCTTTATGTTTCAATCTGCAGATCTTCGTCACTTATCCTTTATTTTACTTCAAAATCGGTACTATTATATATATTATGTTTCATCTGCTGAATCGTCTTGTCTTTAATAATTGTAAAGTAGTTAAATAATATACTGTTTCTTGATTAATGCCATTAGTTAAAATGTCTCCTCATCGGCTGATTCGTCATATTCTGAAGAGTCAGATGTCTCTCCTATATTTATTACAAGTGGGTCGGCTGTAGGAATATCGTCGCTTAAGTTGAATTTTTTCCAATAATGTTTTTCAATGTTTTCGGCATGTGATATACACTTTTTCCACAGTTCAGGGGTCACAGAACGTAAAGCTTCCTGACAAAGAGTATTCATCACATCCATACTTCTTCCTTTCTCCATGGCGTTCGACATATTAACAGTCGCAACCTTGTTCTTGACATATGCCCAAATTAATTCGATTGGGTTCAACTCACAGTGCGCAACAGGTAACCAAACAAGTTGGACGTCAGGTCGGAGTTGTTGTTTTAAAATTTCCAGTCTCTTTACCGGTGTTTGGAAGTATGGCCTTGATAGGACGATTAATTCGGCTTTTGTTAGTTGATCATGAGATGTGACATACTCTGGTAATGCAATGTTCTTTTCTTCAATCCAAGATATGATTTCATTTTTTCTCCACCTCATGGAAGGGTTTTTGGTGGACTTATCAATCGTAGTATGATATGGAGCTTGATCAATCACAATGGCAGATTTATTTGGCAAGAGACTAAGGACTTTTTTAAACCATTCTTCGTAGTGATCCGAATTCATTTCGTTATGATAGTCACCGGTACCTTTTTTTCCTACAAAACAGAGCTCAGTGCCAGGTAAAAACCCATCTTCACTTCCGACGTGTAAAATGATTACTCTCTTTCCAGCACCGGATGGGGTTTTAAATCCCCCACGCCATCCATATATCTCTTGTATATGTCCTCGATACTGATCGTAATTACTATAACTATTCTGAAGAGCTTCAATGATATTTTCTTGCCATCCGTGGGTCTTCGTATGGTTTTGTCCGCACCAAGTTTCATCAGTAAAAAACAACTTGTAACCTTGAGAACGAAGTTCTTTCATTTTCCTGAGATAGGTGTGACGTGATGCAGCAATGGTGGTCGACTCCATCAAGACAGGCTTTCTGTTTAGTTTTTTAAAACGGAATCCAATTTTCTTGACAATTCTTAGAAGAGTTGATTTTGACATCTCTGGAAAATTGGTAATGTTTTCAGAAAGTTTTTTTCGAAGGCATTCTATTGTCGGAAACATTTTTTTCAGGTAAAAGTCATGTATACTTCGCCTTATTATTCCATATCCAGCTTAATTGAAGGTCGTCCTGGTCCAGATGTACACAGCCTCTTGCGTCGTGAACCGGGTGAAACACAATCTGCGTTTTCTTTTTGAGAAGCGCTAATCCTCTTCACCGTTGACTTTGATATTCCCAAACACGTTGACACCTTTTCATACACTGGGTAACGTTTATCCCCTAACTGTTCCCCTTCCAACTTAAAAAAACAAATTGCACTTAAGATCATTGCAGTCTCGCCTTCAGATATAGGAGGTCTTGGAGGCATGGTGTAAAGTTAACGCTCGCACATCCAACACTAACGACAGAATAACCGATATTGAACCTAAGATTCCTTTTATCCATTGTCATTGGCCTCTTCTGAGAACAAGGGAAATACCTGTCCAAGGGTTGCAATGAGTCACAATGTGGAGATACTTTAACAGTAGGAGGAATTCCCGAGCGGTCACGTCATCGTGGCTGCGTCATCATGGTGGTTGTCGAGCGGTAAGCGAGTTCAACATTATTGGAAAAAATTCAACTTAAGCGACGATATTCCTACAGCCGACCCACTTGTAATAAATATACGAGAGACATCTGACTCTTCAGAATATGACGAATCAGCCGATGAGGAGACATTTTAACTAATGGCATTAATGGGAAATGGTAAGGTTATCAGCGGGCGGCCGCATCATCGTGGCTGACGCGCACCGGTGTGGTGGTTGTCGAGCGGTAAGCGAGTTCTGCCGAGAAGGAGCCGCTCGCGAGAAATCGAAATTCCTCTCCAAATAAATTGTAGTATGAATTAAACCTGTTTCATTGTAGTTTACTAAATAATATATTCAAGTTAATTACTATCAAGTCTCCATAACGCAAGAAAAATCTTTTTTTTCCATCTTCTCAGTCGAGAGAAAAGGTTATCTTGGTAATTTGATAACAACTTTTTTTCCTAAAAACATAAAATTATACCGTTATATGAAAAATTAAAGAACCCTTGTGGCTAGCTTGTGTTAAAATTTGGTTTCGATTGGAGTGCAAGTTTTTGACTTATGATTTTTTAAAGTTGTGGCTTGGTTGAAAAGCACACAAAAACCGGTACTTTTTTATTGCAACTAAAAAATAAATAGGAAGTTGTAATCCAAAAAAAATATTTCTTACATGTCTAAACGCAGAATTAAATTTCAAAAATTTCAATGTAACTCTCATAGTGATATCTTTTTTTGTTTTTATTCCATGACAGTTTAAACTCGGGGGTCCATAATTTTGAATCGGACAGTAGGTCATAACATGTAAGGGGCCAAGATACCAGGGTAAAATTAGATGTTATCTCCTTCTTTATTATTTTTTTTTTTATATGAAATCTAAAATTAAAAAAACATTAAAATAAAAGACTAACAAAATTAAGGTGTACCAATCAAGCTTTAAAGGGCAAAATACCCTAGTACCGGTTTTACGACATAATGAACGGTGGATAGAAAACTACTTTCAAACGATCGCAGTACAATGAAGGCACGATTCACTCGTTCGGCCCAAAGTAAGTTATGCCTTCTTTACCTAACTGTTTTAACAATACTCATTGATAAGGACATATAAATATATTTGATTACCAATGATATAATATAACCATTGATCATAGAAACAGACAGACTAAAGCAATGCATTAGCTATTAGTGCATGGATGTGCTGCTATCTAACGGTGAATGGTTTATAATAAGTACTCGGGCGAATGTTTTGCGTTTTATCAGCTGAGCTATTAGTCACTTCAGTGGGTGCTGATTCATAGAACAGCAAAACCAGCAAAACGATATAGCAGTATTTAATACACAAATACCTATGACGTGTGCATAACACAGACATATTTTAGTGTAATTGTTTTGCTAGCATATTTTCTTTTTGTTCATCAAGAGAGTGCAAGGTCTTGACTTGAAGAGTGAAAGAATTAGATGCTGCCGTACATCGAGTTATCGGGAGAAACCAGGGGACGGTAATCCCCGGTATCTCAGATTTGATCCCTCACAACTTAATTCCGTGCGGACCAATCACTGCTGCGGGGGAGGGGGTTATCCCAGTATCTATAACTTACTTAATCACTCGTACATCAATCTGGTATAACAATCAACGAGTTTTTCAATGATTACTGTATATATGAAAGTGGTAAAGTCGTAAGTTAGATAATGGTTATGGTCCGACAGGGTCCTCAATAATTAGGCGATCCCACCCTGCAGCTACTACCTGTTAATTTTAATTTCACCCAGTAATTAATGTTACTTAACACATACGAGTTTATCTTCGTTCAAGCACTTATCACTTGACTGTTACTTCCACTCCGGACTGAAGACTCACACTCACACTTCCACTGACACTGACCGACTGGTCGGGCGAGGGGCGTCTATATATATAAGGTACCGCTGCAATCTATAAGTTTCCAGAGTTATGATCTGGATGGGTCTCGACCACAATTTCACAATATTCTATCTCAAACTAGGGCAAATTGTCCACCATCGAAACCATCTAGGGGCTTCTCGATTGGCCCAGTAAGCAAAAGCAATTTGCGGAAAGAAGGGTGGTGCTCTTGATAGTTAGTGGGGAGGTACGAAAAAAAATATTGGTCCGAAAGGGATCATTCGAATCCCATTGGCTTTTAAACAAAAATGCAAAGGTTGAAATCTCAAAATTTGAACATTTCAAAAAATCTCAAAAAAACCAGAAACCCTGGTTGAAATGCAAAATTGAAGAAAGTTAACATTTCATTTCATAAATCAGTAAGTTTGAAAATGTCATGTGGTACGTTTATACTTTGTTTGATTTATTGTTGCGTATTAACAGCATCCACAAAAACTTTAATTAGTTGATTTCTTTTTAGTTGTAATTTTGTTTCTAAATACTATTCATCCAATAGATTCGGGAGAGGATTTTGCTAGTTTACGGATTTGTCTTTTTTTATTTATTTTATTTTTTTTATTTTTTAGTATACGTTTATTTTACCACTTTCAATATATGTTACAGCGTGTTTGAATTATTTTAACTTTCTAACACAAGTTTATTGATCATAACTGTTTCTAAAGCTGTACTCTTGAATCTCAACTTACTCACGACGTGATTTCTAGAAAATTTAAAGAAAATATACTTCTGGATAGTCTAAACCGGCTTAAGTAGAACATACAGTTCAAACTCTTGCCCCATTACTCACAATGGACTCGCACTTGAACTGACCAGTAAGTACGCCCGGCCGGGCGTCACGGAGGAGGTGTCGCGCGATATTTCTCGCGCTGGAGACAGCTTCGGTCACGCGCTCCACAACAGTTGTCACCTACAGATGTTCGTCGCCATTTTGTCCCTGTCCACCATCTTTAACGGCCATAAATTCAAATACAATCGGACCGCGTTGAATGAAAAGTATATTTTACCTCCCGGTTCATATTGCTATCGCCTAGCCATTCTATGCAATCTCTCCGCTCGGTTTGGAAGCGCTTCTTCACTGTCAGTCGACGGCATGCAGAGAGCATGCAGATACCGGCTCGCTAGCTGTGATTGGCATTTGAATTTCAACGCGAATTTCAGCGTAGGTAATGCTTCCATTTGGAAATAGCAGTGAAGGATGAACTGGGAATGTTTACAGTAGTACATCGTTGGTCTATGACTGAGGAGAAAGCAGGAGGGTTAGTGTGTGATTGTGGTCTTTTGGTAGCTTATACATGTGAGATACTTTGAAACTATCCCAGGCACTGATGAAGTTACAATAACTGGAAACACAATTTAAGATTACTTCAAGCTCTGCAGAATCACTTGTCACCACTTTTGTCTTCTTGACGAGAGAACTTGATACGAAAGCATCTTCAGTCCTCAGTTGCCATAGAAAAATCAGTCCATTGGAGTAAACTTCTATTGTTGTGACATTAACATAATATTATTGTAGATAATCAGATACAATGTGGCCGATAGGGAGGGAGCCCACTCGTCAAGTTGTACATCGGGTGGGCTCATCAAGAAGTATGCTTAGTGGGTGGGTCTATTTGTGAGGAGGACAACAGTACGTGACTACATCAACGCTTGATCTGGGACACCCACTAGTAATATCAGGACTGGTGGCGCATTGTTGTAACCCAGCTACTTGGGGACAAAGTGTTTGGGAAATTGTAGGCAATAGGTGCCATGTTCTGTCCTCTTAATACCGACATGGCATCCGCTCAGTGGTTTCCATCGACGTGGACACTACTACAGAAGTCTGGGGTGTCCATGATGGATGGTAGTCTAGGTGCGGGTTTCAGTTAGCACCTGAGAAGAGAGAAGAGAACTGAGTGTCAGTTAGCTGAAAATTAGACCAACACTACGTGATTCGGATTCCACGTAAAGCTGTAGGTCCCATAGTTTCCCTGGCTATTGGCCTATTAAGAAATAGTCCTTTCTGAGCTAAGTCGAACTAAGATAGTAACAATAACTACACTCGTTCATCTATACTCATCACACTGATTCACTCCTCATACTCGCTCATATATCTACGATCGGCATCTTAGAAATGAATAATGAATAGGGACTGTAGTTTAGTCCTGAGCTAGTATAATTAGGGAGATCCCGTCAGGACGTACTTCGGGTGGGTTCGTCAAGAAGTATGCTTAGTGGGTGAGTTTGTTTGCAAGGAGGACAACACTATATCAACGCTTGATCTGGGAAAGCTAGTATCAGCAATGTTGTCAAGTAAGATGTCAAGCAATGTTCAATTACTCCAATTGTATGATGAGGTAAGATGGTAAGGAGCTCCCGTCAAGACACACGCTGGATGGGTATGTCTATTTATGCCGACAGCAGAGCGCAGCCCAAACTCTTGGCTTAGGACAGCTATATTTTGTAATAAAAAGGTACATTGTGAAATATGCCAGCTTGTGTGGAGAGAGCTTGTATATAATACAGAAGAAAAGTGTTGATGTATCAGCTCCTGTTTTTAGAATCCAGAACGTCCATCTTCTTTTCTTCAGTGATCCAGTTCTCCAGTAATCTCTCCCACACATAATAATAAGGGTTATAGGATGAATGTACGTTGGTTAGAGTTCAACTCTGTCTTTCTCTCTCATTACGTATTTTGACTATTCAGACATAGATGAGATATTAACAAGTCGTCATTATCAACTTTAACAGAACTCAAGTGCGACGGTCATTCATTTACTTGAGAGAAGAATCAATTCATACGAAAGGGGGAGGCCGGCATGAAAAGCTCAACATTCTTGTTTTGACACACGCCCGGTGGGGTTGCACAAAGTGCTGACAAAGGGTTGATTATCAGAGCAATATCGGAGTTATTTTAATTCCGGTTCAGTCTTATCTGTCAATCACGGGGGTCGGTCCGTTCTTCTCGCCCAATTTGACAACTCTCAGTGCCTTTGTTGGTGTGGGGCAGGTCAATACACCCCCCAAATGAGCGGGGGCAGGCCCTCTACAACAGTCAGTCATCTGGCGATGATAAATGTTCTGTCACTTGTGTCTTGTACAAGGGTTGTGATGCTTGTCGAAGAGTGGATTCAAGTGTTCCTGTCTCTGTGTCATATATTGTCCACAGTACAGCTCGCTGCTCATTTGCCCAGAACCAGTTTCCGGAGGGGAAGATGATATGATCTATTAACTTTTACATGCTTCGTAAGCATGGTGCTTTAAATGTGTTCAGATTCTATAAAAATTAATTTTACTAACAATCCCTCTGTTTTAATATTATTAAAACATCTTTGTTCCAAGAGACGTCTATCGTAAAGTAGTTCAACATTAGGAAGCCTGTACCTAAAATTTTATTTCTTTTGCAGTTTATGTATTAAGATTGTTCGTAAAATAAAAATTGTGGTTGTACTTTATTTTGTTGTTATAAAAAAACAACACAGTGATTCAAAATTAATGAATTTACTGTTCCAAGTTTATAAGTTCCAGTTTACTGTATAAGTTTCAGTTCTGTTCCACAGCTATTGAAACCCTATACTCGTATATCCTCATTTTTCAATTTCTACACATTCATGTGAGTTTTTTCTATTTTTATTTACGAAACGTAAATATTTAGCTAAAATACATACAATGTAAATGCAACCACCGTCCAACTGAATACGTCTACGCGAATTAACTAAGCACACATAATGCATTTAACCCTACCACTATCCCCATACAAATGTGGAAGGGGTATCAGTAGAATTCCCTTCACACATAATAAATTTACCTGATCTTACGTAAAAGGTGTGGTAATATCTCATAGGTCAGCCAAACGATAATTTAAAATTACTACACATTTTCAACAGATATCACTAATTGATAGTCTTTAAATTATTCCTCCAAAAGTAAGTTTATAGCACTTCCCCCAACCGTCTACTAATAATCCCTTAAATAATCCTTTTACAGGACGTTTACAAAGTCCCTTAATCCAACTTTTTTTACAATATACACTTAATTTTTTTTCAGGTATGCAATTTATTATATAGGTAGATGTTCTAATTTTTAAAGTATTATTAAATATTGGAAGTAACCTGAGGTCCAAGATGTAGGAGTCAAGTTTCGATTATTGTAAAGAGAAGAGTCATGCGACATATCTATTAACAATGTAACTAATACACCGTTTTACACCGTTAAATACACCGTTTCACACTGAAAACAACGGTGTATTTAAAAACTCAAAAGAATTGTACCATTTCCAAACTATCACAAGGCTGAAGATGTAGAAGTCGACTTAAAATGTTTGATAATTCTCTTTTGAATTTTATATACACCATTGTTTTCATTGTGAAAAGACAATGTTAATAGACATGTGGCATGACTGTCTTCTGATTGCATATTGTAAGGTGACTTCTACATCTTTAACCTACATATATTTTGAAAATGGCAAAATCCTTTTGAATTTTATATACACCATTGTTTTCATGGTGAAAAGACAATGTTAATAGACATGTCGTATGACTGTCTTCTGATTGCATATTGTAAGTTGACTTCTACATCTTTAACCTACATATATTTTGAAAATGGCAAAATCCTTTTGAATTTTATATACACCATTGTTTTCATGGTGAAAAGACAATGTTAATAGACATGTCGTATGACTGTCTTCTCATTGAATATTGTAAGTTGACTTCTACATCTTTAACCTACATTAATTTTGAAAACGGCAAAATCCTTTTAAATTTTAGATACACCATTTTTTCAGGATGAAGACAATGTTAATAGACATGCCACATGACTGCCTTCTCAGTATAAATTTTAAGTCGACTTCTACATTTTTAAACTACTGATATCTCGAAAATGGTACAACCCTTTTACATTTTTAATACGCCATTGTTTTCAGGATGAAAATGCATTGTTAATTAAAAGACACGTCACATGACTCTCTTCTTAGATCTTGACTACTATATCTTGGACCTCACGTTACACTCAGTATTCCATAATAGTCCTATATAATGAATGGCATATATGGAATTACTAGTTGATTTGTAAATAACATTTAACTTTTAAAGTTCAAGTTTTCAGTGTTTCAGGCATGAAGTAATGAATTTATCAAATCTGAAAATTGTTATATGCCCATGATATTACAGATGTACTTGAAGAAGAAGAAAAAAACATAAATATATCTGAATTCAATTCAATCTTCATCAATTCTTATTTTAATACTGATTGAATTTTGCAGGTGTGCTCGAATTGAGAAACATTAGGAGTCATGAATCTATCTAATTCGTTTATGAAATAATTGGTACTCACTTATACATAAATCTATAACTCATAAACATATAAATCTATCTTATCGTTATAAGTTAATTTATATTTTTATCTAAGTACTGCGGTGGTTAATTGTGTCTTTAGAGGTATTATATTAAAATAAAATAAAATTATAATAAAACTTAATTTAATTTTCATTACATGTTAAAATATATTTTGTTTGGAACTAATACAATTGTAATTGCTTACTTAATTTTTAGTTATAAGAATGACGTTTGTAATACAATGTAAATTGTCAATGTACAATAAAGAAATTTTGAATTTTTTGAATTTTGAATATTTTCGCAAACGTTTTTTATTTTTAATACTGTAGTAATATTTGTTATTGTTATTATTTTTTAGGTAAATTAGCTGGTTTTTTTGGAAAATAATGTGTTGTATAATCTTCAGATTTTTTATGTTTGTTATAATTTTAGTATTATTAGGGTCAACCTGACAAAGAAGTGACTAGAAAAAAAAATTATTTACGAGGTGTTCTATATTTAAATATTTTTAAGCCAATTTTTCATAATATTGTACAGAAAAATACAATAGTTTTTAAATATTCAATTTTTGAAAAACCAAAGAGAATATTGAGAAGATAAATTTATATTCTTTTCAATTTAAATTCGAGCTTGATAAAGATTCTATGTTATTATAGAGGGATTTTTATAGATATTTCCAAAATAATGAAATCACATGAGATTGACGGATTTTTTTTATTAGTTTGACAAAATAAATTATTTTTAGATGATATATTAATAATGAAATTGTCTCTTCTTCTCCTTGACCATCAAGAGTTTTCAATTTTGTAGAAAGGAGCAGGCGAAGAAAGGTACACCTATTATTTAGGCAATTCTGGCATATGGAGAAAATTCCTTAGGTCTCTTCAAGAGTTAATCCACAAAAACAAAATTAAAAGCATTTTATTTTCAACTAGATAGTTTATCGTGATAATTTAACGAGTAATCATCATCATCATCATCATCGTCATCAAGGGTGTTCTGTCCTCAGGCAGGTCCTGCTACAATCTTCCTGATAAACTTTCTGTTTTGAGCTGTCTTGTACCTCCCTATTGTCTACCGTCAGATATCTTCTTCTTCCTTCTCCTATCTTCCCTCCAACATTTCCTTCTATAATATTGCTCTCAACAGGCTCGTTTCTCATCGCATGTTAGGACTAATTCATTTTTCCTCTTACAGTTTCCAGTATTTCCTTCTCTTGACCCACTCTCCTCAGTGCTTCTTCATTTTGCATTATCTTCCTAATCTTTATCTTCCAACAAGTAATGAAATCAATGAAACGCTGTATGAAACGTACGTTAGTAATAATTACAAAGGTACTAGGTGTTTCCCTAATTACAACAAAATATAAAAGAACAAGACTAGGCGGAGCCTTACTCTCAACACTCGTCGAACGGAATATATACTGCAGTAGAGAAACTGGGAAATACTGTAGATCATGGGAATGGACCACGTGAGAAATTCTTAAGAGTAAAACAATTTAAATTTAGCTGATATTATCAACGTAGAGTGCACACTTAGTATGTTCCAACAATTTATCAAAACGTACGCACTCAATCGTAAAGACACTTTGAGCACGGTTCAGTGACCGACCACGTTTATTGAGAGGCACGTGCAAATATTTCCACAAAATGCGGACCCCTTAGTACTAATGCAGTTGATAATGAAACAACTAAATTAATTATCAGCAATGAGGCACTTTAAAATCGTCACGATGTGCTTCGCTAATTTTTGAGATTTGTTAATTACCGAAACACCGTGTTATCAGAGGGTCGGATTTTAATGCGTGAAACAGCAATCTCGAGTATTCACATTTTTAATGCACGAAGGTCATCTGGAGAATGCGATGTCAGAATTGTCCTCAGCAGTCGACAAGAATGTGGTGCATTTATATCATCTCACCACAGGATTACTCCCTCACTCAATATTCTGCACGTTTGGTTGGATTTGGAGTCCTCGCTAATAAGTGGGTATTGGAAAAACAATGGTTATTGAAGCCTTGTTATCGATGTGAGGTACTGTTGTAGCATTATAAACTATTGTTTACTATTAACATATTACGAAACATCATTATATTGAAATAGTAAGTTGAAAGCTTTCTACTAGATTTGTTTAAATCCTTATAATAGAATAATACATAATGTTTTAAGGTGTACATGTATTTATTTTATCGTTTATTTATTTATTCTTAGTATGATTGTGGTCAAAATATGTACAAATATGAATTTCGAACTTATTGTAGACAATAAAATAAAATAAGACTAAATAAAGATATTGTTTCGTCTTTTTTTAAATGTCAAATATTGCTTGAATTTTGTTAAAAAGTGTTAGACACAAAGTGTGTGTAACACTTTGTGTCTAATATATTAACACTTCATCAGACAATTTGTGTTTATTTAACTTTATAATCAACAATTTTCGTCGGTTTTATCAATTATAAGAAGTTTAATGTCATCAGCTGATAAACATATTTTGGAATTCGTACCAGATTTTACAGTGTCGTTAATGTAAATAATGAAGATTAGGCCAAAAACAGAGCCCTGAGGTACTCCAATAGTTATTTCCATTTCTTAAGATGTTTCATAGAACAGCAAGATTACGCTTCTGCCTTTTATTTGAAGGGGACTTCAGCAGGCCGTTGAACTGAAGGACCGCACAACTGAGGCCTCATACTTGGAGGACGTCGGAATGCCAGAGGACCAAAGAAGGTTGCAAAAAGTGACACCGCACGATGATTTATACCGATATTGTATTAAAAAATGTGTTCAAAGTCGCCGGTTTTTTCCTCTGTACACCGACTCGACCTTGAGAATTCAATGGACGTCCTGTCCGTAACAGTTGTTCGGGACCAGGCCGCCAACGTGCGAAAACCACTTTTTTCTGGCTTTTTATAGGATTTATATTCGGGCATTTCCAAAATCAATGAGGGTTTTATAAAATGATTTAGTTGAAGCAGCACACAGAATAATCCCATGTTTATTGCTATGGTAGAATTGCAATGATGTTTTAGATCAGAATTGGAATCTTTAAACTCTTTACTAAACAATTCAGTAAATAATGTTTTGACCAACAAGGATTTCTAGACTTTTAATTGATTGTGAGATATTTTCTTTCAACTGTACAAGTTTTGCATCGGTAGGATGAAAGTGAGGTTTCACTGTATCTAGGAAAATGTAATGCTTGCAGATGATAGATATTTTTTTCTTCTCAACCATAATCTGCCAATTCCTTAAAGAATATTGATCTGTTTGGAGAGCATATTCAGACAGAACAAGGGGGAGAACCAGTACAATACGAGTTGAACACACTGATAAATATTTCCAGTTCAGGCCAGGATTCTAATCTGCACTGTCTCTAAATATTGCTCTATAGTAGTCCTGACGCTTATTTTGTTCTGATTCTAAAAGGACGAAAGCTATGGAAGAATTCGAAAACTAGAATTAAATAAAAATACATGGCTCTACGTTCATAGTTTATCACACAAAATTGTCATCCACCCTGCGCAAATACCTCCCTTACATGTAAAAAAAAAAATACACTACACATCTAAACATTATATTATTTCTAACAACCTCAACCATCCTGCACCTTTTATCCTTAGGCTACATTTCACATACACGACTCTTGACGGGTTGTCTCCGTTGGAAAGAATATGGAAAGAATAACATGTTAGAAGCACGTGTTAAAAAGAATACGTTGATTTCCCTTTGTTACGGAATTCGTCCCTAACAGACTAGTTCCTCTTATATCTTCACTCATTGCCTCTTGTATCATTCGACTACTCTTTGTCGTGTGTTAATCGATACATCAGAAATGTCATTTTACTAGCTAGGTTTTGACACATATTCATTGTTTAACTTACACGTGTAGCATTGTTATTGGCATTTACAATTAATTGAATTTGTTTAGCATTGCATCTAATTTGAAGTAAAAGATACTAGTCAAGGTAAGGCCTCAGCGTACAAGTGCTGGCGACAACTAAATAAGATATGAAGTTATGAAAGAAGTGAGAGCTTCCTGAGAAGTTTGAATTTCATATAAAAAGCCTACATTGTGGCTCAGTGGTTAAGGTTTCGGATTGTGGAGGCCTTGCTCCAAAAGTTCGAAACCCCAAGTAAGCTAAAGGTTGGTACTTCACTTGTTGAAAAGATTTCATGCATGGCTTGCAGGTCCATGTGGAATGGGGAGTAGAATTATTTTAAAAAAACTTAGTTTTTGTGTGGCAACATTGTATACGGTTCATAATTAATTGGCTAGAACATATTTATTAGTAAAAATAATCAACACGTCAATATACAATAATATCTGGCGCCCTTATGTCTCACATACTGGAGGATACATTTCTTCCACCCAAACACGTTAACACGTGTTGTATAAATCAACTCGTTTGTTCACATTTAGATAATCGTGGTTAGGTCACGTACGGTTTGATCTTGTAACAGTCTTGTAAAACTTTCAAAGCTAGAACTGTCTCCTCTTCCAATGATGGTAACCAAAGGATCGCATTCCTCGCGATCTGAAAGAGAAATCCGTCGACGTTACATCTGGAAGAAAGTAGGAATCATTGAAACATAAACCGACGACCTCCGTGACTGGGCGTCACGATCGACATATAACCTGTCATCAGCTATGAGTGCTTACACTGACTTCCTCTTGTTCTTCCAAGCTTCTGCCATTACTCCCGTAGGATCGTGCGGCTCGTCTGGTAACTGGGCCGACCTCGTTGTGGGAACGACGGGTAAATACCACACATTTCATCATCCTCCTTATAAACATGTTGAAATTATTATAGTATTCTTTTTTCGAATTGCTGAAATGCTTGATTATATTGTTATTAACGGCGTGAACCCAGCCACTTAGGGACAAAGTATTGTCGAAATTGTAGCCGGTAGGCTCTACTAAGCTCGGTCCTTTTAATACCGACATGGCGTCTGCTCGATTGTTCCTTTCGGTGTGGACACTACTAGAGAAGTCTGGGGTGTCCATGTTGGGTAGTAGTCAGTATTTTGTAGGGGAGAGTATCAGGTTTGTCTTAATATTAGATGAAAACCAGACCAATATTAAGTGGTTCGTATTGCATGTAAAGTTGTAGATCCCTTAGTTGCTCTATAATTGATAGACTTAGACTATAATTTTAAGTCTGTATATAAATGTTTCTAATATAATTAATTAAAAGTTTCTAATACAACGATGTTAACTTCCTGATATCGAACGATTTTAGTTTTTTTTATATCTAGTGATATCATTGGTATTTAGTTATACATAACGATATTAGTTTTCTGGTGCCAAAGCCCTTAATTTAACTCAACTGTAACTCTTGTTTTTACAAAATAGCACCCAAGACTAAACATATAGGCCTAATCATAAATTAATCTTTAAGAAAGAGACAATGCGTTTTCAGCGGCCATTTAGTATATGTAGTAATGAATTCTTGTCTTATTGATTAGTCTGCAAAAGATCAGTCCGATATTTACTATAGACTATTAATATTATTTTGGAAATTTACTTAGCTATAAAAAATAATCGATAGTTATAAATTTAAATGTTGTACTGAAGAAAATTGATATCTTTAGTCTTGACAGGTACAAGGAGTATACAGTTAGTCAAACTCCAACGCAGGACAGTAATGTCAAATATTTATTTATTTTATTTTATTTATTTTGAAATTCTATATAACAGACAGCATCAAATTACAATGTAGCATTAATTAGATTAACAATAATAATTATTTAATAGTGATTATTATTTAATAGCGTTCATGCACAACAGTGTTAATAGTCCTTTACGGACATGAAGTCACTAGACAGAATAAAAAGGATTTACTAAGAGCCAACAATACAATTTTTTAAAAAACAGTGGCAGTCTATCAGAATATTTTTAGCCCCTTTTGTATTGACCAACCTGCTCGCCCATACACGTACAGCAATGACTACAAATACACTAAGACGAAAAGTAGCCATGTTAAAATTTCAGACCAGTCGTCCAGGTAGAAACTCGACTTTACGCAAACGGCCACTAGGAGGCACGAGCGCTCGCCCGCCTGCTCCCTGTCTTTCGGAGCAGCGCTCGTAGCGGCTGTTTGCGTAAGCTTCCCTCCCGCTTGTCTGAAAAATTCCCATAAGAACTTTTCGTCTTAGTGTATTTGTAGTCATTGCGTACAGTTCTTTCATTAGGTCGATTATAACAGTGTGGTTATTCTTCCAGACGCAAAACGGAGTAGAAACTAGCAATAACAGAAGTCGAAGCGTCTCTTTCCAGCATTTGTCAGTGGCCTCGACCGGATAGTTCTGACGTAACCGTAAGGGACATCGAGCTTGGCTGTTCCTTGGATGGGTGACCAGAGGGCGAAAAAAGTAAAAAAAAAAAAATAAATTAAAAAAATTAAAAAAACTTGATTGTCTAAATACACTTTAATGAACTAATAACCTTTAATTGTCCATTCAGTCATCAGTAGACGGTTGAACAGTGTTATTGACCCTCCTACCCATCCATACACATACAGTGGTAACAAGTTATCAGTCTCTTAACAACTGCAAATTTCATGCACAACTATATCATAACATTGCTCAACAGGTAAACAGCGATAAATTAAAGTAACATACAACAACATGCAAAACACAACAAAATCAGCTATAACACAGTAATATGACACCATGCAGTGACACCTAGCGATGACAACAAAAATATTAACAACAGAATAAATATTTTATAAATACAGTACATTCAAACATAAACAACCAGATGAAATAAATTTACTTTTGATTTTTTCGGCAAATTTAAATTATACAATTCTACTTACAAGAAATTATCACAATGACACTACAATATTCTATTTTCACCTGACAAAACCTATATAGTAACACCTTCTAAATTTCAATCAAACTAATAGAAAACTATGATTACAAAATTAAAAACAAGTAAATCTTTGAATAAAATAATTATATTTTAATCAAAGATTTACTTGTTTTTTTTGGGAAGATTTTGTTCTTTTTTCAAAAAATTATATATAGCAGTGTATTTATTTACCTTCAATAATCTGGAAACAAATATTTTATAATAATATCCAAATATAGACGGTTTATACGTACTGATGTTTTTATACCAAATATAGATATTTTATGATGAAGACCATGATCATGAGCATTGATATATTCTTCAAACTCAGCTTGAACTGATCATTTATGTTCAAAATGTTACTAAACGCAATTAGGCTCTTGTTAAAGCCTGTTAACTAACGTAGGCACCTACTTCACAGGGTCTTCTAGTTAACGAGCCGACGTAATTGACTCTCTCGCGGTTTCTGGCAAATAATACAGAGTATAATCTTAAAAACAACATGTCATGGTCTAATTTATGTTTTCTGTAACCATTTTACCACTAACTGTAGAATCTCCTCCATTATCAGTCTGGTATTGTCAATTATCATACACTAAAACCGAAATAAACCACGCTTCATATACTTATCTCTAATACATTAATAACAATATGGGGTAAGTATTGTTCATCCTTACTAAAATATATGCAACCTCCGTGATATATTTAGATCATGTAGGGGTTTCAGCAGCTGAGGGGAAACGTTTCAGAACTCCGCCGCCGTACATCTAGGGCGTGACTAACCACCGCCTTCAAGTGTTCAACTTCCGCAACAGCGTTTGGTTGTAAAAATAACTGTGAAGAACTGATCAAGTTAATATCATTATTCATTGTGTTATGGTTATTATTAATTGTTATTTGAATCAATAATTTATTTACTTTTTCTAAGTTTGATGGTAACTACCGGTGACGTATTGGGCAGGTTTGACAATGTGATGGCAGTATGCGGCATACCATCTACGTAGTTAATAATAACATTTTTAAATTAAATTATTTAATACTTTGGGTGAAGAGTAGTTCTCTGTCTCACTTCCATCACTCAGTGCATCTCTTCTTTTATCTACGGTGTCTGATGCACATGTAGTCACGAGAGGAATAAAATGATATTGGATAGCTTGTTTATTTCATTTTTTTTTTTTTTCAACTGATTTTCATTTCCGATTATTACTCATTAGTGTCACAAATCAGCGACTAACTAGTTAACCAATATTAGTTTATTATTTAGACCGATAGTGGCTTAGACTTCAATTTCCAAACGATTTCATGTGCTTTATGTTGTAGTTTTTACAATGTTACTTAGTTACATTTTATTTTAATTTTGTTGTAGGCAAAGCACATTTATTTTTTTCTAATTCAATAATATTTTTTTTATCATTGACTATAGAAACAAGGAGAATGTCCACTCATATTGATCCCGTGAAGGTGATTTTCTTGTTTGGAGAAATTAGTTCATGTTCGGTCTTCACAGGTAGCGCTAGCGGTCCCTATATATCTCTTCATCTATTTCTCTGTCTCCCTCTAACACACGCTGAAGTGACTAATAACTGAGTCATTAGTGCGCCAAATAGTCGTCCTAGCGCTTAGTTCAAACGAATCGTCGTCAGAAAGCAGCACAAGCGCGCGTCTATTTACTTTCGCAGTATATTTGTTTCTATATTTAATGATTTTATATACAAATCGTAATATACAATCTAAGGGGAGACGATTGCTGAGGCCACCACTAATTTGTTTTTGTATTTATACTCAAAACCTACCTTCCTGCGCTGTACTCGTGCGTTAAACGACACACATAGCCAACATGACTGCACAGCCTGACCTAAAGTGAATTGCACAGCCACAATCGATCCGGGAGAAAACTAAAGATGCAAATATGTATGAAATTCAAATTAACGTTTTGAGATGCGAGAGGCGGCTTTCTGTTGACGGTAAATTAGCGACAATACCCAATTTATTCCCGCCGTCTCCGGCGCAGCCGTTTACCCGATCAATTTCGGCTGAGTGACACCCTGCGCGGAATCCGTATTCAGATGTCCCATGCGCGGCTTCATATCAGTTTTGCCGGCGCGCTTCGCCGCCACACAATGCCCTGCAAATGTGTTAACTTATTTTCAACAGATGGATAAGTTATGGGCGCTCCGCGCCGAGGCCGAATCTCGCGAGCCCGCATTCTTCCCCCCTCCCCGACCGGTTCCCGCCACAGAAGTCAATAATTGCCCTACTAATTTATACCTATTGGCTCATTAATAGTCTACTGTGCCTGCGTAAACTACGGTGCACGGCGCATGCGCACTGTGACTTGTCTTCTGCAACGACGCACTCAAATATCACAGATAGATACAGTAGTTATAAACAAATGTTTCGTTCGTTTTCCATTGAAATTGATTCAGTATTACCGTTAAAAACAAGCAGTTATAACTAGTACAATATGTTTAAAACATAAAATTATATGATTTCAATTATGTTGGTAGTACAGAGAAAATGTGTTATTAGAAAATGTATTAAAATTTCTTAAACGTTACCTTGATCTTTAGTTGCTATCGGACGACAGTACTGAGTGTAGTTTTACTGAAAATAAATCCCCTCTCTCCATTTTCCCAGCCATCCGATGTCTATTTAATTCCTGGCCACCCACATCACACCTATGCAAATCGGTCCGTTTGGTCGGTATCGGGTCATGAATAGGCTGCTGCCTCGACGATTGGTGAGCGCCTACGCTCGTCTGTTGTGGTAGCCCATGCTGATGACAGCCTTGCTGATACGGCCTGGCAAAGGAGTCATGTATGATTCACTGGATAGAACATCTACGTGACAGTCAAAACTGTTTGGAGATCGAAAACTTGCAGCTCACTCTACACATGCATGATGTTTAGGGTCCCACAATAACTATCTTCCATACAATAAACGTTCAACTCCCTCTATATATGCACGATGTTCAGGGTCTTGGAATGACCATCCTCCATACATTAAACGTTCAACTCCCTCTACATATGCACATTGTTCATGGTCTTGGAATTACTATCCCCCATACATAAAACGTTCAACTCCCTCTACATATGCACTATGATCAGGGTCATGGAATGACTATCCTCCATACATTACACATTCAACTCCCTCTACATATGCACGATGTTAAGGGTCTTGGAATGACTATCCCCCATACATTAAACGTTCAACTTCCTCTACATATGCACGATGTTCAGGGTCTTGGAATTACTATCCCCTATACATTAAACGTTCAACTCCCTCTACATATGCACGATGTTCAGGGTCTTGGAATGACTATACTCCGTACATTAAACGTTCAACTCCCTCTACATATGCACGATGTTCAGGGTCTTGGAATTACTATCCCCCATACATTAAACGTTCAATTCCCTCTACATATGCACGATGTTCAGGGTCTTGGAATGACTATACTCCGTACATTAAACGTTCAACTCCCTCTACATATGCACGATGTTCAGGGTCTCGGAATTACTATTCCCCATACATTAAACGTTCAATTCCCTCTACATATGCACTATGTTCAGGGTCATGGAATGACTATCCCCCATACATTAAACGTTCAACTCCCTCTACATATGCACGATGTTCAGGGTCTTGGAATTACTATCCTCCGTACATTAAACGTTCAACTCTCACTACATATGCACGATGTTCGGGGTCTTGGAATGACTATCCCCCATACATTAAACGTTCAACTCTCACTACATATGCACTATGTTCAGGGTCATGGAATGACTATCCTCCGTACATTAAACATTCAACTCCCTCTACATATGCATGATGTTCAGGGTCTTGGAATTACTATCCTCCGTACATTAAACGTTCAACTCTCACTACATATGCACTATGTTCAGGGTCATGGAATTACTATCCTCCGTACATTAAACGTTCAACTCTCACTACATATGCACTATGTTCAGGGTCATGGAATTACTATTCCCCATACATTAAACGTTCAATTCCCTCTACATATGCACTATGTTCAGGGTCATGGAATGACTATCCCCCATACATTAAACGTTCAACTCCCTCTACATATGCACGATGTTCAGGGTCATGGAATTACTATCCTCCGTACATTAAACGTTCAACTCTCACTACATATGCACTATGTTCAGGGTCATGGAATGACTATCCTCCGTACATTAAACGTTCAACTCTCACTACATATGCACTATGTTCAGGGTCATGGAATTACTATCCTCCGTACATTAAACGTTCAACTCTCACTACATATGCACTATGTTCAGGGTCATGGAATTACTATCCTCCGTACATTAAACGTTCAACTCTCACTACATATGCACTATGTTCAGGGTCATGGAATTACTATCCTCCGTACATTAAACGTTCAACTCTCACTACATATGCACTATGTTCAGGGTCATGGAATTACTATCCTCCGTACATTAAACGTTCAACTCTCACTACATATGCACTATGTTCAGGGTCATGGAATTACTATCCTCCGTACATTAAACGTTCAACTCTCACTACATATGCACTATGTTCAGGGTCATGGAATTACTATCCTCCGTACATTAAACGTTCAACTCTCACTACATATGCACTATGTTCAGGGTCATGGAATGACTATCCTCCGTACATTAAACATTCAACTCCCTCTACATATGCACGATGTTCAGGGTCTTGGAATTACTATCCTCCGTACATTAAACGTTCAACTCTCTCTACATATGCATGATGTTCAGGGTATTGAAATGACTATTCGCCATACATTAAAATGCAAATTTCCACTCTAGACATTCACGGTGTTAAGGGCTCTGCTATGATCCTTCATTCATTACAAAATAAATGTACAACTCGCCCTATACATGCACGATGATTTTCTTCCATACATTATACCATAGGCCTTACTATGACTATACTGTAAGATAATTTTGGTAAATAGTTTTATGTTCCACTATCATAACCACACATAACTTACCATTTATATAGTTGGCCCATTCTATACAGTAACTAGCTATTTTATTTAGTTGTGGACTGTCCGCTCAGAGCACGTCAAACATTTGTGGACTGTGTGAGGTTGTCATATCGTGCCAGTCCAAGACTAAAAAAAGGGGCCAAAGGTACTGTGGAATGGTATTTTCTTCTTCGTCACTCACAGTACATGGCAACCCTGCACGCACTAAGGCACTCAGATAAAGTTTCTTTGGCCAGGTGAACAACGAACGGTGTGTCTCCTATACTAAGAGCAATCTGTTTATAGTTAGTTACTTGTACAGTATTATTTGTTGCTCTTGTGGTCCACACACTCACCCTACAATCATTCATAATACTCTATCCAATCAACGCAAAATGATTCGTGATTCTCTCTAACAACTAGCTTTATACGGTTCACTTACCCATACTTCAACCAACCTCTATTGGTCTCCCTACTTGTTATTCAAATTATAATAGTGGCTCACCTACTCACCATATGTTTGATTCTTGTTGATCATGGTTCTTGGTCATATAGTCATATTATGGGGTTACTAATTGCAGATTTACGTCCATAATTACTTTCCAAAACATAAATTAGTTATTTCGTAAATTTTATTTACCTAATTACAACAAAAAAGTCTTGACCTTGAGGTGAATTGACAAACGGCCATCTGGTCAAACGGTCCAATCTGCTTTGTGTTTATTATAGAGTTGATAAAAGTTCCATATTTTAACAGAGGCTGGAGACCGTTCTGGGTACAATTAGACGGTTTTACGACCTTCCAGCAGGACAAGATTGTTAAACCCACATCAGATAGGGGAACACGGGTGCACGACGACCAAGGTACATCTGCGCCGAGGTATTCCAATTAGAAGGTCCGCCCGGAGGATAATGCGGTGTTCTGTATGCGTACCTAGGACGGCGATCATCTCCGGAGACTCTCTTCGACACTTTTATTCAAACAATAAAATGTCAATAAAAATCGAGCCCTGTTCCATCACCGACGCTCCGGTTTTTGTCGCCGTTGTCGTTTTGTTGCCCCGTATTCAAATGTTTAAGAGACACGCCTTCGTGACGCACCAATCACCTTTCTATTTGAGTTATTGCGATATTTAACTGTGGTTATTTTCTGCGGTAAATTACTGTCGGAATTTACAGAACTAAGAGGCAGATTTATACGTCTTTTCGTTTGTATTCGAATTTTATTTATTAACTTGTTAAGATATTTTCAAATGTTCATAACAGATATTCTGGAAGTCTTTTGAGCTTCTCATGATAGATAACTTCGATTCCACACCAATACCTCAAAAGGGTTATAATATAAATATCCCCTACACACGACCACAGCTATAGCTGTATAGTGATAATGACCCACCCACTTACCCATGCACGTACAGTGGGGACCTCACTCCCCTCCACCCATACACATACAGTTGATAATATGTGACTAGCATGGGTGGGTGGGCCAGTACGACGAAGCACTGTTGGTACTGGACCACCCATACACCAGGCCAGTATTATGTTAACGTGGTACACTAGGAAGAGTAATTGGGCTACTATGTTATATATATATTATACCCCCGTAACATTATTTTGGTTGGTCACCCCCTTCCTTGAGCAAGAAATGCTTGTTATTCCTCCAAAATGTTGAGAAGTACAAACAGATTCAAAACCAAAAGTTTTATCCACCACCATTTTGTAATGGATTAAGCTTTTGAAGAGTGGTTTGCGCCATTCTTCTGTGCTTGACCAGCCCTTTAAAATGATGTGCATATCAACCTATGCTTACATTAAAACCTTTCTACTGACTCCTAGAAGACCGTTCTCATAGAAGAATAGCAGGACACTGAATACATCTTAAAGTGTGTGATTGTGTACAGTAATCATGTGGGAAGTTTTGTAGCTTCATCTGATATGGTTACAATAAAATGAAGCCATTCTTAAACCTGAACTTAAGATCAGTTTTGAAACTTTCGAGCGCCGCCATTTCGTTTAGGATTAACCTTTTTAGGTCTAATTTGCGGCATGATGTTCTACTAGTTAAGACCTTTTAAATGGTATGCACATCGACCTATGCTTACATTTAAGATTTTCTTCCGATTTCTAACGGAGCGTCCCCCTACAAAGGTAGTGAATTACTGAATACATGGTTAAATAGCTTTTCATGTCTAGCAGCAAAGTACAAAGTTTTGTACCTTCATATGTAACGGTCCAAACAATATACAACCGTTCCGGGACTTTTCTTCCACCAAATATAAAGGTAGAGAAGTGTCGACAGTTTCAGATTTTTGAACGCTGTTTTTTTTTTTAACTACGTAACTCTCTCCTGCAGTAGTGTTCGTTAGTGGAAGTTCCCCACAAAGCCAATCTTTATTAAAGATGTGGGTAAATCACTCCATAATATGCCATAATCATTGACTGTGTTTAGGGCACTTTTTGGACAGTTGTCTCAGAACGTTTATACAGGCAACGTTGGAGGATATTTGGGCACATACATTGTTTACATGTACTATTAATTCCAAGAACAATGTTAATTGCAATGTACATCTTCATGTAAATAAATACCAAACAACTTATTGCCACAAATTTTCCAAACAGATCCAATAAAAGCAGCTACAGCTCTTTCGAAGAAATGTTGTTTTATTTAATAAAATTTGTTTCTGGATTTAATTTTCTGGATGACTTTAGTGGCCCAGATCCCTTGAGCTGTCAAAGAGTTTAAATGTATTCATAACTTTTTCTCATAATTTAACTAAATAGCGCTGCAAACCAGCAGACCCGAGTTCAATTCTCAGTGCGTTCTTAAGTACTTTTTCCCTAGCGTTCACTTATTTCGGAAGTCAAGATAAGCCGTTGGTCTCGGTTCAATTTTAAAAGGGACCTAACTTAGCTTGTGTAAAAAACATTAATTTTTCGTAATCACCTTAACTAGATAGAATATTACAGTTCGCAAGCAACAATATGCATTAATTAGAATGGAAGACATAAGTTCTTGTGTATTTATCAAAGAGAGGATATTCATATTGAACATTTATCATATGGTTTTGCTACAAATTTACCGGTTTTTACAAGTAAATTTTCCGTGTCCAGGTAGTGTTATACAAATATATGAAACACCTATTAAATTCCTTCCTGGAGATTCCCTGCCAGCAAGTCATTAAATGCACTGGTCAGTCGTATCACGAGTTGACATTGAACTTGCAGCTGGCAACTTGTATCAAACTCCATCTCGTCGAATGTCCTTAACACCATTGAATATATAGAAACAAGAAGACTGCCAAGTCATAATATGGATCTCGTGAAGCCGGTTATCTTGTTCGGTAAATTTAGTTCGGTTTTCACAGGTAGCACCAACGGTCTCCCTCTCTCTATGTCTCTCTTAAGCAGACAGCTGAGGTAAGTCGTCCTAGCATTTGAAACCAATAACCTCTAGATAGCAGCACAGTCGCGCTTCTTCAGCAAATGAATTGTCTTGGACAATCTGTTTGATTCTATACATTCCTGACACTGTCTCCAGACCAGAAGGCAGTACCTGTGGTCATTGCCTTCCAGAAACGTGCGTTCGACTTCCTGTTTGTACATTTGGTACGAACGGTGAATCTACTTATCTTACCATTCCCCCTCCCCTTCCTACCTCACGCATCAACATCCCATTCCCGACAGCTAACCATTTGAAAGGTCCTGTAAATGGTTGTGTAAAACTGGAAGTTCCGACCTGGGTGTGAGCCAAGCAGGGTTGACGCGCTGGCCGTGGGCCGTGAGTATCGAGTTCCAAGTCCATGTAGCATCGCGCATTAATGAGCAAACAAAACAAAATGGCCGTCAACCATTTCCAAATTATGGCTATGGTAATAGGCGGCCCAGACGGCCGGTGGAAAAAATCGAATAAAACAGTTTTACGCCCCACTACCATCCAATAACCGAACACCGGATAAGAAAGTGACCGGTGTTTTATTTAAATCACCGGTACAAATAAAACGAGACCGATGCTCGCCGAGTTGTTTATGATTTTTAAAAACCCGCCGGCGATATTTCTCCCGCCTCCGAGGTGTGGCGGTCCAAGATGGCGGGCCTCTCATATTAATTATAGTGTGGGAAGGCGCAGGCCCATAACTTACTTGTTTAACGTATATTCACGACCATTTTGTGTAAATGCAAATTTCCCCCGGAGATTTATTAATAAAGCTCAAAACCGTGAACACGCCGTGCCGCTGGATCACCGCTCGCTACATCAGTTCATTTTCAAGCGGTAAATTGTGGTTTGTTCACCAGCGATGTTAGAGGGCGAAACTCGAATTTCTTTTTTCGTGATTTAGTTTCTTGCGATTCAAATGCTAATATAAATAAACACTGCCTGCGTTTGAAGTGTTCAATGAAATTTATTGCCGTTTAATATTATCTCCCTATCTTAGATGATTTTTTTAATAAACTAAATTTGTCACCAATTCAAATTTATATATGAATTTCAAATGTCCTAATGATTTCCACCCTTACAGTTCAATGACATCAACAGTGGTACTAATTGATTAATGAGTGACCCTTTGCTACTCACCCATTGCTGAGTAGCAAAGCGGTGTGAAGAGTAGGTCTACTAGAAGTATGATTAGTATCTCTAGTTAACATTTTGTTTAGTATTTCACTTGTTAGGTTATGTTTACGTGAACATCATACAACTGCACTACTATAGTTGGCAAGCTCACATAGGAAGGGAGATTACCGATTAGTCTTCATTATTTAACATGAAAGATCCTATATTAAAGGAGGCTAGTTCCCAAACTGCTAAGCCCCCGCTGGAAAGTCTACAGCCTTATTTATAGAAGATACACAGTCTTACCGTCAGCAGGTTAAAACATGCTGTTCTACTTCAACTGCAAGGTTCGTGTTTATTACTATAATAAATTATAGTGGGCTCTGTACGATTATTAAAGGTCCATTATAGTGAACCATAAGTTGGAGTTTTTAAATTCAAAATCATCAAGAATATAATTTAAAATTTCACTTATATAACTGTAACAAAACTATAAAGAGACTTTGTAATTTTTTTGTTTACTTATAGTCTACTAGAACAGTTAGTTCTTCATCTATTAAATGACAATTCAAATACCGCAGAACGATCACCATTCAGACCGAATCTTAGAAATAGAGAGATCCACGTTTTTGGCATTTTTCGTGAAGCGAAACCTTTATATCCCCTTTCTCCTTGCATAGCCTACTTCTTTTTGTTTTGTACCTCTATTCTTGTAAGTATTTACTAACCATCCCCAGCCCTCCAGGATGTCCTATGCCTACTAATTCACCTGTCCCTGGAGAGGTTTAGGCGGACTTCTCTCCACGCAGTCCCGTATATCACTCAGAGGCACTTAAACCAAGAGCTGGCTAATTTAAATACTTATATAGGATAAATGGTGCAGGCCGTGTAAGTGTAAGGTGTGGGGTCATCGCTAGCCCATTAAACCTGGAGCAATTAAAGACCTCTTGAATTTGCCGTAAGTTACAGCAACAAAGTACGCCACTGTTAATTGCCTTCCAGCGCCAGTTCCAAGAAATTTAAATGCCTTGTGTTTTCCAGTGGCTTCTGTTTTATGGCATCTGGAGCATTCCAATCTTTAGATAAAAATTATCCGTTTCCTTTTATGAGCGTCATTTTTGTAAGATAATTTTCGTATTCAAAGTACGCTGTATTTATTCATATTTAGCCAGTTCCATCAACTATTGCTGTTACTTAATGACATTTATTTGATTTGGAGCATTGTTATAGCTTTGTAAACGTGATACTTGCACACCTAAGTGCGTAATAATGAGACTATTGTTTTGACGCTCATAAAAGGCTCATTATTTGGAACTATGTAATTTATAAGTAATAGGCCCATGTTGAGAGCTATCAATCACCTATACTGAGATACAAACTGAAACATGGCGTTAGTTTCTTATGTATCTCCCATGGGGCAATCAGGATCCATGTTCTAGAAATCTTGTTTCCACCAAGACTCTTGGATTGAGTATCACCCACTTCTATATCCTTATTTGTGGTATTAGTGATTGCCTATCAGAAACATAACTAAAAGCCACTAAAAACAAAACTAAACAACTTCAGAACATCAAGAAAATGTTATCTACTAAATGTTAAATTGTAATAGGTACAAAGTATAAATATGTAAGTATAAAATGATAAATTCTTAAAAAAACATAGAAAATATAAAGTAATATAAACATCCTTCTTCTATTTCACACTATACATTGCAGACAATAAATCAGTTTATTTCCCAGTACAAAATACATGTACACCGTTTGTCATAGCTATTACCAATTAAATGTTTAGTATTTTCTATACAAGAAGCTAAATTGTGATAGAGACCACATTCTTCTTCTTCTTCATTCATTTTTTGTTTTCTTCTACTTATAAGCTCATGTCTGGTGCGATTTCAAATCTAAATTACCAATACGCTCCAAAACAATAATGAAGGTGGTAACAGAGTTCAGCAGCAGATCATGAGTCACTATATCCTGGACTTGTAAAATTCAGGTCATTTCTGAGACCGCGGTCACGTGAGGCGGTTAATGACGTTCTTACCCTGTAGTACAAAACTTGTTTCTATTCTTTCGAAAGAGTTTATTCCTGTTTAAACCTATCGACGAATCAATCATTGATAAAACAAACGGGGATGAAGATATTCCTGGTATTTCCAGAGTGAAACAATTAATTCGATAATTATAGCAGATAACCATGTCCATATATATATAAAACGATTCATTATATATACATAAATTAGAAAAATAAAATCCGCGAAAGAATTCGAAGACTGCAAATGAGAATGAAACTCAATGCTGCTGTTGGGGCATGAGAAACGAATTAGCGGGCTGCCGATAGGCAAATTTGGCCAAACAACGTTAAGCCGAGGGAAGGGGTGTTCGTGGCCTTATACAAGTGTATAATATGCTTCAAAATTGCATCCATCCGTCACTCCAGTAAAATAAATTCATTGTCTTCTTGTACTGATTTACATAGACCGAAAAAGGAGAAGCGAACAAGTGTTTGTGTTTCGGCGGATTAATGGGCTGATAAACGATTTTGGCCCAACAATGCGGCGCGCCAATTAAGCACACCCACTAACTAAGCGTGCGTTATAACTCAAAATTCAAATAATAAATCAAAGTCGGGTCCGTTTAAAACATTTCACTCAGTTGTTGTACGGACCGGTAAAAACGGCAAAAGGCAACGAGGACAAGGTGTAAGACAAGATACCGATAAGCCCGTTTCCGTCAACGGAATGCCATTTTTCGTCCTCTTCAAAGACGGACGGTTTTGAAATACTGAGGTGCCCGTGGCGGCAAAAACCGCGCCAAAGAGCGCGCTTGTATATCGTGTAGCTCGGTGGCGATTAGTGACGGGTTTTTGCGCAAGCTACATTTCTGATATGCGCGGTATGTAATAACAATAAAGCGGCGATTTATGATTTTAACGAGCGAATCCACATAGCAGTGCGTGGCCTGAGTAGATGCCGCCGCAGCGGGGACCCGCTGACAATACACATTTACTAAACGACGGCTTTTTTCCAAATTTGACACTTCAAATTAAACATTCCCCAACACATCCGTTTCAGAAGAAGAGGTGATTTGGGATTATTTTTAATGGCATTCAAGGTCCGCCAGAAAAGATTTCGACTGGTCCATACCTGCATCCGTTGGGTTACAAGAGAGTTAGGTTAGTTTTGGTTGGGTTAATGTTATTTTATTTGGGGTTTTTTAGTTGCCGTTCACTCTAAAAAAATTGTTATAATTGACTGTAACTTCACTACCAGCTAGAACCAGTAGTTGAATTTACCTGGATTTAAAGATCTAATGCAGTTTTACAAATGAACAATATCTTCACGTATGAAAGTGTCGATTAGATATTGAAAAATCAAGAATCGATGTGAGTATTCTAGATATCAATGACGTAGTCACGGATAAACTAATGTATACAGAATGTTCGTCTTCATGCTAAACAGTGTCACCTAAATTGGGGACCGTCCGGTTTATCGAGTCGAGCATTGGTGGACTAAGCGCTGTTGTCAGATTGAGCCAGTCCACATTCCAGACAATATAAAAGAGATGTCCGATATTCTTAGTCATTCGTCGCACGCACGGACCTGCAGTGAGCGCCTGTTCCAGATGAAAAACGCGTAACAGTCAGTCAGTGACTGCTCAATGGTCATCGTCATAGACACTACTGGAGATGTCGATAAAGAGCTCGAGAGGTAAAAGTTAAAGTTCGTCTTATTTTACCAGGCGAAGTTAGAGCTACGAAGCCCTCCCTAACACTTAACCTGGGGACCAACAGCTTAAGAGTGACTTCCGAACCACGGGAGCGGCAGGGCAAAAACTGTTACTGGTCTTATCGGGAATCGCCTTAGCCCCTTAACTACGGCCGATCCAAGGTGAAAGGAAGTCAAATATTCTCGCCTTGGAATTGAAACACAAGCTAATCACCTCATTAATAAAAATCAGACTTACCTATACGACGTGTTTCTGATTACATGAAAACATGTTGTCACCCATGTTACTATGGTCACTGGGATATTACAAACAACTCTCTTAGGCTATGTAAATATCAGTTAGTAACCAGACTACAGCAATCTTCCACATGCATCATATTAAACTTAAAGTAGATAGATAGTTAATTGTAACAATGCCTTACTTACGAAAAATGTATTAAATTACAATATGAAAATTTGTAATAATCCGTTAATAATAATAATAATTCTTTATTTCCCAAACAATACAAAGTATTTACACGTGAATTAAGGAAATTAAACTACCATAAGCCTGTAAGTAGTCGCTAGGCTATTTTACATAAATCGAAAAATATACAGCAAATACAGTTCATTCATGGACATTTGATGCGGCATCTGTTTATAAGCCCTCTCTTATAATGGATTTCCCTCCCTCCCTAGAAAAGCTCATTGACAGTTGTTACAACTTATGAAACATCACCGTTACGTTCTGAAGACAATGTCTTGTGGTTGAAGACGTACCTCTCTTCACCTACGCACCTTCATATCTTCATAAGGTGGCAGATCAGTTTATCTAAATATGCCTTAAAAAGGTTTCTTTGGATTTTTTTCACGAGTATTCCCTTCAAAGGTGCTGTTCATGTATTAATTCGGTCATAATACGTGTCATAATCATCTCCTAGGCTTGTGTGATAATGTGAAATACAACCCTCTTTAAAAAGATTAAAACTTAATATCGTCCTTTTATAAATAATGAAGAAGCGAGAACACTTTAATGACAGAAAGAAGTGACAAGCCCGCCAGTGCATCAGTTAGAATATAAACTAAAATCTATATAAAGAAATAAAATAAGTGATGGAGGTTGTGACTAAGGTGCCAGGATTTTTAGGCTAAGTTAAAGATAGGACTGGTCCGAATCCTGGTACAGACTGGACGTTTTCATAGGTAATGGTCAACTTGCACTGCACAGGTCTTTCTTCTTACTCTGTCTGAATAACTTTTCTCGACAGATCTATGTTAAATGGGATCTAAGGAGTAAGAAATAAGCAGTGTAAGGCTAAGAAAGGGATCAGCCTTGCCTTAAAAATAAAATAAAAATATTGGAAAGCACAATAACTTTTTGTTGAGGTAATTTTTGCTAAAAATCCCTTTGTGTTTACTGGATATATATATTTGGTGTTGCATTATACAGAAATTCATAAATATTCTAGTCAAGTTGGTCTTGTTTAAAGATTTAAATACGAAAAGTAAAAACTGATTTTCAGTTGGAAAATATTAGAAAAAAACCAACTTACATAATGTCATATCCTTTCAAGTTGTTATGATGGGAAAATCGGTCCATAGATAGAAACAAACTCAAGATTCCCAACAGAACCCACTCAACCAGCTAAAAAGTCAACGAGTCACAAACATACCTAACACAAAAAACCTCATAAAAATGATCAAATAAAAATAAATCAACACCTTAACAAATCAAAATTATTTTTAATGCCGGGAATATTTTCTGGCCGGTCGTCACATTCCCCTGTCAAGCGGATATATAGCCTTATTAGTGCCAGGTTAGCCCGGGGCCTGGCCGTGTTAGGATCTGGCCTAAAAACCATCCCGTTGACAATACCTCTTTATCACCAACACTGGAGTCCAGCTATAATGAGGCTTATGACTGCCTCTGTGGGAAAGGGAGTCGGATGGACGATTTATGCCTTTTTGAAAAACTGACAAAATCTCTTCCTCTATCGGGAACGTTTGTATCGTGGGCCACGCCACTTTTAATTGGGCTTACTTTACCTTCAGACAGAAAGATATGGTCAGGACCGAAGGATTTTTGGAACAAAGTCTTGGTTCTGAGTTCAAATGTGATCATTTGTCGACCTATATCGCTTCTACTCTTTTTTGGGAAACACTTAATAAAACTAGTCATGTTTTTTATAAACATTCAATGGATTTTTCATATTTCTTTAAAAAACTTTTCAATGTGCAAATAAAAGTACTTTATAATCGTCCTTTCTTTATGCATTAATCGCAACTTAAGCCTATGTATGTACTCCAAATGTGTTAAGAATGTATCTTTTATGTATCTAGATATTTGTGTCTGAATCGCCAAAAGACTTTCCACGTTTGGGTCACCTGTAGTGTTTCTCGTGTCTCTTATAAAGTACCTGACGTAACTGAGCGTTTTTAGGTGTAAGGATTTTGAGCTTGGGTTTAGAGATAACGCAGGCTTCGAATCCTGGCCTGGACTGGAAGTATTTATCAGTAATATTCACCTTTTACTGTACTGGTTTTACCCTTATTCTGTCTAAATAAGTTCTCCGCACACCTAGAGTATATGGCAAGTGGGCAGAATACGATTAAGAAGGAGATCGGCCTATCTATAAATAGTTAGGCCTTAAACATTTTCGTAAGACAATGAAGTGTCGCGTTTAATTTGATCCAGTAAAATTGCATAAAAGTTTCATAAATTACATAAAAAAATTATTTATTGCTTAGCAGACTTTTACCACGAAACAAATCTCATGTTTCATCTCTCCTAAAAAAAACATAATAATATAAACCTTGGAAGTGTCGTCGCACAACCGCCTGACTTGAGACCCTCAGTACGCCGAGTCCAGCCGTACTAAACCAACAACAACGGCAGGTTTGTAAATCTGTTGACACTGTTATTTATCAACTCACTAACTGGCAAGCGTTGTTAAAAGTCCAATAAAACGTGCCATCGGCGACTGTGGTATACTGGCCACTGGAGGCTGAGTATCGAGTGTCGGCTACTGGAGAACGGCCAGTCATTGTCCAGCGTGAGTAACCTGGAGGCTGGAGCTTGGCCAGCAGTGCAGACTAGGAATTCAAATGAATGTTCACTAACTGTCGTCTGAGCAATAAACGCAACAGTTTGTAGATTTTAATTCAACTTTCCTCGTTTGGAGTCACTACTCTCTTCGGAGCTTTGCAGAGACAACTTTTCTAGAGTAAATCAGTATCAGAACTATAAAAACAAGCGGAGTGCACTCAATCAGTAACTTACTTGAAAATCAAAAGACAGAAGGTAAATTAACACATTTTGCTCCGAAAATATTTTAACTGGAAGAGCCAAGAGCTCACTAGCGGAACTGGCATGCAGCAAACATGATTGAGTAAAACTTACTCCCATCACTAATTCTTCATTAAATAGTATTTTTATAGCATTCTTTTAAAAGAGAAAACTGTTGTGCCTATCTAAGTTTCCTGCAGTAATGTCTGACAGAACAAATGAACTGTCTTATATTCAATACGATTCTCTTCTGAATTCACTCAATTTTTTTAATGATTCAGGAGTTACCAATTTAGAGCATCAGATTGTTTAGAGTTACTCCTTGTCAGATATTTTATTGAACAATTCTCAAATTCGTATATTACAATTAGGACTTGTTTGATTGTCCACAGAGAAGGCTTGTCAAATGTTTACAATAAAGGCTATAAGGCTTTCATAGTGAAAAATTGTCAAAGTGTACTACAATCAGAACTTGTTTGACAGTGTATAGAGAAGGCTTGTCTGTTATTGACAACTTGAGCTTATAAGAAAGTTTACAATGAAGAATTGTCAGAATTTATGCAATAATTATTACAGCTTGTTTGACAGGCTACAGAGAAAGTTTTTCAGATATTGAAAACGTGGGATGACAAGAAAGTTTACAGTGAAAATGTTTTAGAGTATATTACAGTTAGGACATTTTTTTAACTATACAGAAAATGCTTATCATTATACAGAATTGACTTGGGCTTACAAGCCTTTTCGCAGTGCAAAACTGTGAGAGTTTATTCAATTATGACTTGCTTGACAGTCTATCTATAGAAAAGGTTTGTCAGATATTTACGATGAGAAAAACGTCTGCTTTCGCTAATCCACATGGAAGATAAATCTACATCTATCTGAATACTAAGGGTAGATTAGTACTTTATTGGCATCTCAAAGATAAAAGAGAATACAAGATACTATTATAGTAACTTAAAGTAAAGATACTACTAGCTCAAGTAGAAGTAGAGAATAAGTTACTTAAGTACGTGAATAGAGTTGAGGTTTTTATTCTTACTTACAAAGTATAGTTTTGAAACTCGAAAGTACAAATGGATTGGAACTAACGGTCTCAATGTTTGGAAACAAGCCATACTTACGACCCCTAAGCTTGACATTATAACAATCCTACTTCACGAGTACTGGGGAGAGAAGGACGTCATGGGTTTCTGAACCCTGCAGTCTCCCGTGGACGCTACAGCAAGGGCTGAAGTTGGAGCCAGACCTGTGAACGCGTGGGCCGCGAGGGGAACCGGCGCCCTCCGGACCATTACCGAAGACACGTCCACGTCGTGAGCCTGGAAGAATAATGAAGATCACAACCGGACGTGTCCATGACTGCATAGGATCAATTAAAATAATTGCGAAGACAAAACGAGTAATTAATTAACGTTGTGTGGCCGAGGCAATTGCGCGGGCAATATGGCCGTGGAGTCGTGACTAGGGGCCCGCCCTGATTGGTCCGCTCATCGCCAATATAAATCTAATTATAGACCTATCGCCACTATGCCAATGCATAACGATAACCCGATTTGTATGCGATATTTCACTCCGGGTCGCGCCGGTTGAGTGTTTCGCCCCGCATACATTATTAATGAGAGAAAATATGTTATTTGCTACTCTGTGTTGTGACCCAGGAGGTGTCCTTTCCCAGGCACTCACTTCCTACCTCTATGTTCATAGCACACTGTTGAGGTCACCGAAATGCCAGCTGTATAGCAGATTACAGATACACGTTGCCATCTTGACAGAGGCAATAAATACACTCAATGTGGCCATTGTGGTGTTTGATTTGTCTCACTTAATGGTTTACTGTAATTTCTACACCAATATGGAACATAACAATGGAGTTCACCATCACCTGTAATGTTTGGCGTAATTTTGAAAGTGATGATCACAGAGATCAGAGAGGGAAACATAGATGTGTAAGGACTTTGGTTTTTTTGCTGATGACGTTAAGGCGAGAGAATATAGATGAGGTACAAGATGTGCTGAATAAGTGGGATACCAAGATGAAAGAGAGTTTGAAGTCAATTATTCTGAAGAGTGAAAAAATGGTGACAGGCAGAGATATACATTTGAATTTGAAAATATTGACGAAAGTATATGACTTTAAGAATCTGAGAACAATTTAATTGAAAAATGGTAAAGCGAAACAGGAGATCAATGCCAAATTGGAAATGGGAAGGAGATTCTTCAAGAGTGCGAAACACTTAGTATGGGAAAGAAATTTACCATGGAAAGCAAAATTAACCATCTCTATAACATACTGTAAACCAATTCTCATGTACGTAGCAGAGATATGGAAAATGTCGGAAAGAGAGTAGAGTTGGGTACAGGCCGGAGAAATGAGATTCCTAATAGCCATTGAGGGGAAGTCTTTAAGATATAGGGATTGAAACAATGAAATAAGAAGGTATGTAGAGGAGGGACGTTTGAGGAGAGTGCGGAAAAATCAGAGTGTATGGACATGTGTAGAGGATGGAGGTGGAAAGGATACCAGGGAAATTTGAGAAAGTGGTAGGTCGGAGAACAAGATGAAGACCTAGGAGAATGTGACTGTATGAGGTGAAGGTGGATGAAGAGAAGAGAGAAATTACTTGGGAGGAGATGAAAAGGGCGCAGATGTTGAAAGACAGATAGTGGAAAACCATATATATAATATAGTTTTTGAATGAGGTGAAGGTGGACGAAGAGAAGAGAGAAATTGCATGGGAGATGATAAGGGATGTTGAAATACAGATAGTGGAAAACCATATATACAGTATAATATAGATTATCATAATTTGTTCTTTATTATATTTATTTTAAACATGTTTATATAGGCATTTTTCATTTTTATTGTTCTTAGTTTTTTTACTGTATTTTTTCTAGTGGATTGTTCTTTTTAAAGATAAAAAGATCTCTAGATAAAGCATTTTATTTCACAAAATAATAATGACATTGTACAGATATTACATAAGAACGGTGGAAATAGTTCCCTCATGGGCACATGTCTGTGGGAGGGGAACGGGCCACTACCAGCCAGACGTAAATAAAGTAAAAATATTACTTTTATATAATCAAATAAAAATAAAATAAGTATATAAATAAACTTATGTTTCATAAACAATTATTACTCAAAGCTATAAACAATACAAAGGCATACTTTTATAAACTAAATTTCCTAACATTATAAGCCACATCATGTAAAATAAAAAAAAAAAAAATAATAATAAAGGGGTACTGTAATCCGCTAAAAAACTAAAACCTAAAACCTTGACACAGTTCACATATACAGACACTTGCTCACGCCCATAAGTACACGACATTGTTACACAAAGCATTCCACATTCATACACTATCGCATACACACTTACACAAGAAAGACGCGCTCGTCTCCTCACTCGCACACATGTCCGTTTAGGATACACAAAGTAAAAACACTTCTGGTCATAAACCTTCATATACGCATACACCTAGCATAAATAATGGGCGCAAGCACAGTAACTGTATATCACACACAACAACCAAAACACACAACACATGCATACACACACACACATCTCACGCACATTCAAACCTCACACGAATACACTCACACCTCATACATACCTCACCACACACTCAAACAAAAATAAATAAATGAATAAAACAAAAAATAATAATAAAATAAATAAATAAAAAATAATAAAAATTAAAACAACATTAAAACTTAAATAAACACACGCACGCGCGCGCGCACCTACACACACACACACACACACACACATATCACACAACATGCCACATCCATTCATCCCACCCCACCTTTCAAGCACACAAGCACCAACCTAAGTTAAAGTTTCACATTTTTACAAATCCAGAAAGAAAAAAACCTGAATATGACGGCACATCTAGATATTTAATGTTATTTCAGTGTACATAGATATTAATAAATTGTATATATTTTCCCTTCCTACCTCAACGAGCCATTTGTTAACACATTTTTTTAAATTTACCAATTGAGCATGCAGCTGGAGCTCTGATATGATTGGGTAAATTCAGGTATAAAACACTAGCAATATAAAAAAGGAATTGTTTTGTTTATTGATTTTGTGATTTTCGGTATCGCAATTCCAAGGTTTATTGACGTTCTCGTAAAATGGCTGTGAATTACATGTTTATTAACTACGGTTGGGTTTTTGAAAATATTTATAGCCATTACTCTAACATACAGTTGTGTAAGGGAAAAGACTTTAAATTCATTGAGCCAAAGATCTGTTGAATATCTCCTAATTGCTTTCTGTGTCGTTTCCAAACCAATTAAAGATGATTTGTATGTACCACCCCACGCTATTACGCCATATTGAAGTAGTGATTGTACATAGGCGCAATAAACGTTTCTAATCAGATCCTGCGTCAAGATTCTAATAAGCACTGAAAACATGAATATTAATTTTCTTAATTTGTTCCTAAGCTGTTGTATGTGCGGTACCCATTTTAAACGCATATCAAACACGACACCGAGATACTTAAACTCATTCACACATTCTACAACCTCACAAGACACACATCCAATGTGGTCACCACATGTATGAAGATGCAGATTAATGTATATCGGATCACGATCAGCCCTTAAAGATATTGGCATGCACTTTGTCTTCTGTAAATTTACAGTGAGTCAATTCCGACCAAACCATCGCTTGACAGTGAGGAAGCCGCGCTCAGCACAGCCGAAAACCTCCTCCCAGCTGGTTCCTCCAAAGTCCAAACAACAAAGCCGCGCGTGCCATCGGCGTAGTAGAACAATTGACCATTATCTAGATGTATTTTACCCAAGTTATTAATTTAAATTAAGAACAGGAGAGAGCCAAGTGTGCTACCTTGAATCACTCCATAATCGATCTTCCTTTTACAACTATTTTTCCCCATAATCGAAACTAATTGGTATCTGTCAGTAAGGTTTTTAATGTAACCCCATGAAAGCCAATGTTACGCTACAATGTTGTTATGCTACTTGTTGATTGTTTGTTATAGTTGCTCTTTGTGATTTAAAAAAAAAATATTTATTGCTGATCCGGTTGCTGATTCTTTTTTTCATGTACATACCTATTTGAGTTAATAGTAGAAGTATTATTTTGTATCTAAATCAAGTGTTTTTTTCTAGCTTGTTTATACTTATTATTGATTTATTTATACTAAATTGGAATTGTACCGTTAGGAGTAACAAATAAATAGCCATTATCTGAGTATACGTTGAACTAAGTTAACCAGACTACACAGGTCAGCCACACTCGTCTCTACACCCGTATAAGTGTAAATATTCAAGTAGGCGAAAGCTGTGTCAGCGTCTGATAACTCTGAATCTAATCAGATTTTACTGGAGTTGTCTGCAATTCATGTGTACTAGTGCTATGGCTTAAAAGATCCTGTATTAGCATCCTCTGTTATGGGCCGCTTGTAGATCATCTCATCTATCTTCTTTCAATAACTGTAAGACTCGTTATATACACCACATTAATCGTATATAGGCCTATGCCTATTATATACATATTATCTATGTGGCGTTTGTCCCGTAATGGACAAACTGAAGATATACCCACCCCAAGAGATACCCACCACTATATTCATCCCAAGATTGCCCACTACAATGTATATTTACACCAAGAGTCACTGACTTACATCGAGAATTAAATCAGGATGGTCAAAATGACGTAGTGCTTTATTCTACGATGAATGTTGACCAATTACACGCAATCATCTGTTGAAACTGAACCTGATCAAGATAAACAATGTGAGTACTTATATTATGACATATATTATACGTACTAGCAACCCTATGTCAAACACATTATTGGAGTACCGTAAATACATGACCTCTATCACCTTACACCAGGTGCAAGTTGAGTTTCTATCGGTCGACTACAATCGAGCTACACCAAGCGCGAAACGTTCAGCCTGGCTGTATCTAAATGGTTCAATTAAGATAGGCGCGGTGTTCACAACTGGTCCCAGTATTTACATGGTGTCTCCGAGAACTCTACACAAGGCTAGCTGGACGCACGCGTCCGTTGCTTGCCGTTACAGTTTTTGTTTTCCGCGAACACCGCCTCATCTGATATGCCGGCCGATCGTCCTTTTATTATTCCACAAAGTGATCGAAATGACGAGGCCTCAATCCGTTTTTGAAACCTGCCTCTCTATAAATGTAAAGGTTTCATTCATTTCTTCCATAAAGACCGGGATAAATTGGAGCATGTTTGACCACCTGCGACCGTCTCTTGACTTATAAGGCGGTCGAGAAAAACTTGAAAAGTATAAGAGACTTAGTAAGTCGACTTAGCCAGCATATATTGACCACTTTAACACCGTTTCTTAGAGAATTGTCATGGATTTAATAGAATTGTCTGCTTGTGGTATACCACACCCATTCCTTAGTCTGCTTGTGGTATACCACACCCATTCCATAGTCAGATTGTCTGCTTGTGGTATACCACACCCATTCCATAGTCAGATTGTCTGCTTGTGGTATACCACACCCATTCCATAGTCAGATTGTCTGCTTGTGGTATACCACACCATTCCATAGTCAGATTTGAGTGCTCCATGGTGAAGGATCTATATGAGTGATTGTAATATTTATTGATCGGTTACACACGTATACCAAGACAGCTTTTTGTAATCCTAGTTGCTAGGATCGCACACTTTATCTTGGAGTCCAAACCACGTAGTATGCATTTTAATACTCTTGGCTGCCAAACCAAGGTCGAATCAATGCCATCAGCCAACTCGAGTACTCTAGACTTGTACAGTAATTATAGTTTTAAACGGCAATCATTGAGTCTGCACCTTTACTTCAGATAACACAGCAAAGGTATCGAAGCACTAAACTAGTGTTGTTACTACCACTTACTCAAGATTCCTTTTCAGTTTTATTCGTATTATATTGCCTAGCCTGAAGTAAACAGTCATAATGTTTTAAGAACAATTGACACTGCATTGTTTACTAGCTTCTGGCTGGTGGTGTTATGTAAGTTCATAGTGGCCTGACAATTCTTTTTGAGTATTTCATGAAACAAGATAATGTCTCATCCAAGATGAATAAGGTCCCTGATATGGAAAATTCCATTGTAGTCATAAATGTTAGAGGTTATTTGTATCTACAATATTTTAATCACCAGAACTGGAAACGGTTGAAAAATTTTGTATAACATACTTGTTTGTGGCCATCATTGCGTGTTTCTTTGTTTAACAATCAATTGCAATCGTTAAATCGTCTCATTCAGTGTTAGAAAATCACCACTAAAGCTGTGCAAATAGAGTTTTGAAATATGTTTGTATAAAGTTAAATCATTGTTTATGCATTTAACAATCGACCATGTTAGACCAGTCCAATACAGCATTTTGCTGTTTACTGTTGTCATTCTCCCATTTTTGCTGCCAACACTTCCAATGTTTTTGATATTCAATGATTACTGCAGAAGTATTTTTAGGAGCCTTTTTCCTCTCTGATTAGGAGTGTCATTTAGCAATTCCAATTATTAATTTCGTTCAACTCTAATCATTACGTATTCTTGCCATTTATAAATTAGAATGCTCCTCTTTGTATACAGCTTGCTCAAGAAACCTTTGGATTTTTTACCTTTTTTATGAAAGAGAACCAGTTTTAGGAATACAATTGTAAAGCAAATTAAAATCAACTATAGCAAAAGTCCTTCTTTGACATAGCAAATGTCAAACTTTTCTAAAAATAACTATAATTTTTAATCAATCACTCAAAATTTTCATTCGGACATACAAATTTGAAAAAAAAACATTCCCTACTCCAATTATACAACTTCCAGCAACTATGTCAGCTTATCAGCTATACGGTCTCCCTCTTCTCATTCACCAAAAACTCGTCTATGCTATAAAATTCTGTTTGCTAATAGATTTTCACGTCACAGATCATTTGAAATATGGAATTTGAATGACCTACGACCCCATGACCAGAGATAATCTCAAAGAAGCATTTTAAAAGATGGTTTTGAGAAGCAACTGACATACTATCCGACCAGAAAAAGTCGAGTTTCCCGAAACACATTCTACACGCACACTTAGCATTGTATTTTAAACTTTCAATTCTGTTTATCATTTTACTAATTACGAGATCCAAAAAGTAGGGTTTAGTTACTTAAACATTCAGCACAATCTTTACACTTATAGTTAAAATTTTGATTATCAAATCTCAGATAACAGGTGGTATTGATAAAAAGTTCGGTAACTTGATCAAGAAACAGATCAGGAGATTAGGAAGGAAAAGCTGATTTTCCTCAATCGATAGTTTTAATACTCATCCGGTCACCAGAGTGTTCCAATCGTATCTACAAAACACTTTTCATAAACTTCCAAAGTCATAAAAATCCACTGCTCTTAGCGTCTGATCGAAAACCGGACTTGAACTATTACTCCAATATCACTAGCAGTTGTCTGTCCAGTTGAACCAGTAGTTGCACGACACATCGCCGGTTGGCATGTGTCAACTCCGGCCATGAATGATTCAACTACGGTCCAACTCATATACTCATAGTCGCCTTCCAAACCGAGCGCGTGCGTCCATCTCGTCTGTCCTTATCCGAGCAGATCTCTCTCTATCTCTACAACTGTAACTGTTCCGGTTGGCTCGACTTGGAAAACCGAATGGTCGAAAGTCGACTTTTATCTACGTGAAGATGTTCATAAAGGTTCTACACGTTGAACAGATTATTCTCCATGACCTTAAATTCCATGGAAAAAATTAGGTTTAGACCATCTGAAGTAATTCTCTCCAGTGTAAATTATTCGAGAAATTCGTTTCATTTGTATTTAGATTCATATATTTCATATCTTAAAATGTCCCAAAAATGAACAAGATGAAAAATTACCACTACTGTGTGTACTTAGGTGTCGTTAAAGTTGGACGGGGACACCGTCCAGGTGTTGCCTAGAGGATAGAAATTGTCAGTCAGTCTTTAATCAGATTAATACTCCGTAGTCAGTTTTATTCAGTTTCTGACCAAAAATAAAAATCCTCAGCATATATCTTTGGAACAGTTTGAAATAAAAGAATGTTCTTCGGTCAAGATTCTAGGTCTGACCTTGGACAGTGGTTTATCATGGTCTTCTCACATATCTCAGCTGTGCAGTAAGCTGAGTCGAGTCAGTTATGCACTCAGAACCTTATATCCTCTCATAGATTTAAATGCCTTGATTATGGTTTATTATGGATGTTTCTCCTCTGTCATGACGTACGGAATTGAAGTGTGGGGTGGGTCTTCACATGCTTTGAAGGTTTTCTTGGCGCAAAAATGTGCTGTCCGAATCTTGAAAGGACTACCTCCACTGCATTCGTGTAGAGGAATTTTCCGACTCCTTAATCTTCTTACCATTCCCTCCATTTTTATATTCAGGGTAATCATGACCACGATATATAATGCTGATGATCTCCCAGTTGTCGGCGCAAACCACAGGTATCCGACCAGGCATGGTAGGACGATATCCGCACTCCCCAACATCGCCTGACACTCTCTGAAAGGGGAGTATCTTTTACTGGACCTGTTTTTTATAACAAACTCCCTGCTGAAATTAAAAGTTTAAAAGGGGCTAGATTCAAGAAATCTGTCAGGAATTATTTGATCAGCAAGGAATTTTATAGTTTACAGGAATTCCTGTCTACTTGACCCGAAAAAAACAGATTTACATTGTCTTTGTTACTTTGTCATTTGTATATATTATTTTAACACTAGTTGTTTATTTATTTTAAGTTTATCTGTAATGACGAATGAGATATACATATTTTTGTATTTTATTCAGAATAAATAATGTCTATGTCTATGTCTAGTCCGTAATTCAGATTCTACGTTAAGTTCTAGGTCCCAAAGTTGCCCGGAATATTGGACTACAATAAATAGTAATTTCTAAAGATAAATCGATCTTAATTATTATTTATAAGCAACCCAGGTCATCCACACTCATTAATAGTCAGTCACCTTATAGTAGTTTCCAATTAAACCAAGCGTAACCTTATTTGTACTACTTAAACCATAAATGACATTTCAATCACTATTTAATAACAGGTTTTCATAATTCTTATTATGAGTTTAATTAATCTTTGGACATTAGTTTTTTTAGCATGAATGGAATGAAATAATTCTTTGATAAACATTCCTTATGCTCCCCAGTGCTTTTCTATACTAACAGATTCTGTACCCTCTTTGTTGTGATGTATCAAGTTAAATATAGATTTAAATAAATTTAATTTCCTTCACAAAAAAAGGATTCAGGTAAATAATTACGTTTTCATTCAGTGAAACAAGGAATTGGATGTGGATTGTTTAATAGTATTGAAAATTTCACTAACAGAAGAAGCACTGATTCCGTGTTACTAGCGCACGTGTTAGAAGCGCAGAAGGGTCAAAGTGTGTAAGCGCACACAACCTTTCTACATGTGGCCAGAAGGGTGTTAGAAGCGCACACGAGGGTCCGTCCAACCTGGCCTGCTGGCGGTTAGTTATAATACCCTGGCAATAATTCGATTATACAAGCTTGAGTGCACATCCTAGTTCAAATTTAAACATTTGTGGATTCAAAAGTGTCGTTAAAAATAAACACGACGAAAGATAAAGTAGGCAAACATTATTTAATTATGTTTTAGTTTTTGTCTCAGTTCAATACGACAGTGTTAAGTGTTTTAATCCCAAGCACGTGTTTAGTAACATTTAATTCCAGGCATTGAGTGTAATTATCAGCAACAAATAATAACATACTTACTACGAGACAGCAAGTGAAACGTTACTTTGAACTTAGTTGTTATTATATATAATTCTAATTTTATATTATTATTATATATTTTTCATTTTACTTATTATTGTATCCGTTATTTTTGTTAATTTTATTGAGGGACTAAAATTGAAAAATGCATTGTAATGTTTTAATTAGGATTAAAAAATGTTGAACAGTAGAATAATAATTAGAAAATATTGCTGACTATTTAATTTGTTTTATAAATTAACATCTCTTGTGCCAGCCGCTTGAATATTACTGGAATGAGTTATAATAATATACACATTAGCTCAATTAGTATCTAAAATTTACAGATCCTGTGAAATTCTGTGATATATCCTGCCTTTCGTCCTGTTCTCACTCAATTGTTTTATGTCTTACAGCATGCGATAATTTTGGGGAAAATTTTGGAAAGTAGTTAGAAGATGGTTTTTAATTAAATAATTGTCAAAATGTAATTGCCTTAAAGAGTATTAGACGCGTTTGTTAATAACAACTACTTCATTTGGTTATTTACATTATCGATATTAAGAAGGGGTGATTTAATAATCTAGTTTTGCTTGATTCTAAACACAATTATGTTACTACTGACATCAATTTATTCTAAAAATTTGGTTATTCTATTGCCCATTTGGTCGTAGGCCATTGGTGACATGGATACAGGTGTTTCACAATATCACTTAGACACATATTTGTCGGATTTATCGATTGGAATTTTGCTTTACCTCTGCTTGGAAAATCCTTTTGATTTACCTTCAACCACCTAGTAAGGGCATTCCTGTAAGTATGACTAAATGAACTTGTATAAGGATGACAATACATCAGCATCGGCTTCAGTCATTCAATTGAAACGTTACTTCCAAGTCTAGATATAAGTACAGAGATTGAAATAAAGGCCAATAAAATATGCTAACAAAATTGTTAGTAACATTTTTGGTATAGACGTCAAAATGTCAAATAAGTTTTATTATAATTTTATTTGAGAACAACAAATACCATTATACAATAAAATGTAGCTATGTTCATACATTTTATGTATGTTATATTTAATCAACACTGAGTTACAACCCGCGTTGTGCTATACTTTTCTGTAATACAAACTTTTGTACCTATTATTATTATTCAGAGCATTATTAAGATATGAGACGCCAACACAGCTTGTGTGTATTTTAGGGACAATATAAATTCTTACATGAGTGTAGAATGAATGTGAATGGCATGTAGTCTGGTTAAAAACTGAAATTGACTTATGCTCATAAGTCCATTTATTCACAGCCCAATAGCCAGGAAACTAAGTTCCAGATTAACGTGGAATCTGAATGTTATATTTTGCTTTCAGCTACGCCTAGTACTTGGCTTGTTGTATTCTCTTCCATGTACAACATCCGAACCCTTGCCACCCACCATCCAACAAAAACACCAAAGGCTTCTCTAGTAGTCCCCACACCGATGGGAAGCATTGTGTGGACTACGCAAAGCAATATCGGTCTAAGAGGACTACGAACATAGCCTATTGCCTACGATATCCACGCCACGTGTGACAACAATATTGTTTATGTATGAATCTGTATACATTTTAGTATTTACAGTAATATACTATTTTCAAGTAAGTATTTAACAATTAAAATTATATCTAAAGTGTATCTTAAGAATGAACTTTTTAATCTAGCAAATTATTTTTTTTGTATATATTCTAATAATAACAAATCAAACTATTATTAAAATTAGGATTGCATTAATATCAACTAAGTTAATATTTGTTGTGCCTTTCACTTGTTACGTCAAGTACTGTATAAACTACGTTATTAGTTGTTGCTTATAATTGCACTCAGTGCTTGGAACTAAATGTTGGTAAACAAGCGCTCCTTAACTTAGGCTTAAAACACCCAAAATTATCGTATTGAGGTGGGACAAAAACAAAAACTTAATTAAATAATATTACTTTTTCATTTGTTATGTTTTTTTCATGAAATTTCAATCCAAAAAAGTTTAAATTTGAACTAGTATGTGCACTCAACCTTGTATGACCGATTTACTGCCAAGAGATTATACCAGAAAGCCGGTAGGTCAGGTTGGACCCTCGTGTGCGCTTCTAACAACCTCTGGGTTCAAGGTAGAAGGGTTGTGCGCTCCTAACACTCTTTGACCCTTCTAACACGCTTTGACCCATGTGCGCTTCTAACACGTGCGCTAGTAACACGACGTGGAAGCACTAAATCTTAAAATATAAAATCCAATATTATTACAAAATGTTGCTTCATCAAAGACATTTTAAGAGTTTGATTTGTGACTAAATCACATGGCGCCATGAGTGGAACTAGTCTATTTCTAAAAATGAAGGTGTTAACAACAACTTAACGAAGTGTGGAATCGAAGGACTTCGTGGAATCCAAACCACGTAGTATTGGTCTGATTTTCAGTTTATGACATTCAGTTACTTTTCTACACAATATCTTAACCTTATTGTAATCCAACACGGACACCCCAAACTTCTCTAGTAGTGTCCACATCGGTAGTAGGAAGTAACCATTGAGCAACCTATCACCTACAATCTCCTTAACAATTAGTCCCCAAGTAGCTGGGTTACAGCACTGCGCTAGTGGTGTCGATTAGAGTTTGAGCGATATAGTCGTATGGGCTACGCAGGGCGAAATGTCGCAACTCGTGCACACTTTTTATCAAAGCAATTAGTAGCAACCACACCAAATAGTTCTTCCTTGCAATGTTCTTGAAACTTTAATGCTTGAAAGAATGTTTTTCCCTGTTGCAAGTATCATCCAGAGGGAACGTTAACAGGAAATATCCATTAACCCTGGAAGCAGGAACCCCCAGGGTTTATATAATACTTGTTGTAGATATTACAGGTGCCATAATCGTCGAGCAGGTGGCCTACAACAATTGTTACGGTTTGTGAGCATAAATTTAATGAAAATGTCAGCAGGGCGACCTTTGACAGTGGTGTGGATCAATATTTATGGAGTGGCATCGTTTCCTGTTGGAGTCACAAGCGAGCAGGTGTGGCCGATCATACGGGCGGTCGTTTGTCTCTAAACTAACACATTAGGAAGTCAATGATGATAAATATATTTTTTTTTCTCTTTATTACAATTTCTTTCAGATATTTAGTGTGTCAATGATATATTTTAGATTGGATACACTTTTTGTAAATAGAATTGAAATGATCATTACTTCATTGTAAAAAGTTATCTTACTGCACGTATCCTTACAGTTTTGAGACTAAGTCTAAGATTTTTTAATCATTCATAGCTGTTTTTAGACTCTTTCTAGTAAAAAAATTTAATTTATCAAGTTTTTTATCGACATATTGTTACGGTCCAAAGAGTCAGAAATAATAAGGCGATTCCTTTTTGCGGTGACTAAATGTAATTTTTTTGGTCCTTTACAAATTAACTAAACGACGCACTTTGAGAAATGTACAGATTTATAATAATACATATACTATTTAACACTTTAAATTAAACTACTATTATTGATACCACTTGTCACGCTCGAGTTAGTGTTCGCTTTGTTCGTGAACTGTCACTGTTTGACACTATCACTTGGCTTCGTTCCCACTGCAACTGACTCAACCACTCTGTAGACGATCACTCTGACACATTAGACCAGACTAAAGACCAGAAAGTTCTGGAGCTATAAGGTTGAGGTGTTCTGGAAGGGTGATCAAGATAATTCTAGACGCCATATCAGGAAGGTTCTGGCTACACCTACAGGTAAATTAACTGCCATTCTAGCACCTTCTGGGAGTAACTGGGTTGGCCTACAAAAACCAGTGCGCAAGTATTCTTACCCGCGCAGGTAGGACGCAAAATTATACGGTTGGTTCAGTCGACAATTGCCGTTATCCGAAACAATGTGATAGTTTCCGTCATGTGACAGATTTATTTTTGTGGGAACAGATGATCAAAAAGTGGTGGAACACCATTCCTATTGGGAATAATAGTATAATATTCCAGATATAGGCTTAGTGCATAAACATTATGTTTCGCTTCACGAAAAGCACAAAAACATGATTTTCTATTTCCATTATTCAGTCCATAATAGTGATCGTATCATAACACTTCAAGTGTCATTTGATGGGCAAATAACTGTTCTAGTGGACCATAAATTCGTTTTTGATAGTAAAAATTTATTATTTTTATAATTTATTCACAGGCAAACATGTAAAACTTCAAATGTATTCTAGATATTTTTAATTTAAAAAATTCAATACCTTAAGGTCTACTATACTGGACATTTAATGAGCATAACTAACTGTAATAATAAATACGAACCGTGCAGTTGAAATAGAACATCATGTTTTGGCCTGCTGGTGGTAAAATTATATGTTACCTATAGGGCTGTCGACTTCCCAGTGGTGGCTTGGCACTTTGGGAAACAGCCACTTGTAAGGTTCCATGCAGGAATTTAGGAGATGCTAGACAGTCTCTTAGGGCCAAGTTGTTAAGTACGTGCCAAACGTAGAGATATGGACGAAAATTAGGAGCGTAAGAGTGTAAATGAACGAGTTTGGTCATTATTACTAACTAAGGTCGACTGTTCTTCAGATATAGCTATTTATTAAGAGGCCAATATCCTGGACAACAAAGGACCTACAGCTTTATTTGGAAACCGAACCCCAACACAAATATTTGTATAGTAGTGGTCTGATTTTCAGCTAACTGACAGCCTGGCTCTCAGTTCTTTTCTATACACAACACTGAAACTTGTCTGCCACCCAACATGGACACCCCAGACCTCTCTAGTAGTGTCCAGGTCGATAACAACCACTGAGCGTTTGCCGTGGATGAGTGAGCATAGAACACATCTCCACAACACTTTGTCTCTAAGTAGATTGGTGATTGGTTTTAAAATTGCACAAAAGGTTTCAACTTCGTTACCAGGATTCGCCAATCGTAGTATCCAAATTGCCTCACAATGCTAGTTCAACAGTGGGAGGTTTGAGGTGCAATTTTAACTTCCGCCACCCCGGGAATCGAACTGGGACCTCAAGCTCCCGAGGCAACTACCAATATACCACTCGATCACTGGGCACTTTAAGAAGAATGATTAGAAACTGTTTGAACGGCTTGCTAGTGGCAGTGACACTCACACACCAATTTTGGTCCTATGTGGACTGGAACGATCTGACAACCCCGCTCAGTTCACAAACACTCGGCGCACTGCGTAGCGCACAGTCCACAAACTATTGAAACTAGCTTGCCACCGTTCACATAATGGAGAAGAGCAATTTTTACTAAGTTAATTTATTTGTTGCTATTAAAATTGTGTGGTTTTTCAATACGTTATATATTTTTTGCACTGCATGAACCCGGCCATACCCGATCATCCTTAGTTCGTCAGTTGACCAGCTAGGGCGCTGCAGCCGCACAGAAGCCGGGGCCAGGCCAGACCCCAGACAACCCACACAAATCAGCGCGGACAGTTTTGTCACCACATTATAAATCTATATTATACTGGACCGGGCAACCGTCGTCGGGCCAATTAGATGGGAAATATTTGTGTTGCCTGTGTGTGCGCGTGTGTGCGTGAGATGGAAGGGGGGAGTGTATCACGACCAAAAATACTACCTTGTCACGAGGAACAAGTTTGGGTTTTTGTCCGGCGCGCCGTTGTTTACCGAGCGCCTTTCATGAGCTCATTATATTTGTCCGATAATCGGCTGCGATGTGTTTATGAACGGCGTCGATAATAAATATAGGAGTGCCGAGTAAATCTGCATCTCGAGTAGGTGTGGACTGCACTCGCTTGTGTTCTCCGATAAATCGGACATACCCTTCTTTTCTGTCGACCCCTCTTTGCTTGTTTGTAGGAGCGCTTCGCGAACATTATTTTATGCGAATGTTGAGTGTAAACCGTTCACGTGATAAGCCCACATGGAGTCCAGGGACTTAATGGGCTCCAACAGGCGACTGGAGAGATTAAGCTGTAGCTCCCTTTGCTTACAATATTGTTCAAGGGTGGTTTATCTTCAGTTTTGATCCTGTACCTAGCAAGATAAAGATCTCATCTCGAAGTTACATTACTACAACCCAACACGTCGGTTGGTATTGATGTACGTATCACAGCACCAACAACAATATTACTAGTTGAGTATTAAAAACTCCCTCTAATTATGTTGACTTGAAAAATATTCAACTGGCACAAGAAATATAGACGACCCAAATTACGTATTAGAAGGACAGTAAATTAACATTTTCAATCATTACTGTAGATATTATGCTGTATCTTTGTTTCATGACAATATAAAATTTTAAAAGAATAAGCATCCGTTATGCTTATTAAAGAATTAAAATTCACAAACTAAGGGCTTGCATTTTAAGAAGAACTAAGTTGAAATAAAATTTGTAATAATTATGAATTAACGAAGAATATAGAATGTGAAGACAGGGTTTGATCAGCAAACTATAATGAATCAATTAATTATTAAGTAATTTATTGGACTATACATGTTCTATCGTATCGCACTGAAGCTTCCCGCAAATTCCTTATGTAGTAATATCACATTTAAATATTGTGACACCATCATCTATAGGTTTGTTAGATTAGATCTATATATTCCGTTGCACGCTCCACACAAATTCATGATTGTGGTTACGATAAACTTAGTAGTGTTGTAGTTGCTTAAGATAATAATCATATTTTTTATGATAATGATCACGGTTATGATAGACGTGGTATTGTTATTTCTGCTGAAGATGTTCATGGAGAATCTGATGGCAGTGATGAAGATGATTGTGGTTACGATAAACATGGAAGTGGTCCAGCTGATGAAGATGTTAATGATTATTCTGACGACAGTGATGATAATAATGACAGCGGTTGGTGGTAGGTGATTATTATTATGTTGATGATGATTGTGTATATGATGTGGTTGTGTATGGTAGTGGTGTAATTTCTGAAGATATGAAAACAGCATTCTGAATGCTATAGCGAAATGAAATATATATTAGGCGAAGATTAGGAATAATGAGACTATAACCCTAACCTTATAATGGTGGTTCTTGTCTTGTTTGTAAGGTGTTATGATCATACTTTATAATAGTTCAGAGGCATGTTCAAAAATTCTTCATAAAGCAATATCCTATTCTTGGACACATTCAAGGAGTATCAAAATATTTTTCGCTCACCTTCATATTTACAGAATTTTAGGTAGACTTATGCATATTTGCAGTTTTGGTTGACAAATAACTCCAATTCCATTCTTACATTCCCTGACTCGTTTTTTTAGTTTAAGAATAGTTTAACACTCCATTTACTTTACCGCTTGAAAATGTATTTATCTTTGACACTCTAGTAAACATTATTGTCTTGCGTTTTATTTCAAGTTACTACCAAACAGAACACCGAGGTGTTGTTTCTACTCCAAGAGACCACCAAGCCGAGTCACACGGTCCACGCCTCCATTAGACCTTACCCATATAGTTATGAGGTAGGCAACCACTTACAGCAGCCTTCGCGTATCACGGCCTCATCGCATCCAGACTGTTTATGAGTCACACCCGGCCGTGTCGTCGCGGCTTTTTGTCCGAACAAGCGGAAACCAGTTTCGGTCCCAGCACCTGGTCACCGGCCGTTCTTCATAACCAGTGGCCTTCGCTTAGTTTCATATTAAAATATGCATGCATTGTTCTTCAGGACGCGTTGTCACTTATCAGAAAAAAACACTGACAATACGAGCATGATCGATTGTCATTCTTCCCGACTCGACGATCCGTGGTTTGTACTCGTTCGTCCGCTCTGACGACTCTTCGTCTCTGTCAACGTGAGAAGGTGGATTGTGATAAATGTCGGACCATTTCACTTATACCACTATTATGACAATTTTTTTAAATTAACCGGGAAGATATGTGTTGATTGTGAATAGTGTGTGTACCTTTTTGTTCATTTAACATTCCTTCATTTCTAATATTGCCATTATGGATACTAAAATACAGCAATAAACTTAAGATATTTTAAGAATGAAGTAGAAAGTTAGAAGTAAGAATGAAAATATTATTCATTTTTCCCTCATTTTCTGCGATTTCATCGCAAAGAACAGTTGGCTATACAGATAAACATTTTCCATTAGCATACAAAGCAACGGTTATTTTTACACTACCCAAGTGTATATAATTTTGTTTAATGTAATAAACTCTTAAGAAGTTGGAATTCAGTTTGAATATTTTCGATTAGTTTTGTTTTAAGAATTTTTCAAGCGTGACACTAAAATATCCTTCAAATCGAGATAATCTTTATGTATTTTGTTAGTTTTGGATTTTCTTTCAGGGAAATCATAAAAATAGATTTGAGAGTGATTGTTTTATCAATAATCAACAAATTATGAAAAAAAGTGAATTTCACTTATTAATTTTTCCCATCTTGGAAGTTACCACCATAAGACTAAATCCATACAACATAAATTGCATTACAAAACTATTGTATGTGTCCTCTGATCATATAATCACCGCGATCATTGTACTGGGTTGGTTATTAGCAAGACTACAAACATCAACTAATGTGGCACAGTATATTTACTTACCCTGTTGCCTTAACGACTGGAATTGTTAAACATATTCCAATTAAATAGGCAGTAAAAGCCATAGTGTTGTTTTTATATTTGCTAACTGCTCGAAGACACCTGCGCCACCTGTGCTGGTTATGACGTAGTACAATAGGACAGTCCGTGATAACGACTTAGACGTCCTGGACACCTGAGCCCAAGTGGCCGGTCACCTCCGATATTAATCACATGTTTTATTTAACGACCCGCCTACCACTTCATGTGGGTTATAATTTTATTAAAACATATCTTCTGTTGGCTACCTTCCCACGGTCGTTGTGTATAGTAAGCGTCATGAAAGTAAAAATATGTTATCGACTGTGGTTATCAAATGCTATATCACTCACAGAATTTATGAAAGTCAAATTCGAAAAATACTCCAACGAACGTTGTATACTTGCATTTTCTATGCCTACACGAACTTGACTGAAACCATTTCCTGCATTCTCATTGGTTTGGCGGAATAATCCACACTCTGTAGCACTTAAACAAGTAATTGCATTGCAATTTACACCTGTATGACTTATGTATATTGTCGGCAGGAAGGAACCCCCGAGATTAGCATCCGTTCTGTTATGATCTTTGTGAAGGTCCACCACCGGCATTTCTTCTCTCTACAACCACTTCATCACACCACAGAGAAGAAGAGGACAGAGGTCGCATTCAATAGTGCGCTAAATGTGTGTCGAGTAGTTCTCCTTTTAGCCAGGTTATGGAAGGGCAAGCACCTGCAGCCCTTTCCTTATCCCCCCCCCCAAATACTCAAGAATTAATGCAATATTCATGTACAGATGTACATAAGTTGTTATCTGTCCATAACTGCCTCTGAGGCGTTATCTCCAGCCATCTCCAGCGATCTCGGTTTCTTTTTCTCAGCGAACACACTACATTTCAGTAATGTTGTGTTACAATCCAATGTCATTGTAAATCCAATTCCAATAGAATTATCAGTGTAAATTGATACTTTAATCAATTTACTCCGTGTGTATAAATTAATTGAAGTGTTCTATTGTGTTATGTACTTTAAATGTATTCATAATGTATACAAGAGGAAAACTACCCTCTTAGTCTTGTCATTAAAAATATAATTCCATTACAATATAAAATGGCACCACATTCGTTTCTACTTGTTATATACTGTCCTTGTGAGATTGACAACCCCCACTTGTGGCTTATGCTTTGACTTGGGGGGGGGAGGAACTCTTCGAGAGAACGGGGTAGTATCCGATAGAATGTGGAACATTACACCCGGTTGGTGTTGATGATGGAGAAAGTCTATTTAAATCGATTTTCAAGACCTAACTTGAAAGTTAATGCCTCAATTTCAGTATAAACTTGCTATGGACTTGAGCATATCATATTTCTCATGTTCCTAAGCAGACGAGGGAAAGGAGAGGGTTTACTAACTCTTCGTCCTAAAGATAAGTCTTATGGACTTTTTGTTTGGAAATGTTGTAACATTAAACTTCATCTCGAAGATATTTGTCAATAGTGACTATACATTATTCAGAGAGAGTTGAGAGTAAAGCTCCACCCACTGTTGGTGTGGCTAAGCTGATTCACACACGTTTACGTGTTCACGATACAAAGCAGAACGTATGAGCAAACTATTGCCAGAGTCTCACTCACTGGGGAATAGGGATGCCAGTTAATTAGTCTTGCTGTAAATCAAGATTCCAAGTGGACACCCTTTTCACAATGGCCAGCAAACTTGAGACAGGAGCAGTCTAGGCGGAGGTTCACAGTCAAGTGTCGCTGAATAGAATACACAGGGTGAAAAAAAATGGAAACGCTTTCACAACTTTTGTGTGACTTTACTTGTAACAGTGAAATCTAGTAAATTATCATGCTTACAAAGAACATACTTTTTGAAGTCTATAGCGACAGGTCATCTTTTCAGGGGGACGACCCATGAGGAGTTGAGCGAAAATCTTCAATGTAAGCCTAGGTCGAGTTTGATATCGAATGAAAGTTCTATTCAAGAGAAACTGATTGCCGCAAACCGGACTTCGAAAGGTTTATCCTTTCCAGAGAAGCGGTCATTTTAATTTCATAGTAACTGATTTGAACAATATTATACGAGTTTCTCCGTTATTTAACTGTTTTAAATAAATTATTATGATCAGAAGTTATACTTTATGGAATACAAGTATTAAAAAATATTAGTTATCAAACTATCTATGGAGAAAAAAAAATAACGTTGTTGTGAAAGCGTTTTCGTTCCCCCCCCCCCCCCAACCTACAGTGTGAATCCACTTGTGTTTATCTAAACACCTATTTGATCTCAAATCTTGTTTTCAGTTGAGGATACTAAAATATGAAGTGTGACCTTAAAGAGATTTACAAAAGTAAGTATCGAGACACTTGGTTTTTTCCCTAATTTACTAACGTGAGGAACTTACTAAATTCCAGTGAACCACTCTCCAGTTTACCCGACTGCAGGTTTGTGCGTGAACTTTCCTAAACAAGTTAAGGACCGTATGTCAACACAATTAAATTGAGAGGATTCTTGCTTTGGAACTTGGACCGGACAGGGAAAAGCGTTAAACATTACCATCAAACATTTGGAGTAGGTGGCCTACATCAGTGCGAGAGAGCTTGAAATGCACGTCTTCAATGGTAAACTTAGCCAGTTCAGTCAAGAAATCCAGGTAAAACAAATAGATAGATTGAGTTGATGATGTAGAACTGAAATAATTGGTGAGCTCAGTTGAACAAGTCCACTCTACTAAACGTCGAACACTCAAGTTAGGACAAGTTGTATTCTAGTTAGGGAGTACTATCAGTGTGATGGCTGTATTAGTAGCCGAGAACAAATGGTCGCTCGCCTGTGTGGAGCTCGGAAGCGGCGAAGACCAGCGGGGAGCCTGTAGAGCGGCGGGGGCTCTCTTATCACCCGCGGCGGCGAGAACGGATTATCTCGGCCTAGTGATAAACTTGCACCTACCTCGCTAATACACACACACCACTACCTCCTACGTCACTGTCCTTTTTCCTGATTTTTCTGTTGTGTTTATAACTTTAATTTTGATACTTGCTGTCTCAAAATGTTATCTTTGTTTGCTATTCCTTATTATTTATCTTTTTTATACTTTTAATGTTGGTTCTTACTGTTCTTAATTTTATGTTTGTGTTCTTTTTTCTATTTTTTTCTTTTTTGTGTATACCTTTAATTTTGATACTTTATGTCTCAAATTATTATGATTGTGAGTTTTTTTTCTAATTATTGTATTTTGAGTATACTGTACCTTTAGTTTTGATACTTTTCATCTCAAATTGATTTTGCCTTTACATATTTTTTATATTCTATACCATGTGAAGAATAGAATAACAAGTTATAAATAATAATTATAATAATAACCTTTTTTATTGCGTCAGACAAAGTACATTGTTTTGCAATAGTCATAAATGTTAATAAATGTTTAATAAATTAAATAGTCTAAAATTTTCCATTCAATCATTCCATCAAAGTCACTTTCAAACATACAATTTTGCATTCAGAGGTCATCCATTCGAATTCTATCCACACACACACAGCTCTGGTCTGTGTGTTCATAGGGCCTCCCAGATGTGTGCCATAAACGCGTCTGTGCTATAAAATGCTTCTGCAATCAGAACTTGCTTCAGACGCGTTTTGAATGCCTTGAGCATTAGGGCACTTTTGACCGAATTTGGCAGACTGTTGACAAATTGGGCTCCTGCCTGTGAAGGCAAACGCTCATGAACTACCGTTCTGTGTTTACCAGTTCGGTAGTTGTCCCTGTCTCTAGTTGCATAAGAGTGTATGTCACCACCTCTTATGAGATTGCACTTTGATTTGAAAAAAATGCAGGTATTCAAGATGTAGGGACAGGGTAATGTCAACAGCTTCAAGCTTTTGAAAGCTGGTTTGCACGACTCTGTCATGTGCAATTTTTCGATGGTTCGGACTGCCTTTTTTTGAAAAATGAAATTTCTAGAAAAGGGTGCGTTTGTGCAACCTCCCCACAAGGTCAATCCATAGGAGAGGTATGGGTAAATTACTCCGTAATAAGCCGTCATCAGTACCTGAGACGGGCAGTATTCGGATAGTTGTCTCAAGACATAGATGCCTGAGGTTAGTTTTGAACACACACTGTCTACGTGAAAACAACAGTGTGCAGTATTACTAAATGTTTGCAGTATTACCTTTGGATTCGTATAGATAACATATTCTTTTGATAATTCTTTACGCTGTAAAGCGCAAAGATGAATCCATAGTCATTATTTGTTACAGTCCATTTCTATAAATAATGACAATCCATTTCTATATCGATTTTTCAACTCGATCAGAAGTGGTCGATGACAGTCGATTCTGATGTCACAGTCTTGATTCTTCAGCCTCTGACCTTCCTCAGACATAATGTCAATTCTGTGTTTACAGTTGAAATGAATATGAAAAAGTGTATTCCCTTTTTTGTCCTTTGAAAAAGTGTAATTCTTGATCAAATATTGTTTCTCTTTCGATATTAAGTACTAGTTATTTTGTTTATGATCTGTGAAAAATCATGTTTTTTGCCTATATATTAAGCCTACTTAAGCGCTTAACCTTATACAGCCAGTTTTTTTTCAATATTCCACGAAAACATATTTCAAGATAACAATATCGGCTTTACAATTTTTAAAATGATAACCTTGTGATAAGTAAAATAATTATAAAAGCAGCCTTACTTTTGGTACAATACCTGAAAACGTTTAAACGATTTATCGTGTTTCTAACATTGTTAGTACCAATATAAAAATCCCCAAAATTAAAATACCAACGATAACCTTCTAAAAGGTCATTTAATGTTAGGACATTTTAACAATGCAAACGCAGTGCAGCTTATGGAACTGCTCTCTGACATTTTCATTCTTCTTGAACCCACTCGAATTGAACATACAGAAAATAAGAAGAAATATTTCAAAATACCACCACGCCGGAGTGTTTTTTTTTGGCTCCCGCCCGTTTTAATTAATACAATTCCCATTTTAACGGGCCATTCCAGATACAGCGTGTAATTTATTTGGGTGAGGAAAACATCTCGACCAGAAGCCCATAAATCTATCGATTGATAAGTGCTGAGAGAGGACTGTTAAATCAGTGCTGCGCACAATACCACAGGGTATATGTCTAATTAATTTACATCACGGACAAATAAATCATTCGTTAATGGGCTCTGTAAACTGAATATCTCCATAATCTGATTAAAAACTGGTTATGCTAAAAGGGCAGCAACGAGCTGAGGATAGCCGGCCAATGTGACTGTGGTCGGTGTTGTTATGACTGGTAACTACCCCCTCACTGGCTTCCCAGAGGACTTACTCAAACTGTGATGCTTCTGCGTGATGAGAAGGAGATAAGGGCTGGTAAAAGAAAAGAGATAGATCGTCAGTATAGAAGTTCTCAAACGAAATTTGGACTTTAAATCTCCGGAAAATTTTCCTTCTTGAGTTGGGATTTTTAGTACCAACTTTAACATGGATAGATTGGGAGAAAACGTGTAATTTTCCCAAATAAATTCATGTAAAATTATTTTCGGTAAAAATTGCAAATTAAACACCTAAATTTACAGATAAATTCATATAATATAGTCTTAAAATATAACAATCAATAAGAGAAATGAGATAGACCGTATTGGTAAGAGTTCGTGAAGATGTACTGTGAATCCACAGATAGTCCATCTTCGTAGTAACGCCATCTTCAATATGTTATAAATTTTGTTAAAAAATTATATGAGTATCTCAAATTAGTTCAACAGCTAAATGCAGAACACATTCTTAAAAGATATTAACCAGTGAAAGAGAAGACAGTTAATTAATTTATGAGTCCTCAAAGGAAATTTTAACTTTAACATGAGTAAGAACATCGGTGGGAGAAAACAAAAATATATAACTATCTCATATGAGCTGAAGAGATTTTTTTTATTTTCACTCATCACTAATCAAAAGATGATTCGTCAATTTAGGAATCCTCAAGGCAAATTTGGACCTCACAGGAAATTCATAGAAAATATTAGAGTCTATACATTGAATATTATATCAATTTCAACTAAACGTGTTTAATATATTTCCAAAGTTGAATAAATTAATAGAATTAACTAGTTTTCACTCACTACAGATTTTTCATAATCATTTAACAAAAAATAACCCTTTTTGACGAATCGTTTAAACTAATGTTGAAAATTAAGTTGATAGATGTTTCTTTTTACTTAAACATGAAGTACTCCAATATTCGACCATTACATGATTAGTGGTTCCATCAACAGGAAGACCAGTAACATTCATGGTACATGACTAACGATGAGAGAATACTCAATTCTCTAAAACAATCCTCAAATGAATATATAACGCAAATCTACATGTTTTCACTAATTTAAAGACATTTTCAAGTAGCCTATTTTTGTAAGCAAACTCTGTAACCAATTAATAGTATACCATCAACCTAACAACGTCGTTCCTTCAACTGCGTAACTCTTCCAATCGCCTTCTTGCCAAACAATACAGCAAACGACCAGGCGAGAAATCGTGGCAGAATTGTGAGAAACGCGTCCGTGCGCGCGACGTACGTCAGCTTGGATGCATATTAATGGCCGTGATCTGGGGTTGAACGGCTAACGACGAGCGAAGCAAGCGAGCGTGCAGGGCTGTCGCCAGGTAAGGCAAGCAGGGACGTCCGTCCAAGCCATTGCAAATCAATCGAAATAATGAGGGGATAATAATAATGGTCATATGAATGGGCTGGAGTTGCACGCGCGTGAGGTTTTGACGCGCTGACATGGAGAAGATGGCGAGCCTGCCGTCTTTGTCTTCGGTTCCACGACGTACGTCCCTTCTGAGGGCCGTCAGCACGAATTACGATTCCAACTAATCTGGAAACGAAGTCTCATACTTTGGCTTTTCCTTTTCGCTTAAACCCCTTCAGTTCGTCAGTGTAGGAGTTAACCGCAGGATATTTCGACTTTAGTCCACAGAAAATGATATTTAGTATTAACTTTAATGTGGGGTTGATTGGGAGAAAACGAAAAGTTTTAACTGTCTCAAATTACCTCAACAAGTAAATTCATAATATAGACCTATTTCGTAAGCTTAAGCGGCTGGAGTCATTATTAAAAACTAGTTCTTCCGGTGTCAACCGCGTCAAAGGACTATTTACAATATGTACAGTTCCAGACGTTTCGCCCATGCTAAAATGTGGCATCCTCAGTGGTTAGGCTGAGAGTTTTTTTTCATAATATAGACGTTCAAATTGAAATACATATCAAGTTAATCGAGATCTTATTCATGATACTTATGGAAAATATTACTTTTTTTAGTTTTGTTAGAGTGTACAATAAATAATTATACAATTACCGAACACACCTCTCTGTGTTTTTGTTTACTTATTTGTATTCTTTAGTTTTTAAATTTAAACGATTCGGTCATTATTTCCATTACTTACACATGAAAAGACTCTAGATATGACAACGTATCACAGATTAAATATCTTGAATTCAAATTGCGTTTAGTTCGTTTGCATTCTGACAAAATAAAGCATAGTAAATACCATTAAAACTTACGCTTTCAGATTTTTGATGAAATAGCACGTTATATTGATATTTTTAGAAGAAAATATTGTACTAATTAGGCCTTATTAGGGAACTGTGTTAAAATTTGTTATCTCCATTAAATTCTACATATTTGAACATTTACGTTAATTTTCTTAATTAAAATAGTAGGCTGGGGTTATTTATCACTTTCTGGTCGTTTACTAATAAAATATATCTTTTTATTAGACCTTTTGAATTGCTCTATTCTTTTTATTAGGATTCTTTAACTACTTCAACTCCATCTTTAAAAATCTTAGCCAGTCTCTTATTAAATCCTTGGAACAATTGTCGTTTTCAGACTACCGCACGTACGATTCTCTTTACTCCATCCAAACGCCCATCCTTTGTTGAGTTCACCTTATCCCATTGTCCGCCAAGTAGCGCCACCCCGGAGACTATTAGCAGTTCAGCTTGACCCCGCCGTGACCTCAACACCTCAGTCGTGGCTGGCCCCAGTTTATGTTGCATCCCAACAATACCCACTCCATACTATTACGGTAACGTACTGGCTGAGAAACGACAATTCTTTGTCATTCGCACGCTATTTAATTCCATTCGTGTCCTTGTGGTGGCTGAACGGATTCAACGCCAATGTTGATTAGAGCAATGAAGACGTAGGCCTACGTTCTGGATACTCCACAGCGCCAGTTTTGGAAGAATATTTTTGGTAGAAAATCGTCAAAACCCGAATAAGATTTTTCGTGGATTTAAGAAGTAAACATTTATTTTAATAAATGTAATACTTAACCGTGTTGTGGTGGTAATTTTTCCTGTGGTGATTTCTTTTAAAAATCGAAAAAGTATTTACGTTACTACACAGTAACCCATACTGTATGTGTATGGGTAGGCGGGTGGGCCAATCCACTGTATGTGTATGGGTGGGCAACTAAAGGACCTATAAAATTACGTAGAATCCGAACCACGTTGTATTGGTTGGTTTCAGGTGACCGAAAAGCCTAACATTAATGCCACTGTACGAATATAATGATGATTAATTGGGCAACCATTACTGAGAAGTATGGGTTAGAGATGAACATACAAAAATGTAAGGTAATGAATATGTAGAGAATAGAAGGAAAAGAAAGAGATGTATCAAGCGAACGGGATATCCCATAAAAGGTAGATGAATTCTGTTATCTAAGGAGTAAAATAACAAACAAGGGCACAACAAGAGAAGATAAAGAGTGGGTAGTTTTTTTAATCTTCTAAAGAAAATATTACAGAATTTGAATATTGGAAAGGAAACGAAGTTATTGGAGTAAACGATGTATCAATCAATCTTATTATATGGAGTGGAAACGTGGAACATGCACAAAGGTTAAGCAGATTAAATGCAGCAGAAATGAATTTTTTTAAGAGAAGCAGTAGATATAGAATAAGCAACGAAATAACCAGAGAAATGTTGAAAGTGATGCCACTACAAGATAAAATGGAAAAAGTGAAGAAAACGGAATCTGATGATTATGGGAAATAATAAATTTGCGAGGACAGCCACGGAGAAAGATAAAAAAGACTGATATGAAGACTGAGAGAAAGGTAGCAGGACCAAATGTGGGAGGATGTGGAGAGAAGAGAAATGAAGAAAGACAAGTGGAGGAATAGGAAACCTGGAGGGATACCAAAATTAAGGAGGCTGTGTAGAACGACTCGTGAAAATGGAAACGTCAACGGATGATGATGATGATTCAAGACTATAAGTTCCAATTAGCCACACTGCTTTAAACTTCATATACAGGGTTAATTATTATGATAATCCTGTTGTGGATTTTTTTGTTTATTGAGGAATATTGCTTTGGTTTACAGAAATAATCTGCTTCCTTCTATTCTCTATATATTCATTACCTTACATTTTTTTATGTTCATCTCTAACTCATACTTCTTTGTTTTTGTTGTCCAATTAATCATCATTATGTTCGTGGATACAAAAGTATAGTAAGTTTATGATAAAATCTGAGAAAGCACAGGACTTTAAACTTCATCTCTAGTTTACAACAGAAACGTATACGATGAAAAGATCCGTCTTCTTTTAGATCCTGTTAAAGATAAGTCTTCCATAACATTTTATTTACTGAATTGACGCAAGACACGAGTTACCGTGTAATTGTGTCCCTTCACGATCAAAGCTGTCAGCCGCTCGCTTCTACTTACTCAATATTTCACATTAGTCATAGCCTTATAGGGTAATTGGATATTCTTGGAATAACGGCATTCCAGGAGGCTCAAGGCGATCGGAACATGATGAGCTCGGTACAACTTGCATCATGTCAGCAAGAATGAACACCTGGCAGGAGGATTGTAACTCCAAGGACCCCCTGTATCCCCCAGGACGTCTAGGGTCTGATTGAGTCACTAGGATGACTATTACAACGTTTATTTTCTTAATTTTATTAATAAGCAATTGACGTTAATTTATCAAATAAAAATCTATTTCCAATACGATTCAAATCAATGTATTTGATTAAATTTAAAGACATTACCAAACGACCAATGACATCGTGTATTATTCGGCTTTTAATTTTAGACACTTTGCATAAAAAGTCTAATCTAGTTATAAAAAAGCATACATTTACTCATTCGTACAAAAATTGTTACATATTATTAAGGAAATTCGAACTGTCTACATCTTAATCGTTTTATTTTTAATACAGTATTTCCAAGAAATTTTCATAGGCAACATGAATTTCTATCAGACCTTCAGTACCCACATAATGTTTTCTTTAAGATATTTTATATACAGGTGTTATCTAATTTATAATAAATAACAAATCATTATTTGCCTGATAGAAGTGTACATGATGTTTATGTAAATTAGGTCTAATATGATGTCAGTTATGACTGGGCGACTGGGGCTATGGTTGTGTTGCTAATACAGATTCGAGAAAGGTACAAGACCCAAATTAGGGACAATGTATAATGAAAGCAGATATGTGCGATAGTCATAAAATAGTAGAAACTCTCCTGGCTATTACTTGATGACTTGTGTGTTTTCCCTTCCTTCCTTCCTTAAAAAGAATGGTTACATTTGGTCTATTAATTGATGTGATGCCTCTCGTAATGAAACTAGACAGAGTAAATCTGACTTTTCCTAACAGACTTTTGCTAAGTGATAAATCTATGATAAATTAACAATTATATAACCTACCTTACCAGACCTGGCTTGCAGTTCTATGTATGACCCACGGTTATAATATCGATCGATTTTATGTAAATACAATCGACTATCAATTAGTTTTAAATTCACAGTCGAATTCTGAAGTAACATATCTACAATCAAATATTGATTATATATCCATAAAGGATTTTAAATTTAAAATCTATTTACCTGTTATCTTATTAATTAAGTAAACAAAAATGTTAAGGGATAAATAATATTGGTAAACGCACATCGTAGTTTCTTGACCAAATTAACTTAACAATTGAAAATTTGTAAATTTTGCTTACATTTGATCTCTTCTCCAGGTTTCAGCTCACTGTAAGTAAGTGTATGAGTGGGTGGGTCAATACCACTGTGCATGTATGGATGAGTAGGTAGGTCAATACCACTGTACGTGTATGAAGTGGGTGGATGGGTCAATGCCAATGAGAATAAAAACCCTTCTTCACAATGATCCTTTCCATTATTCTATGAAAGCTATAATAGTTTTATATTCAAACTTAAAAGTAGGCCTATAGCTTGTCTTATCGTTTAATTTTAAATCATTTATTTATTTGTTATTTACAGTTTGTTGAATGTGAACAATGAGTAAATCCGATGTTGCAATAGAGGAAAATTGGTTGGTTAGTGTCCAAAGACCATAAACAACAAGAGTAAACATCAGTAGGCCTATTTATGGAATTGCTAGCAGGACTTGTTGAACATGGCCAGGCTCGAACCAAAACATCTATAAAATTAAAAATAGATTTAACAAACTACACCAACTGTAACTATCAAGTTATCAGATAAAACATGCATTGTAACTGGAAAAGGATTCCTTCCAGCATCAAGTCCCACTCCAGAAGGAGGCTGGTCCAAGGTGAATCATGACGAAGGTTACCTTCCAGTAGCAAGTCCCACTTCAGAGGGAGGTTGATCCAAGGTGAAGCAAGTCAACGGTTTTGTTCTAAAAGTAGTTTCACTTGAAGAGGTTAGTCCAAGGTAAAGCAAGATGAAGGTTTCGTTCCAGTAGTAAGTTATACTCCAAGAGGTTAGTCCAAGGTAAAACAAGATGAAGGTTTCGTTCCAGTAGTAAGTTATACTCCAAGAGGTTAGTCCAAGGTAAAGCAAGATGAAGGTTTCGTTCCAGTAGTAAGTTATACTCCAAGAGGTTAGTCCAAGGTAAAGCAAGATGAAGGTTTCGTTCCAGTAGTAAGTTACACTCCAAGAGGTTAGTCCAAGGTAAAGCAAGATGAAGGTTTCGTTCCAGTAGTAAGTTACACTCCAAGAGGTTAGTCCAAGGTAAAGCAAAATGAAGGTTTCGTTCCAGTAGTAAGTTCCACTCCAAGAGGTTAGTCCAAGGTAAAGTAAGATGAAGGTTTCGTTCCAGTAGTAAGTTACACTCCAAAAGGTTAGTCCAAGATAAATCAAGACGAAGGGTTCGTTCCAGTAGTAAGTTACACTCCAAGAGGTTAGTCCAAGATAAATCAAGACGAAGGGTTCGTTCCAGTAGTAAGTTACACTCCAAGAGGTTAGTGCAAGGTGAAGCAAGATGAAGGTTTCGTTCCAGTAGTAAGTTATACTCCAAGAGGTTAGTCCAAGGTGAAGCAAGATGAAGTTTTCGTTCCAGTAGTAAGTTATACTCCAAGAGGTTAGTCCAAGGTGAAGCAGGATGAAGGTTTCGTTCCAGTAATAAGTTACACTCCAAGAGTTTAGTCCAAGGTAAAGCAAGATGAAGGTTTCGTTCCAGTAGTAAGTTATACTCCAAGAGGTTAGTCCAAGGTAAAGCAAGATGAAGGTTTCGTTCTAGTAGTAAGTTATACTCCAAGAGGTTAGTCCAAGGTGAAGCAAGATGAAGGTTTCGTTCCAGTAATAAGTTACACTCCAAGAGGTTAGTCCAAGATAAATCAAGACGAAGGGTTCGTTCCAGTAGTAAGTTACACTCCAAGAGGTTAGTCCAAGGTAAAGCAAGATGAAGGGTTCGTTCCAGTAGTAAGTTACACTCCAAGAGGTTAGTCCAAGATAAATCAAGACGAAGGGTTCGTTCCAGTACTAAGTTCCAACCCAGAAATAGGTTGGTCGAAGGTGAAGCAAGATGAGCGTTTCGTTCCAGTAGCAAGTTCCACTCTATAAGGAGGTTGGTCCAAGGTGAAGCAAGACGTAGAGCGACTTGTCAATCAACTGTATGCAAACCCCTGATTTATTCCTGTCCGATGACAATCTCAATGATTTACGGACGGAATATTATTCAGACCGGCGGCACAGCTGAAATTTGATTCATAACTTGATTTGTTTTGCATTGTATTCCGTCTGTCTCCGTGCAACTTGATGGATATCTGGTGAAGTTCGGTTCCTTTGTCCTGTCGACCTCCGTACACATGCAGAACCCCTATTTTGACACTGTGAGGGATCGCTTCCATTTCAACTCTTGTTTTGTCCGCTCTGACAATGCAAGTCAAGGGGATTTCAAATTAATATCAAAAATTTACCGTCAGAAATATAAACGATATTTCTACGTATTATGACTATAAATTCTCGTAGCACGTAAAATAAAAATAAGAAAAATTTTTAATGTTCACATATTAATTTTACGAGGTAGTAAAAGAGCGGAAACTGCAGGCAGCGTGTTTTCCTTAACTGAATCTGCACTATAACGAATGAAATCTACAGTAAATAAACCAGAATAAAATAAACCTACAACAACTAAAATAAATATAAAAAAAAACCTAAAAAAACTATAATAATATAAACCTAAATCAAAACACCTATAATGAAAGAAACCTATAGTAAAATAAGTATAGTTAAAAAAAAGACTACAAGAAAACAACTATAGATAGACCCTATGATAGAAAATTTAAGTAACGTGGTTAAAGAAACTTTTTTAAGGGCACTGTTTTTATTTATTTATTTATTTTTATTGCCGTTAAAGAAATCTAGATACATCTGACGATTCTTTGAAATGCTCAGATGGCCAAAAAAAAAACCTGACATACAATGTGATCCTTTAAAACTGTACATTTCACACTAAACTCACTTGTAAGGTTTTCTCTGTATTCTTTATGAACCAACCCACTCGCTCCCTAAGGGTCACTTGTGAGTTAACAAAATTGGCGTTTTAAGTCTTTGTGCGAGTAACTAAATGTCCTTCAAACATAGATCTTGTCCAGTGGCCAGCAGGAAACACCCTAGGACATGCCTCACTGCCACACGACAGGTACATACCACTCACTCGCCACTTTTGGTAACTGAGGGGGGGTCAGGGACCGGGAAACAGCCGTACACTTTACAGGGACGGGCCAAAGTACACGATAATGAACTCAGTTGTAGCCGGAACTACACGTGTTTCGATGGATAACACGAGAGAACCAGAAAATTGGTTTCTATGTTTTGCCGCATGTGACGGAAGGCAGTATTGCCACTTAAAGGCCATCAGTAACCGCCAGTTTGTTGGTTATTTTGGAAACAGCAATCACTACTACCAACATAACCAAACCACCTCGACTACGATCATGACACTCTCCAAGTAGATGACACTTGTGGTCGGTGTCGCCTCACACTTATTACTGCCGTTATTACAGTTACTAGTGTAGTTGTGTGGGAACACGCCAGGGGCGAACCTAACCGGCCATAATGTGCTCATCTAACTGTAAACACGCTCGTCCAAGTACATACATACGCTCTCGCGGGCGTTCCGGATCGCGATGCGCGGTATAATCACACAATAATTCCCCCACTTTATTCCTTTCACACGCTGCTTTCCGTCGCATCGCTCTAGTTGTTCATTTTCTTTCCCGTCTTGTATATCTGCATTACTTTCTTTTCTATTTTCCCTGTTGCGGTTGGTCTTAAACGATTGAAACTCTGTTAACACCTTCCTATTACAGTATTTAAATAAGGCTTACTTTTTTTTATTCTGTCCGTACACCACCATTAGTGAGTGAGACGTAAAATGTTTTGCGAACGTTCTACTGTTACCATTACATGAAATCGTGTGTTATAGGGTAGATGGGAGGACCCACCAAGTCGTGTCTAACAGAATGGATGAGAGGGTATATCAAGTCTTGTGTTGTAGAGTGAATGGTAAGGCCCTTCGTTTCGTGTGTCGTAGACTGAATGAGAAAATCTATCAAGTATGGTGTTTAGGTAGTAGGGTAAGTAGGTGAGCCCATCGAATTTTGTGTCGTATATTGTATGAAAGGCTTGATCAAGTCGTGTGTTTTAGGGCGAGTAGATTGGTGTGTCTTAGAGTGGATGGTAGGGCCTATTAATTGTTGTGCTGTAGGATGGATGGGAAGCCCCGTCGAGTCTTGAGTTACAAGATTCATACGATACATGATTTTACGTTACACATATTGATTAAATCTTAATTATTTTTAAATTTTGTAATAGACTTGTCATAACTAAATATCATCGTAATCTACAGCTTAAGGTAGGACCTACATAAGTTCCAATATTTTGATTAATTTCTTTGTCAACAACAATCTTCCAACTATCAGTGAAATAGAAAATGTTGAAATACTCTCATGTCCACTTAGGACGAAGGCGGTCGTAACTCAGAAAAGTAGTCGGTAGCCTCGAGACACAAACATTGTTAAGACAGTAACTTCAGTAACCTACCCCTATCAACCCTCTCTAAAACAGTGCTAGGAATTACATCACATGCCTACTACTTGTATCAGCCTTCCGGTGCCTCTGCCCCGCGATCACGCCGTGCTGAGCCACACCTCAAACTCCAATGTCGCCGCTCGTCTCTCTCAGTTCACCACTGCCCTTGATGCTGAGGTACACGATTCTCCCCCTCCAGCAATCCACAACGTAGACGATGGGTCGGGCCCCATCGTTACAATACCAAAGATGTGGATCGAAATCCATGAACACACTAGCCGTGTAGGTTTATTTCAACCCCTCTATAACCTATCTAGAAGAACTTGGTTCGTAATTCTTCAGTTTGGCTAAGGGTGCTACCGTCTGAGAACACTATAAATAAAATAATTACATCCTTATTAAATTTGTAAAAAACTCAAAACAACTTGCAAATAAGCCTACATAAAAATAAAAAGATCAAATCGCAAATATCTTTATGAAGTTACGTTTTAAAAACCCGAACCTACTGCAGGTCAAAAAGTAATCCCTTATTTACAAACTCGCCGCTTTAAAAAAAAGTCAGACATTGGATCTCCGAATGATTAACCGGCAACCCTTTAGTTACCCGAAATACATCTCTCGGCCAAAGACTTTGGAAATAAGACTTTTTCTAGACGAGGGGGCAAATGACAAGGGCTGGAGGGATGAATCGATTGACCCCTCAGTTTCACCCCCGCTGCGATAATATTCCAAGCATCTGCCTTTCAATTGAGTTCTGTGTCAAAGTTTTAATACATAATCAGTGCTGCAATCGGGGCTGTGGGTGGGGTGGGGGGATTATCCGGCCAAAAAGAGGGGCTGTCCGTTAGGGTGATATGTCATAGCGGAAAATGACTACATCCCCTAGTCCATGTCAATAGGGGGATTGCACCCGATTTTCATATTAACAGCCGTTAATTAATAATTAATTAACATTAAAACGTGAATGACTCATCAACACGTAGCCTATTTACGCCTTACACTGTACAACAATACTGTAACACACTTTCTGTATAAATTACGCCCTAGATGGTATATCAGCATGTACTGTACCTCACTATAATAGGGCCGGACAAATCGACCTGCGTGTTATACTCGTATTTAGCACGTGTAAGAGTTCCACCGCTGAGCTGCCTTACTTCACGGGTGTGACTAACTTTCGTCCTGTGTTTAGTTAAAAAAAAAAAAAAAAAAAAAAACTGTAATGAACTGTACAGGTTAGTTTAATTACTATTTATTGTTTACATTATTATTCATTGCGTTATTGCTCTTAGCAATTGTTGAGTGAATACTAAATAACTATTTGATTTAATAATTCTAAACTTGATTCGTCGGTGTTAATCAAACCAACCAATGGTCACTGATGTTAATGACGTAATGGGCGGGGCTTGCTCTTACGCTGCTAGCACTCGGCCTTTTGTCATCCTGGATGCAATGGCAATTTTTAAATGGAATCACACAGTTGGTAAAGGAATTATCTGTTTCACTCCACCATTCGGTGCATCTCACTCGGACAAGTGCGTTCAGAGGATGTTTCCTAATCGACTTACCTATACAATATATAAAGTATTAAAAACTATGGTAGAGGTAACGTTAATTTAAAACAAGTCAAATTGTTTTTTTAACAAGTTTTTATCCTATTCGTTAAATTTTGTAAATATTATTGATTTATTAGTCTACTAGAGTCGAAAGTCGTGCCAAAAACTGTGTTATTGTAGGCCTACTACTGTACAGCTTTTTCATCATACTTAAAACAATGTTCCAAAAATTTTAATTAATTGTAACTACAATCGTAATGTTAAACTAATTTTTTTTTATGAAATTAGTAAACAAACCAAAAATAACCCTTAAGAACACTTAAAATAATTACAATCGTTCACTTACAACCATAGACAGCTTACTGTTGACTAACATATTATCAGCACAGGTAGTAGTGAGGCTGCACTCCATATGCCCAATACTGCCAACTGAAAATGAAACGGAAAGTAGTGACAGATTATCAAACTATATACATTAATCTGTTAAAGTGTTTCTGACAACAGTTACAATCTTATAAAACTAACTGATTGTTGGATGCTGCCCATTTATCATTCTTAGAAAACAGTTAAACGATATTATTTGATCATATTTGTGATCCAATTCAGGTAGGGCCTATATGGGCTGCATGTGTAAACGTGAATTTATATAATTGTACATCAATTTCATGATTACGCATGAAAATAATGAACATGCATGGAACCACAGATCTGAGTATAGATTATGCACTAAAATCAGAGAATCAGGTAAAGATATACAAACCTGCAATCAGAGATAACGTATGCACAGAAAAAAACCAAACAACACGATGGCTATAAGACTATGTATAAAAGAAAGTAGTTTAAACGCAGTTAAAAATAAAAACTACAGTACTGACAAGCAGTGCAACTGTAAACTTAACCTCAAAAACGCAGTTAAATATATAGGTACGCCCACTTACCTGAAGGGCAGACATAGATCCGAGTTCCAACTTTACAGCCAACTTAAACGTACCATTAAAGATCTATTAGTGTAAATAAAGAATGCACTTATTGACATGAAAAACTACTTCACTTTAGATGCGGATAAGTCTAATAGGTCCTCTGTACCGCTCAACCTTCAAGAGGAAGTCGCCATTTTGAATGTTTATTCCATAAATGTTATGGGAAGTGTGGTACGGACTGTAGCAACAATTTGTCAGAGAATTATAAATGTTACACTGATTTAAAGTGCGTAAAAGTCTACTAGTGTATCTGCTTCTTAATATTTTAATCGTTCATTTTTTATTTTCATAAAAAAACTTGAACTAAATAAAACTAGCTTTTTTATTTCATCATAAATCAGGCTTCCACGAGACACGCCAAAGTGGATTTCTTTTTCAACGATTCTGTCCTTATTAACGATCATACCACAACACTCCAAGTGCCGTTTGATAGGTGATGAACTGTTATAGTGAGTCAGAAATTAGTTTTGTACAAAAATTAGTAGCTTATTTTTATAATTTTCCTACTGTTAAATATGTGAAACTTCACATGTAATTCTTGACGATTTTAAATGAAAAAACTCATAATTTCAACCTATGGCCCACTAGAGTGTTCTTACAGTGTTCACCATAACAATAAACACGAACGGTACAGTTAAAACAGAACAGCGTGTTTTGGCCCGGTGTAGGTAAGATGGTGTGTCTACTACATGGCTGTTGACTTCCCACAGTGGTAACGGCTAACTTAAAAAGGGAAACCACTGATAACTTTTACGCTTTTTTTAACGATCTAAAAGTTATAATTTTTCGTCGAATTGTTACGTCACAGTGTTGAACCGCACTTAACATAGCCCTTACCAATATGGCGACTACCTTTGCAAACTCCAACTTTGTAGTAACGTCAAATCTTAGCTTTCTTCCATCATTCCTGACATTTTCTACAACACACAGAGTACCCCACATAGGGATGGCAACGATATATTGATATATCAACAATATCGATAAATATCGATATATAATTTCGATATATCGATATTTTCTTTCGATAGTATCGACCATATCCGATATACAGCCTATCACTAAATACTGACGTTATTCTCTCTCCTCAAAATCATCACGACAAGAAAAAACACTTTTAAATTGTCTCTTATGGGCACAAAACACCAATTGAAATAATAATGTAAATTTATTTACTTTTTTACTTGAGGTTAACGCAGCAAAATGTATTTTATTTTAGACCAGTGGATGGAACGGGTAAATGAAGTTGTGTGTGAGTTGGCAATGCCTCCCTACATCATACTTTTATAAGTAACATAATTATTAACAGTATAGGCTAATTATTCTTATTTACATTTTTTTTCATTCAACCCCACAGACCAAAACGTCCACGTGTAGATAAATGTATTTATCTTTACTTTCAGTAGGCTATTTAAAATAGTGACAGCAAAACATGAATGTGTTTTTGGTCGTGACATAAGAGTTAGTTCATAATTTTAAACAGATAAATCATTTACAATGTATTAGTTACCCGATATATCGATATTTTTCCTTCGATACTATCGTTTTACCAATATTTGGTTTGCGATAAATCGATAATTCGATATATCGATTTGTTGAATATTTGCCGTCCCTAACCCCACAAAGCACTGCTAGTAGTGGGGACTGCCGGCTACATTATGATGTCCATATAGAGCGGGCGGTGTCTGGCCGTTGTTATCTTATCAGCTAACAAGGCGTGACCGCGGCGAGCAGACAGCCCCCATAAACCCCGCTGCACCTACACGGGGGTTTGGTTTGATTGGCCCTACACCGCCATAAGACCAGTTTCAAACAACGCTACTGTCAGCTAGTTTCACAACAGTAGTGTTGTTATAGGTTTCATTGTGTTCGTAAGAAACTGTATTCACTAGTTCAGTTATTGTCAACATGCTGTCCACGGGATAATTTAGATAAATGATTTTATGACTTTGCATTTTTAAATAAGTAGAGAGTAAACTACTGATTGCAAATTATTTCATTCAGTATAATTTTCAGTATGGCCGTTTCCCAAACTACCAAGCCGGCTGTCGGCCATGTTGCTTTTAATCCTATACGAACAATGTTATTTGCTAATCCATATTTTTTCGTTATTTATTGACCAAAAGTTGTGTATGATATGCCATTTTAAACGTTACTATATTGCGCTTTGGGTTTGCTTTTCATATTTTGAATAGGCCTACATACGCCTAGTTTTGAAAAATAGGTAAAAATAAAAGCTTCAAATTACTGTTTTTTTTGTTTGTTTGTATTTTTTCTAAAAAACTAATTAGGAATTCGCAAAGCAATTCCAACGTGTAATTTCATTCTTGATCAAATTCAATATGTTTGGAAAATACGTTTGAAAAATAGGTGTTTAATTTGGATACGCGTGGTCATTTATCCGGGTCGAAAATAACATTGTTCTTATGGGATTAAAACCAACATGGCCGACAGCCTCTGCAGACTCTTAATGTCAATTTATGAAGATGACACAGCCATTGTTTCACATAGTAAATGCCTGAAAACCCTTGAAGACAATATGTTGAAAGTGCAGAATTTAGTAGACCTAGTTGATTGGTTTTCCTCAAATAAATGACTATGTAACAAAGACAAAACTCAGCAAATTTTTATGAGTCTCTCTAATATTAATGGTTGTCAGTCAGTAAATCTACTTGGTTTTCACAATTGATAGTGTATTGAATTGGAAAAAGCATATAAATAATTTGTGTAAAAAAATATCTCGAGTCTCTTACGTGATATGGATTGAGAGATTTTGTTAGTAACAGGTACCTTAAAATGTCGTATTATGGTATCTTTCAGTCACAAATGGGTTAACTTTCTGGGGTAATTTAAGTCATGTAAAGGAAGTTCTTTTATTTAAAAATAATAATTAGAATCATAAGTAGAGCCAGACCTCGTGATCACTGCAGACCTCGTGATCACTGCAGACCACGTGATCACTGCAGACCTCGTGATCACTGCAGACCTCGTGATCACTGCAGACCTCTTGATCACTGCAGACCACGTGAAAACTGCCGACCACGTGATCACTGCAGACCACGTGATCACTGCAGACCACGTGATCACTGCAGACCACGTGATCACTGCAGACCTCGTGATCAGTGCAGACCTCGTGATCACTGCAGACCTCGTGATCACTGCAGACCTCGTGATCACTGCAGACCACGTGATCACTACAGACCACGTGATCACTGCAGACCACGTGATCACTGCAGACCTCGTGATCACTGCAGACCTCGTGATCACTGCAGACCTCGTGATCACTGCAGACCTCGTGATCACTGCAGACCACTTTTTTTCAGACTTGCATTTTTTATAATAATTAATCTATAAATGAATCATTCTCTTAGGCCTATTTATAAAAAATCTCACATTTCAGAATTTACTCACAGACAGGATATACATGACTACAACACTAGGGAAAGAAACAAGTTTCACTTATTATAACACCGACTCGCAAAAACAGATCTCTTTTTTTAACAACTGTATAAGATTTTTTTTTTTTTTTTTTTTTTTTTTTAATAGGCCTACCCTACACTGCTCAGTTTACTCCACTAAATAGTTTTTAGAATGTACAGTAATAGGCAATAGGCCTACATAAATGGCTGATTGACAATCCTTTTTATAATGTACAGGAATTTTTAGACAAAGAAATAGATACAATGTTTTAATCTTCTATAGTTATTTTTCACAGTTTTATATTTTACATAGTTACACATAGCCTATTGTTGATTATTTATTATTGTTAATTATTTATTGATAATTAGTTATTTATACTATTTATTATCATTATTATTTATTGTTTTCATTTATATTATTCTTATGTGACGCAGCCTATTTTCATGTAGGCTACAAATGGATCAATGGCAATAAAATTATGACCACGCACATGAATTAATAAAAAGAAATTTATATTACATGACCATCAATTATAGATGAGAGTTGCTAGTTTATAAATGTTAATAAATAATAAGACCTCTGTCTGGCAATACAATTTTGAAATCATGGGTTTGTGTAGTGCAAGTACAAAACACCCATGGTGGATAAGTCTAAGATGTATCAAACATAGAACAGAACTGTGTTGCTTGTCAATTAGAACATCTTGACAGTAAGTACAATCTCGTGGTAAAGAGAAAGCGTTCGTAATCTACCCTAGCCTGGAGACGACGAACTAAAGCGTACCAAGTGGAGTCAGACCGCAGAACAAAGTGGCAGTCGAGAGCGCAAAGCGTGAGAGCGAAATCAAAATATCCCCAGCAGGTCTTGATTTCGCTTGAGATACGCCGTCATAGCCGAGTATTTAAATAGTAAAATGTATTTAGTGCTGTATGAATGGGCCCCCACCGCGAGTTGGGAGGGGCGTTCCAATTGGTCGGGGGGCCGCAGACTCCGCCCCCTGCGAGCGAACCTCCTCACCCTACCGCGGCCGGCAGTCTGTCCCTCACTGCCGGTTGAGTAGCATCATTACCACTTCTACACTTTGTTTCTCCTTCATTTTCAAAAGAATAAGACTTTTTCCGACCTCAAAAACTTATGGACCCTCTGTGTACCGTTTATTCGAGTGTTTTCACTGTTCCATAGATTATAAACAAACAAGAGCTGTGTGCGTGTAGGTGCGCCGCCCAACGGTGAAGGAGAGAAGCACCGCCCAGTGACCGGACTTGGCCGATCTCCCCCGAAGTGGTGTTCGTCGACCGCTCGTCGCTCAGAGAACTCACAATCTGTGGTGTCGTGGAGACGAACGCTTCGCCGCCCTCGTGCCAGTCATATCCATATTTATGTGTGTGTCGTCGCCCATGTGAGAGGATGTCCCGGCGCAAGCAGGCCCGACCCATCAGGGTGTGCGAGTCAGAAGACGGTCTAGGCACCGCGGAAGTTCTGGTTGCCAACGGTAAGTCGCCCACCTGTGTTGTGATGTGTTTGTAATATCTATGAAAAGGGCGACCGAGTGGTGTTTCACTTATGTAGTATGTGTTTTAGTTTTATTATACTCTGTGCTAAATTTAAATACCGTATATGATATATTTGTAGATTAATTTCATGTGTGATTTCGACACGCATCAGCGACTGGACATATTAGCTTTTATAAAGTGTACACAATATCTTAAGTGAGATAACAATCAATTATTACAAATTCATAATTTAATTTCGTAGGCCTTCACCCATATCGGCCTACCGTGGATGCAATTTATACAACTCGCTCATCAACAGAATGCACATTTTAATAGCCTATCTAGTGTCATAACAATATTATGAAATGTATGTTGCCAATAACCAATTAACCTACGTATAAATTATAGATAACCACTGTAAATTTTGTAGCCTTCTTATAGCCTAGCTTAGGCTTACCATTTAAACGGTAAATTTATTAAATGTTTATATCCCAAACAATAAGAACAAACTAACTTAATAGAGATCCAATAATATTATTTATATGTTTCTAAAACCAAAAAAAATACTTTTTATGAACACCTGTTATACGGGATATGCTAAACACTAAAATCACTAGTCGACAATAATTAGGCCTACTTGGAATGTAGATCTCCTAAAAATAATGATTAATTATTATGATTCAAACAATAATACATTATTTTTTTAAAGTAGGCCTATTAAATATTACAAAATGAAATTAACACAATAATGTTTATTACAATTTTTAATTTAAAAAAACTAAATAACATTATCATTTCTTAATGTTTTCCTAAATAATTACTAATTTGAAATAATAATGGTAATATAAATAAAATAAATTTAGGCTATTTACACATTATATTTTTTATTATGATTAGGGTTCACTTACAATAAAATGACTCCAATGTGCTTTAATTAAATATAAATTATATTTACGCATATATTTAATAGCCTAATAATACAATATAATTATTTCAGCCCTGTTTATTTGAAATAAACATAATTAATTATTACCCATATTCTTCTAAATAAGATCGCTGAACCACTAAAACATCAGTCGGAACTCGCGCTGGCTCCGTTCTGCGCCGAAATATTCAAGTCCTTCAATAACTTAATTGACCTTTCTGTGTTGTATAATTAATTCTCAATTATAAAGAAAGTAAAAACACCATTGTCCACACTAACCTTGGTGTCGTGACAAAGAAAGTATTTTTGTTTGATAAAGTAGCCTACATAATAAGCATATCTAATTGTTTAGTCTGTACGTAGGCCTAATTAATAGTCTCGTATGTTTTATACCCAGAACAATACAACGATTTTTTTCTTTGATTTGGTACGCCGTTGCATACATTTACGAAATGTCTAATGTAGCTATAATTTTTAACGGTAAACTGTTTAATTAACTTAACATTTTTAGTTTCCTCATATAAAAATTTACTAGCGCTATAAAATAAATTGTTACTTTTACATAGCTTGACTGTTTAAAAGTGCACCTTTTATTATGTCTACAAATATATTACCAAATACAATTGAAAACACCTAACACATGTTAGACCATTCATTTCATAGATGTACGATACATATATATTGAAATCTTCTGAACACCTACCATATTATTGTACTCATATTTTTAAATGTTAATAATATGTAAAGAAGAAATTAGCAATTCAAATAGGCCTATTAATTTCACTAAAACCTAAACCTCCTATAGCCTATTAATTCATAAACTGTGCCCGTTTGCCTAATTAACTTGTATACTATATTTTGCTAAAAACACTTCTCCATAAATACACCTTCATTAAACAGGTTTTTGAGAAATGTTATTTAACTGTGTCACTTTAATATGGAAAGGTCCAAGTGCCTCAAAAGATCTTTAATTCATTATTTACATTATTCTTGGCAAAAATTATGTTTTTACGGACTCCGAGACCGTTTAAAACCATTGAACGAAGACAAGTGATAATGAAGGTCTATAATAATCTAAAATTGTCCGGCAAATAAATGAAAGCTAGACCTAAACTATAGGATATAACTGAGTCCTAGAACAACCAACCCTTTTGTTTTTATAGTAATATATTTATAAATCATAATTGACTGAAATTTAAATAATTAAAACTGAGCGACCTTTGAAAAGAGCGGTTGAGCTGAACACCAAAATGTTTAGCTTTAAAAATAATCGGCCGTTAAATCAACTTAGTTAAATTAAAATATTACGATCAATTTATTTTACCGGAAAAAAGACTAGTTATATAATTAGTTTTATTAGAAAAAATCCCAAATTATCCTCGTATTAGTCGATAAATAAATAAATATAAGAGAATAAAATTAACTCTAAATATAGCATACCTAAATATAGCATGAAATAATTTGTCCTAAACTACTCAGTGTAAGATTTTATTAAAATATAAAATGCCTTAGACATATGGTAACAATAAATTTAAATTAAATAGTCTTTCTTAAAAACAAAAACAACGAAAATATCAAAATATTCACTTACTAGACTTCCAATTAATTAATTAAATATTTCATATTTGAACATAACCAAATTTTATCAATTACTAGATCTATTTTTGATTGCACAATAATCTACACCATCGAATAGTTCGTTTTGGTATGAACATTTCTATTGATTTCCGATAAATTCAAACGTTTTGTTGGGGAAAAATAAACGGCTTTGTATTAGTCTACTACACAGCCGTTTTAAACCGCGTAACGCGTTATGAATTTAAAGCAGGCCGTATTTCCTGAAAAGGCGAACAATTACATAGACCTTAAAATGGAGTATGACTTCAAGCAATTAACAGGAATTAAGTAAGCTGACACATGATGGTAATGTAATTAGAAAATAAATAATTAACTGACTCGAGTCACCGTCAATGTAAAATGTTAGTATTCAAAGCAATGGCTGTGGTATTTATTATTTTCTCGGTAAATGTTTTCAGCTAAGTTAATAGTAATATATAGTACTTTCTACATAATTAGTTTACAAGAAGTAACCAAAAATACACCCTCAATTGTCTAACGATATTCAATTGAAGCTAACATCTGTCTCATCTAGCCAAATTTAACCGTTTCAACTATTGTCTATAATCTACCTAGTAAAATATTAAACTGCTAATGTAAGTTATTTTGTAAATTTAATATTCTGTAAGTATTTATTGATGGATATTCATAGCGTTATTTTAAATCGTGCATTTACAAGCCTCTACTCATGTCAAACTGCAGGTGCTGCGATCTAGCGTCAAAATTTCAAATTAAGTAGGCGAACCTAATCAGCTATTTGGCAATGGTCAGCCGTTTAAAACGTCTTGTTAGCGTTTGAGGGGTTTTTTACAAGCATTACTAAAGCAAATTGGCTAATTTTAACTGTTCCACGCTTTTGGCCGCTTTTTAAAATAAAACTTGACTAGGTGCTGGTTGCGAACAAAAAGTGAGCAAGTTTGTATTTTCTTGAAAGTTAAGTATAGCTTATTTGAACTCAGCAAGAAAGTCCCTTGCTAGTGTAAAATGCTTCTGCCTCTTAAATTTTTGTATTTTAGCTTACTAAAAAAAACCACTTATTTTACAAATAAGTGTTATTTTGTTACGACACATATTTGAAACTACAAGATTAATTAAATGACTTAATGCTTAGAGAACTTTTTTTTTATAAGTATATTAAAATTACCAAGTAAGCTAATGTGGAAGTTTAATAAGAATATGAGAATTAAAATTGTATAGACTCAGAATACAAAACGGTTTAGTAGAAAAATTGCGCTGTAGGCTACTTTCTAAATTATTACAATGGAAAAGCTAAATTAAAGCAATTTAGCTTTTCGATTTATGCACCCCCCGCTATACTATTTTTATCCAGGGATGAATAACAATTACAAACTAAAGGAATCCGTTTTCGAAGTGAAAGATTTTTATGAACTTAACTGATGTTGTTGATACAGTTCATAATGTTGGATATGTTGATTTCTATCACTAAATAAGCAATGTATCACTAAATCAGCAGTAAAACTGTCGAGAGAGACCGCAATATGTGTACTTTCAACGCCTCGCTTCAATTCCAACATTCATATCCCGATTTATTTACTTATAAAGTGTTTAGTATAATATCTTAAACTAGAGTCAATTTACTTAAATAAACTAAAACATAAATTCAAGTGTCGTGTAAACGCAATTTTACGTGCGAAATTCATATTTTGGCGGTTATAGCCGTTATTTTTGTACGATATTACTAAATTAAATATTGAATTTACAAATATAATTTTGTTCTGAAAAAAAACCATATATTATGTAATGTAAAAAAAGATACTGTAGACTACATCTAAAATATAACATTAGCCAACTTGACGTGTAAAAAAAACTGATGGTGTGACAAATTCGTAGGTCTATACAGTTGCATGTGGTGCCAAAAATTAATAAAAAACTAATTACTTCCGAAATTCAGATAGTAAATGACATTGCTGTCAAACTAAATTCAAACTAACTCACATACGAACAAACAATTAGCTTTTTACCAACTCGCGGTAGTTTTATGTTCATGCGGTACAAACATACGTTAGGTAATTATGGTTTTTTTAAAGTATTTTTTAATTTTTATGAGATTAATTTTTAATTTTAAGCATGGCCAAATAAAGAAAAGTCGCCATTTTTTAGATAAGCTGTAACAACAATGCAATGATTTTAATTAGCTTTACCAACATTTAAATCAGTAATCACAGAAAAGTTGATTAGGTTAGAATGGAGTGATGAATCTTACGAAATTGTGCTAAAAAAAACTAGATTAGTAAATAAGTCTACATTATTTTATGTATACTTGTGTTGAAAATATTTTTACGAAAGCGTTTCTCTAACAATATAGGTCAAACATAACCTATAAATATTACATTACCAGTGTCGAGATGATCGATTTATCTATCCAATAAGTTATTATTGTAATAAATATAACATATTTTTTCTTCACTTCTATAAACTCCATATAAAAATACTTCAGTAGATCTGTTCGTTTTTCATAGTGTGATTGAGGTAAATTTCCGTAACTTTTCTAATTTTGTGATTAAAATCCGTATTCATGTACAGACTAGCGTAGGCCTATACATAGCCTACATGGGACAGTATAGTAAGCCCACGTCTCAAACGAGACTGTAATAATGTAACAGAACTTATTGTTAACATACAGACAAGATTAATTTGAAATGATGACATGGTTTAAAGCTACAGTTTTAAGGCGCAAGTCTGGATGACGTTAAAAAATGACAAAGGAAACTCTTTGTTTGTAGTATTTAGGTGTGCTAAATTTTATAAATGCAAACCAATGAATTCAGTGTCACTTTCTAAAGATCAAAGATAGGTCGAAAGTAACTGTTATTCGAATATATATAATTTAATATATTTTAATAATAATTCAATAAATAATAATAACTTGGTAATAACAAAATCCTGCTCAATCAACTCAAGAGAGAACGGTCGATTTTCGAATTTTCCATCGTCAAAAACTAACTTCAGTGTAGCCTAGGTTACTCTTAAGATGCCGACCGTCAAGATAATTTGAATTTCGAATTAGTGTAGATGAGCGAATGTAGTCATTGTTACAAACTAAGACCGACTGTTCTTTAGACAACGTCATTAATTAGCAGCCCAATGGTAAATAAACAGCCGGCGGTTATAAGCTAATTTCTTTAAAAATTTTTCAAAATTGATTAGGATCGAACTTAATGACAGTGTTGTGTAGATTGTAGGCGATACGCTATGAGCTCGATCCTATTAATAACGACACAGCGCCCGCACAACAGTTGCTATCGGCGTGGACACTACTAGAGAACACGGGTGTCCATGTTGGATGGTAATCAATGTTCAGATGTTGTGTAGAGTAGATAACTGAGTATCAGTTAGCTGAAAATCATATGAATACTATGTGGTTCGGATTCCACGTAAAGCTGTAAGTCCTATAGTTGATCTGACAATTGGAACATTTCTGAGGAACAGTCAAACTCAGTGTCTAGTAAATACAATAATTTAATCATTCATATTCACCTTAAGTTATGTCGGCGTCTCATATGTAAGCATTTAAGAAAAAGTGAGAACCTTTTAGTTTATCGAGCGGGACTGTCATAGTTCGTTGTTTGTGGTCATTAGACCTACTCGGTTGTCCCCCAAGGGTGGTTTATACCGGTAAAAGTAACCAAAAGTCTATAAACAGTCTGGACACAGCCCCCTGTTGACATTCTCTCGCTAGACAGTCAGTAGGTCTAGCCTTTACAGGCCTATATTAGCATTGAGCCATGGCGGCCTGTCGACCATTAGAGGGCTAGCAATAAAGCAACGTAAATCACTTCACCGATTGGCATGGAAAGGCGTGTTTCGAAATTCACTTCCACAGATTTAGCCTTCTCTCGAGTCTATGTACAGGGGAATTCCCAATACCATAATCACTAGTGTAATACAACCTTTTTCTTGTCTCAATCTCAAGTGAACGTCACACAACACACAGCTACTATAATATATGTACAAATATTGTGGTGATCAAACCTGAGGGGTCTATTAAGAAAACTATTAAACCACCTAAAATAAATGGTTCCAAAGAATTGGCACAACCTTTCCCCCTTATTAAACACTAAAAATCAAAACTTTGAAAATTACCAGTTTGATTCCCAAATGTGTTTTTTGTTGTTGCCATAACTCAGTTACGTTAGAGACATGCGGGTTTTACTAAAATATTTTAAATTGTAGTTAACATCTCTCCTGAATTGTTATTAAAAATTTTACTGTACAGTTCATTCTACAGTTTTACGTTGAACTTTTTCTAATGACATTCGTAGTTAAAAAATAATTAAATTTAAATTTCTAAACCTCAATCTAGAATTGGTCCATAATCTTCAACAAAACAAAACATTGACAGCTGATATTGTAACGGCGCAGCTGCCAGACGTTATTTTTTTATATTTTAATATAATACAGCATAAATTACTACCGTTTTCAAAAACATTATTATCACGTGCAAATCAGTAGGCCTACAAAACTAATGCCGTATAAATCATTTATTTAAAAACGTTGATTATAAAATGTATAACAAATATAGTCTAAAGGTCATTTAGCTAAATTCATCTTTGGCATCCACCAAATGTTCTTTAAAAAATAGGATATTCAAATGATAGTACTTGTTTTATATATCCAAAGAACCTAAAGACTAAAGTCAAATAATTTAATAATATAAATAATACAGTATCTTGTTTTTAGCATCGATGTATAAACAAAGTTTAGTTTAGTAGGTTTTCAGTTATACTTAATGAAGTGTATTAAAAATGTGTCCTCGAGCAGTTCAATTTGAGCTTAAAAATGCGGTGTAAAACTAGCAAACTAAAATCGCCCCGATACTAATTTCTATTTTTACATCATTAATCATTTTTATGATAAAGTAAAATGTTAGGACTAAAATTTCTGGTATTAGACCTACACCTGGTTATTTTATAGGCCTAGTTTTTAACGTTTTGAGGTTAGTAACAATATTTGACTAACCTCTACTTACTAACTTTGATGTGAAAATATGATAACTGGACATGAGTAGAAATATAGAAATAAAATACTAGTGGACACCTCTGCTCGCTCCGCGCCAACCCCGCCAACCACTCGTTATGTCAATAGTGTTTTTGTTCAAAACTTAAGATTTTTTAAAGAAAATATTTTAATAGACTTTCTCATTAAGAATCTAGAGCCTACAAAGAATATTTGTGCCATATTTTATAGTCCAAAGCCTTTTAAGTTTCTGAAAACCTTAGATCAGTCAATCAGCGGTATTTGGCTTTTATATTCCTAGATGAACAGTGTTTCTGTAAATTGTGGTAAAACAAGAAGATAAACGTCGATAAGTCAGTCGTATTTTATAGAGAACTAAAAGCCCTTAAGAACAGTGGTGACTATTTAGAAACAGATAGACTTAAAAGAAAATTCTTGCACATGGTAAAACTATGATATAATTTATGGAACATAACTAACTGGTTCATAATAGCAATTATTTCATACACAATTAGATTTCCCATCCAATGTTACATTTTTATCAGCTGTTTTTGCGGTCTATTGTGGAGCGCTAGTGTAGTTTCATGTGTGCAATGCAGTTTAGACCAGCTGTAGTGGCAGACCCCACTAATTAACCAAATTTCAGGCACAAATATTCCTATTAGACGGTTTATCTATGCTGCCCTGCTTTGGAAGAAAGCCTTAACTCCACTTTAGTTGAAATTGAGATATTTAATAAAACGTAATATATACTTTTTCACACCCTTTTTTCTCTAAAATATACATTTAAAGGATTAATTAATTTGATTAAAAAATAAAAAACCAGTTTTAGTTTTTTTAAAAATCAATTTTGGATTTTTTAGGTATAAAATAGGACTTAAGGTCTTGTTATCTCCAAACAGGAGTGCAAACCGTAGCATAAAAACCTTAACTCACATGTTGGCTCATGATATATTTTTGTTGATAGGCTATTAATGAACTTATAAGACTGACAAATAATTACTTATTTAATATAATATGTGAAATAACAAAACATACATTATTCTATAATAATGTAATTTAATTTTCAATAGACAGCTAATTTTATTACTATTGATTGATATGAAGCTCCTTTTGTTAGGCCTACATTAAAATCTACTTTTAACATTTTAAAACCATTTAGGGTTAAAAAAGACTAACACAGAGGGGGTTTTACAAAATTTATTCACACAACATTACTCAAATATAATAAAACATAGATTGTGTTTTGAGTGGGACCATTTAAAAAATAATACATTTCATTACTTAAATTGAAATCCGTTCTAAAAAACACATTTTCACGTCTTGTTTGAAAAAGATGTTTGTAATATTATAATACTTTTCAAAAGTTAAATTAGGCTTATACTTGAAATATACCTAAACATATTTTAAGAAAATAAATTATAATAAAAAGCTTAGGTTGGAGTAGAAATTATTGTAAGTAGGCCTATACAATTTAAAATAGGCTACTTTAAAAATGCAGGATGAAAAGTTATTAGAATGAAATAACATCATGTAAATGTTTTTCCCATGTAGTTCGTAACTTAATGACAAAAAATTGTACAGAACATGAAAAAATAGATTATACAAACACCATTGTGTCATTCTATGAAACTTCCCTACAGTACCTTATTCAGTGGACAGCACATTTCGAAAAATTAGAACCGGTTAAAAAAAAAAAAAACACCGGTTTGGTCTGATATCCAACCAGTAGTAGACTATCTGATTGATAAACATATTTTTGATCAATTATCTGACAATAAGTTGTTTGATGAAATGGTTTGTGTAACAAAATACATAGAAAATCATGTATCTGAATGAAACGAAGTTGGACTAGACACTGACAAACGATGGGCTCAAATGTTTCAACATTTTAAAGAAAATTCGATCAACGATGAGCAAATAAGCAAGTTAGCAGAGTATGTGTTAGCTCTCCCAGGAAGCAATGGAGCAGTTGAGAGGGTTTTCTCTGCGATGAACAAGATATGGACAGCGGAAAAGACACAGCTTTCCGTTCCCGTCTTGAAATCAATTTTAATTACCAAATTTAACTTTGAGATGAACTGTATGAATTTTTATTCCATGCTGTTATCAAAACCAAGGCTGCTGAAACAAATCAGCTCTAATGATAAATATGAGGATTAACTCTATTAAGGCACTGAAATATAAAAATATACATACTATTCAATTAAAAATATGTTCAAAATAAGGTAGGCCTAATGTATTTTAATAAAAATATAATGTTTAACAATTTTAATTATTCTTAACAATAAAATGGTTTTAAATAACGTTTTGTAACATTATGGTATTTTTTACTACCCCCCCCCCCCCCAATAACAAAGTGTCCCGCTTTGGAAGAAAAAATAACTGGTCACGTTATGTTCACGCAACTAAGCAATCTGTCAATTTGGAGGGAAACAGCTGATTATGAGAAACACATGTTAGTTTTAGTTAAAAACAGCATCAAAAGCCATTTGAAAAAATATCATCAGAGAGAATAGGGCCTTAACTCCCACCGGCAAGTGGATATAAGGCTTTCTATCATCTGATGTGAGTTAAGGCGTGGCTCCAATTTCTATTGTATTTGAAGTAAAAAAGCCTTAAGTACAAAAACAGTTGTACTTGAGGCTATCTTTCTTCAAATATTACACTTGAGGCCTTCTTCACTAAAATGTCAGACAATTTAGGACATAAGGCATATTTCACTAGCGTTTTTCTCATTGAAAGAGTGGAGTTACCGCTTTCTAACCTCGAAAAAAGGTAGAAAACCACCTACAAAACCGTAATTTGACCTTAACTCAATTTTAATTTTTTTTGGACTTAAGGCCTTTTTTCCTAGTAGGGCAGTATGGTAGGTGTATATAATCAAAGATAATAGTTAGGTGGAAGAGAGGAATTTTTTAGTCCTAACCTCTCAATTATTGCAATATCTTTCAATAAAAGCATGTCCAGTTTAATTTTATAATCGTCACAATTATACAAAGATAATAATTTTAAAAGAATCACAAACCAAAATTTATTGTTAAATTTCAATTTGGCTCTTCCAGTGCATCCCTAAACGGATGTTTAGCAATGGGCGTTAGATAAATATTATTTTACCCTACTAATTGAACGCCGGAGTTACATTTTCCAGTGAATCACTGTCAACACGGTTAAATTGCCTAAACAGTCAACTGGTTATCTCAATTCAACTGGACCTCAGTTAATTTATTTTAAAAGCCAAACAGTCAATAAACAATTTACGGTTGATAGCAAATTATAGTCTTCGACATTGTAATGAAATTAATTTACCATTAAATAATTACAGTTTCTTAATTACTATAATAGGTGACGTTTTGATGGGGTTTACGAACATGTAATACCTGACTAAACCAAGTACTAAATAGTAGAAATATTATAGAGTCCTTCTGGTCTGAAAATGGTAAAAGTGGTTTCCCGAAATCAAATCACCAATAATTGTACTATTCTGTGTGTACTTGCTCAACAGTAGGCTAGATAGACCAGTAGCCTATAATATAGAAAGTCAGATGTAGGCCTCTACATAAAATAACATACAAAATATAAAACACTTAGACCTAAGGGTTGATTGTAACAGGTTTTGACTCTGTTTGTTAGGCCCTTGCCAGTCTGTGTGATACTTAATTGTTGGCCTATTTTGTGTTAGGGTTGGATGTAATCGTTCATCAGTACTGTATATGTCACAAATGTGGCCCTGATTTTGGATTAAAAGAGTATTTAGGGGTAGTTAGTTTAGTTAAAATTGAAGATTTATCATGGTGTTAAGGGGTGGTGGAGGATGAGCCGTTATAACTAGGATAAATAAATCTTTAAACACCTTTAAAAAAAGATAATGCCTTAATATATTAAATGTATTTTGATCAGTGTGATTCCTCGTAGATTGTTGCAGGAATTTATTGCAGCGTGATAAATATCTCCAGAATGCAAATAGTCCTTGAGAAAGATAGTTGATATACACCTGAAACGTTGGCAACTGGCGACGATTCGACACGCATTAACGCCCAAGAAAACAATATTGTCAACCACCCCAGCTTATTCTTTTTTCATCGGTGATTTGTTTCGTTACTTTCGGAACAATTTCTCAAAACGCGGGGGCAATTTGCAGTTGGCAAAGGCAATTCGGAGACAATAGACGGAAGCCATCAAGTCTCCAGTCCAGACGGCCGCTACCACTCTAGTATTTATAGAATTCACTCGTCAGACAAAAGAACAAACTATAAATAAGGAACATTAACTGTTTCGGACCGGGTTTAAAAAATGATACAGCGACAAGTTAATGTGGCCCGCACGGCAGTTCGTTTTAATAGAATAATTATTGGAGGTGGTAAATTAATCGGAATGGTGGTGAGAATGAGGTGATTAGGAATGGCCCATTTGGTGGCCGGGCCAGTCGAGTTGCCGGGCCAGACGAGTGGCCCGCCGGTGGACAGTGTCACCACCGAACAAAATGTCATATTGTAATGTACAGTACCTTTTTTACTTAGGACCTTGTTATGGTCCTAAGTAAATACCAACATAAGCTTTACACCTATCTGCAACTGAGTAGGCCTATTATTAAAATGAAGTCTTTTTTTGTAAACATAACCTCTAAAGGTAAAAGTTTCTCACATGTATTTATGCACTTTAAAGACACTTCCTAAATCTTGACTTTTTATCACCTTTGGGTAGAACCAGGTTACCCTAATATTTTCTGGGATAACTCGTTCCGTACACACAAAAAAAAAAAACACAAATCTTAATTACATTGAAAATATTATTTTTCTATCTCAGTTATTTTGTATGATTTTTTCATAATTTGTTTAGTAATTCGATACATTTTTTTATACTGAACATGAATTTGGAAACTATTTTGGTTTACGATAATTGTTTCTAGAGATATCACAGAAAAAGTATTTTCACGGCAAATCACCTGAAAACTTATCTTTTGGGTTATCTCAATTAACTTATAATATAAATTTGGTTTAAAATCTCTATTTCAATTGTAAAGACGTGAGAACAAAATATGACTACAAACTATACAAATACATCGTACCTGTGTTAGGTTATTTCAATCCACCTATAAAGTTGTTAAAAACTATATTTAAAATGTGAATATGTTAGGGTAAAACACACAACTTTTAAACTTTACTTTCTTTGTTAAGTTGTTTCAACTTACCTATCTATATTGAAATGAAATAGAATATGTTTTGTTGTCTATCAGGAGCCGGTTAGTTCTAAATGCTTGGCGTAGCTAGAGTTATTCCATTCTAAATACTTGTAAATCGGCAATTCTATCAGCTGTTTTCTCTGCAGTGATAGGACATCAGTGTTGCCACCCTACTCCTTGTACAATGGCCAAATATCCCTGTCCTTCCCACACAATCGACTTTATCTGCCGCTATCTTGTATTCAGCTGCTTGCAATCCTATTGTCTACTCGTTTATCGGACAGTTTCACTTCTCACTTACTGAATACCAGCGAGTGCAACCATAAAATAATTTATTAACGCAAATTCCGTTGTCGCAATTAGTTGAAAAGCTGCATTACTAATTTATTGCTCTATGGTTTTATTGTTGATGCTATAATGCTAGAGTAGTGTTTTGGTAAGTGATATTTGTTTTATGTTGTAATAAATTAGCCTATTAAAACACTAATGCTTTACCAGGACATAATAAGTTTATTGGCCATAAAGTTATGTTTTACGCAGGAATTAGCCTACTCTAACAGAATAGACACTTTCTTTATTTTATGAAGTTGAAATTCCTTAAAGAAGTATGTAAGCTTTCTCTTCATAGTATAATGGTAGGTGTAATTGTTAGATTTTAGACAAATTTTGCATCATAATATTAATTATATATTGTTTAATTGTTAGGTTTAATAAAGAATTTAATTAAAACGGAAGTATTAATTTTCATTTTATTTTATATGTTTTGCAAATGCTTCTTTTTAAGTAAGTCATTTGTACAACTAGCTGTTACTTGAGATTTTTTACCTCGACGTAGACATTTACATTAAGTTATTTGTATTTATTTAGAAAATTTTGGAAAACGAACTCGTAGTCTACCTGTAAAACTATGGAATTCTTAATACTTGTTTATATAAACTTTTCTAAATTACATATTTCTTGGCATATTACAGCGAAATTGTAATATATGCCTACTCCGTAAATTCAGGCTTAAATAAATTTCCTAACCAGATTCAAATTAGTAATCTAATGAGAAGTTCCTAATAGAAATACTACAGATTTAAAACTAAGAAGAAGTTTTTAATTGTTTCAATTCTAAAATTTTCACATAAAAATTTTTCGCATTTCATGAGCATAAATTTCCTTAATGATATGAGAATTTGAAAACACAAGGATAGAGTGTTTTCAATCATGCTTATTGTTATTATCCTTGATTAAAAAATTACTTACAATTAATATTTCATGTAATATGACTATTTGTGCCAACATTTGGTTTAAACTGCATTACATTTACACGGGACTAGGTCTACACTAGCACTCCACAATGGAAAAACAGCTGATAATTATTTGAGATTCAACATTTTTTAACAATGAAAGAGAAAACTATCTCATTAGGATGAGCTTTTCTATCGATGAGGTTGTTTACAGACAATCGCGGCGGAGGGAGAGGTGAGCAAGCGTAGAGAACCACCCCGTAGCGAAGCTAGTTTAAAATAAAATTTAAATTAAACTTTTCGTCTGCAGTTTTGTTGTTGAATTTGTTTTCATGGCTATCATTCAACTTGATCCACGTGGAGCGCGGACTTGCGTAGCCCTTCACACTTCTCTACGCACTGTGGTTTCTGTTGCCCATCTGGGCCCAGTTTTTGCCCCGCCACGTCACTTCGTTCAACTCAACCCCCCCATTAATTAATTTAACCTCAGATCCCATTTTAAGCTTCTATAGCGTTTCTTGTTGGCTTTTTTACAGCATGTCTTGTTTCTTTTGGAAGAAGCTTGTTGTTTAATGGCGATATGACATCTTAGCTGAATGAAGAAGTTTGCTGATTCATAATTCATATCTGCAGATCTGTATTAAGAGCTAAGTTGATTTAGTATATAGTAGTTCTTAACTAGTATATAAAAGAGTTAATAGCTACTCTTGTATCCTTTTAGTACTGTCGTGTAGGCCTATGGGTGGGTGGGAGGGTCAGTACCAATGTGCGTATATGGGTAGTGGGTGGGTGTTTCAACATACTAACTATATAGGCTACTGTAGGCCTATACAGACTACAGAGGACTGGAAGTATTGTGTCATCAAGTATAGACTTTTTTTCGGAGTCTCTAACTTCTTTCAAGAGGAAGGTGAACTTGATTAGTGCAACTGTGATTGCCGCTCAGAACACTCAGTGATGGTGTTTATTGTTATTTTGATACTCGTTATCTTGTTGTTGTTATTATTGTTAATTTATTTACTGTTAGGTTTTTTGTTTTATTTACTGTTCAGTTTTGTTTTTGTTAGGTTATTTACTGTCATGCACGTTGCCGCTTATTGGTCTGTAGTAATTTATTATTTTGTTATTGCTTTGTTACTTGTCTAATGATTTGAATTTACTATTTTTTGCATTGTTATTATGATTATGATCTTGTTGTATGTTTATTGTCTATGGTTTTCCGTTTTCATTTTCTATTAATTAATTTGTATTATTCTTGTTATTTAATTGTTATTTGTGTTCAAGTCATGAATATAATAGATAGGATTATTATTGATTTGTGTCATGGCGTGAGCTGCCATTGTTATTGTTATATTATTGTATGAAATTGGTTGTTACCGTTGGATGTCAAATAAATAAATAAATAAATAAATATAGGCCTACAGTAGTAGCAATTATAACACGGTAAATTATACAAAAAAGGCTATGTTGTGTGTTACTGAACCCGAAACGATTAAATTGTATTTTTTTAACTCCCTTTTTTAGTGTAATTTTGTCTATAAATTTTGAACTAACTTGCTATGAGTTACAGACTTGCACCTGTATACACAACTAGGAAAAAATTGGATTTTAAGACTTTTTAAAAAACACTCAAAATCGATCAAATCCGCTTATACTAAAGCATAAACTACAAAAAAACCTATAAATAAAGTCTGTGCAGGTTGGGCCTTTAGACTAAGATTCCAAAATTGCCTTATGTCTTTAGCTATCAGTTAATTTTTGTAAATTTCAGTATTTATATAAGGATGCCTATTTTATTTTAAACGGACTGAAAAATTGTCAAACTCTCATTTATGGAATGCATGTAGTTTATACAGAATTTTTATATAAATGTACCACGATCTTCAAATGAACTTAGGCCTAAACCATACAAAGGTTCCTCCTATTACAAATTTAGATTCACAGATTAACCTCAAAATTTGTGATTGTGAATATCCATCGTCTTAAAAGTATGACATATTCGAAATAAAAATGTGATTCGTGTTTTTGAGTAATTTATTTTGGCTAAAAGTATACGTAGCTTTAATAAGAGTGCTTTTTTAAAAAGAAAGACGAAAAATAAAACGCCACATTTCACAAGAAGAAACAATCAACATTTTTTTCCACAAATCATTATTCAGACCACACACGATTAAGTTATTACGAAATAAGTGACTACAAACAAACAAATAAATTGTACAAATCATTTTATGATGTTAATTTCCATAACGTATATTATGAGGTAGGTCACCTTCAAAACCATTGTCGTATTTTAATTTATAAATTATTTGACATTGACCTCTGTATTTTCCTTGATCTTTTATATAAAGGAAAATGGTTTATTGCAATTTGCAATTCAGCAATGTAAATCAAAGGTGACGACAGTATCAGGTTTTAGACAATGTAACTAATTTATAATCATCCAATGTGAATTTTTGGAAGGTCATAAATTGTACGTACTGTTTCAAAAACATTGAGCATATTTGCCAACGTCTATGCGATGGTAGTTTGAAACTTCATAAATTGTACGTACTGTTTCAAAAACATTGAGCATACGTGCCAACGTCTATGCGATGGTAGTTTAATTCATAAATTGTACGTACTGTTTCAAAAACATTGAGCATATTTGCCAACGTCTAGGCGATGGTAGTTTAATTCATAAATTGTACGTACTGTTTCAAAAACATTGAGTATATTTGCCAACGTCTATGCAATGGTAGTTTAATTCATAAATTGTACGTACTGTTTCAAAAACATTGAGTATACGTGCCAACGTCTATGCGATGGTAGTTTGAAACTTAGTATATAGGCCATAAGAGTTTGATGGTGTTTTCGATCTAAGCAATCATGGACAATTTTCTGTAAATACAAAGAGAAATAAAATCTGTTACCTTTATTCTGTAGGACAAAAGGTATAATATCTTGCAGAATTTATTGGAATATCGCTCTTTCTTTGTTAGGTTATGTTTTGTTAAGGTAGAGTAGATAGGTTAGGTTAAGTTAGGTTAATTTGATAGGTAAGGTTATGTTAGGTTAGGTTAATCGTGTTAAACATGTTACTTATTAAAATTATTACTGTAGGCCTATTTTGCACCAATAGAACATTTTCCGAGATATAACCCAAGTAAGTTGATAAACTATTATTTCTAGCGGGCCTAAGCCCCAGTATAGGCTACTTACACTAACTATGACAACGGTCCTTAAAACTTAAGTTTTACGTAATTATCCGAGTGACACAGTATGTGTTTACAGAACGGCTGACACAATCAACATATCTACTGTCAAATAAAATAATGCCAACTTTGTCAAAATAAAAACCATCACCAAACTAATCTGACTAAACAATATAGGATTAAAAAATACTGGTCGAAACTTAAATACATTTTTTTAACATAACATTGTCGACTGCCTCGTGAATTATTTTTCAACTCTGTTTCTTCTCACATTCTGACTGGACAATTATAAAGTGGTTCGGTTGGATACAGTTGTTTATTGGCGATCAGCTGTTATATAGTTGCAAGTCATTAACGGCTTGTCAGGAAACTTGTCAGTTGTAGGCCCGTTGGTCATCTCTTGTACTTGATGCTATTTTAGACAAGTTGTGCTGCGTATATTCGTAACAGATATTATATACGTATGTTAATTATCTGCTTCGAATATATACAAATATTACAGTGAAACGCCGACCGTTGCGACGTGGTTGAATATGAGGGGTGAATGAGTGTGACGACTGTAGTCACAGGCAAAGAAATAGAAATTTTTTTATCCTCTTTTCAATCCCTTTTTGTTCTTTGGTGTAGTTGAATAAATGTAGTCATTGTTACAATCTAAGGCCGACTCTTCCTAGAAAGTGGCATTAATTAGCACAATGACAATTTAATCAGCTGATCCCTCTTAAAACTCTTTATGCCTTTGGCCGATCTGAAAACATTTAGTTTTGAAGACGATCTAAACTACGCTGTGACTATTGTAATTATATACAGATGATATGTATAAAGACATGTTGTATTAAAAGAGTTAGACGACATTTGCCAAATTAGATAATCCAAACACACAATGATTGTGCCAACTTACATTTTACCTCGCTATAATTATTCAATAGGCATTTAAAAATCTTAACTCATCAATACTTAAGTAATTTCTTAGAGCCCAGCCAACCTCTCCACCTACTTGATTTCGTTTCATGGTTTTTGCGTCCACCGGGTCTACCCGTGACGTCACAGGCCTCTCTAAACACACACCATTGCAGTATAGGAAGTGAGCCAACCTCCTCTTTATTAAGGACCTTTTCCTATATTAATTATTATTTTTGCTTGCCAAATAAGCTAATTTAATTTTAAACTATTTTGGCTGCCTATTTATTATATGTAATAGACCTATTATTAATATAGCTACAACTTGAATATTACAAGGTGAAGTACAAACTACTATACAATTTTTTAAAAGTTTTTTTTTATGTTATCCCACACAAACTTACAACTTGCTTCAACACTTTTATAGTGAAACGGGTTTTTAGAAAGATCTTAATATATTTGAAGTTTATAAAATGTATGATATTAATAGTAGCCTATATTTTAGTGCAACCCTAATCAACAGTTTTTTATTTACTTAATCGATGTATAACAAATTCGAGTAAATTTAAAGTAGGCCTACGTACTAGTCTATATAGCCTTACAATTTTGTAATTTATTGATTCTAAAATATACATAAGTTATAAAGGATTTAAGATGTTTTGATTCTTTTTAATTTATAATATTTTCTAGTTAATCTAGTAGACTATTTATTTTTACTAATTTATATCTAAATATCACTCCCAAATCCACTATAAAACAACTTAATGAAACCTAACCTTCAAAGTGAAGTGATTGTATATTTTTCGGTCATTATTGAATAAAAGTTTAAGGAAAGACACACGTACCTCAATTAGTTCCCATAATGTTTTATTATTTTTTTATTTCCTAATTTATGTTATCAATCAGGTACCATCCTTGGTCAGTAAGAACTCTTGAGACTATGTTAGCAATCGGACCTAACAAACTAATATATATTCATTTTAATTTACTAATAAACTTTAGGCCCCTACTCATTGTCCATAAGTCCATAGGTAAATACAGCAAAACTCTACCACACATTAAATATTTTTTGGCACTTTAGTATGGTTTTGGTTTAGGAATATATACATAAACCTAGTATATGTATTTATGTGGCATTTAGGTTAGATTAAAAAAATAAAGTTCAGATTTCTCTTAAGTGAGTCGTCAACACAACTTTGTGCGTATTTTAAGTGGACTACGAATTATTAGGCCTACATGAGGGTTTGATAAGTGTGCACATAATAGCCTGGAGGTAATATTTACAGGATCTTTGGCTATTTAAGATCCTGGATGAGATGTTATGTAAGAAGCTAAGAATAAAATTAAACCTCAACGCTCCCCCCCCCCCCCAAACAAAGACCCCTTATTACGTACTAGTGAATTGAGGAAAATACACTGAAAACTATAGTCTTTTTTTTCTTATAGGTTACAAAAGAAAGTTTTTTTATATTGTAGTTTTAATAATTAACGAGTTGTCTATTCATACACCGCTTCTAACGTGTATAGTTATATAAAATTGTTAAATACATAAAATAATTCCAGTTGCAGCTAACGTTGATTATCACAGATTATAGGCCTAGCTAATCCCGTAAACAGACCGCTTATTATGAAACAGTCTCCGCACAGGTGTGTTCCCTCGTAGTGTAATAAGTCGATAACCATATAGCGAAGGCCGAAGGTTCGATTCTATCACGTCCGATCGAATGACGTTTTCTTGTGAAACATAGCTGCGGTAACAGCTGAGGTCGCTATGAATATGGCAGTGGATGACGTAGCAGCCGGGCGACTACGGTTGTGGAATACGGCAGGCTGTGCCTGCCATCGAGGCTGATTCACATGTAGGCTGACACATCCCGACTGTGAAGTGACCGTTTCACTTAACGAAAAATACATTAAAAATATGGGTTTCTATTTTTATAGATTCGGTCCATAATAACGATCGTATCGTAACACTGAAGTAGCGTAGTTGGTTCAATCCCAGCTTCATGTGCTAAAGGTTCTCAGTTCGATCCCAATCAGAGTCATAATACATTTTGAGAAGGATCAGCTGATAACCACCGGCTGTTCATTTGTCATTGGGCTATTAATTAATGACACTTTCTAAGGAATAGTCGGCCTTAGTTTGTAACAATGACTACATTCGCTCATCTACACTCATCACACTCATTCGAAATCCATATTCGCCTATATCTTGACGATCGGCGTCTTATGAATAAATAAAAAATTAATAAAGTTCCGTTTAGACTATTTCCAATAATTTTTTTATTTTATATTGTATTGTAATTAATTGAGAAAATAAATCATTTATTCATTTGATAGGTTAAACACTATTCTACTAGAAGTTTACCATAAGTCGATTCCTGTGAAAAATGATTTTTTTAAGTTAAAAATAAGACTTTAGGCCTAATTCTAACTTAATGTACATTTAATTAGTTTCTTCAGCTGGTGAAATTTATATATATATATATATATATATATATATATATATATATATATAAATGTATTTTTGTATCGATTATATAATGTATTATATAATTTATCGATGTATTTTTGCTCTAGTACGTCTAACACTATAGGCTACTTATTTTAATTTTGACTATTTCTAAGGCAGTGACATTTTTTATTTAGAGAACAAACATGGTGATGGAGAACGGTCTAAACTCCCGAAGCAATTGTTATTTGTTTGGACCCCCCCCCCCCAGTAGTAATTTTCACCCAACACAGACAGAGATTATAAAAACAAAAACAAAAAAAAAACAAAAATCTGATAGTAAATATTTTAAATTTGAGTTTCCTTATTCCTTCCTTAATCGACTGACAAATACAGTAGGCTACATCACAGAGAAGAATAAACAGAGGTCGCTTTCTTATGGCCACAGCGAACGCCTCAGTGGTAGTTATAAAAAAAATACAACTAATTTATATCTTTATACACCTTTAGTAATAACTGCTATAGTTATCCTTCAGGATTTGGGGGATCAAATGGAGTGACGACGTGCTAGCCCTGACACCTCTTGGCAAACTGGAGTACTACTCGACACACATTCAGCTAACTCTTTGATATGACCTCTGTTCCTTTCATCTCTGTGGTTGCATAAAAATAACAATTCCCGAGTGAACCCACCAACATAAGCTGGACACTACGGATTATAAACTGCTAAGCGATATAATTTCGTCAAATCCTCTGGCGCCAACAACCCCCCCCCCCCACCCGTTGGACAAAAACCTCCGGCCCACCTGTGTGGCCCATTGTTACCGGTTATTAAGTCCACTTTTAATTGAGCTCTTAACCATATTTATTAACCTGTCCAGCCATCGCTGGTGAATTTTGAACTACTTTTTAAGCCGTCACCCTCCGACGGACGACCTTCGACGATGAGGCAGTCAGGACGAGGGATTCCGTAAATTTGACTGTTTTTTTCGAGATTTACAGTAATGGGCCCGTTTCATTTCCTGATGAAAATGGTCGTATTATTTTAAAATCCTTTTTACGCGGACTCCGTCTGTATCGGGTTCTAATTTTACGCGAACCGGTTTCTTATGCAATTCGCATTAGTTTAAAACCGTCTTGGACGAAATATATCGCCTCGTCGTATCCGCCGGTAAGACAATAAGAAACGACAGCGATAAAATCTGTTGTCATAAGCGATTTATGACGTGGTAACTCAGTCCACATAAACAGTTGTGTTTATACTTTACCTGCGAAATAAACAGTCTTATTTTACATTTCACGAAACGTCAAATTACGCATAAAGTTGGCAGTTTAATAATGTTAAGAGAAATAAAAGTGTGCCTAATTAAACCCTGGGTCTACAAATAATAAAATCAACTTCGTGACTTTCCCAGTGAAGAGTTAAACCGCATGTACAGACTATTTATACACTGGCATTCATCTGTCCCTGTCGTGGATTACTGTATATATATATGGACACTATCCACTATTTGATACGTAATTCATCATTTCATAACTAGTTATCATAAAAAAAATTGTTCCATAGATCCTAAAACGCACCCTCGTACAGTAATGAGAAAATCGAGTGAAAAAGAATCGATTAAATTGATATCGATTATTTTCAGAATCGAATGAATAATCGAGTCCATCAATCGATTCATGTAGTTGTTCTTAATCTTGACTCTTTATAATTCTTAATCCAAACAAAGTCTTTCTATCTTCAATAAGAAAATAGGCTGTAACATGAAGCTGATTTGTATCACTGTGCAATATAATTAAATAGATTACTTATTTATTTAATAACAGTACTACACTTAAAGATAATTGTACAATTAAAGATAATTAAAGATAATACAAAACAGACAATTCGCCTAATTACAATGTAGCATTAACGCATTATACATATTTTACTTGAAGTGGATGCTAGTCCTTCTTTGAAGAGGATGAAGGACAATCGTCTTCAAAAACACAATAATAAATGTCCGCTTTAGACCATAAGTTGTATGCTTTCACAAATAAAAATTAACAATTGATAAAAACAACAACTAACCAAACAACAACAAATATATGAACATGTGAACAACAACAATAATAAACACTAAAATAACAACAATAATAAATAATAGAACGACATAAATAATAATAAATAATAGAATAACAATTTGTAATTATTATAGCCCTGAGCAGTAAACTAAATAAATTAAAACACCTAATTTAGTGATCTATTCCTTTTTTATTTATAATTAGGTATCATCCTAGTATTTTATTTAGATATTTTGTCGTCAATTATTTATAATTAACCATTATTCATTTAATTTCCATATCATTTTAAAATGAACATCTTACATTTTGTACTCTAACTATGAACATGTTTATAGTTTTTGCACTTTTGAAGTTATACTTCTTTGCGCCCGTTAGACACTTTGGGATGGGATGTTGGTCGAGAAACCGCGTCACGCTGAAAAGTAAGAACAAATTTTTAAGAACTATCGATTAATCGATTGTTAATCGAAGAAATTTAATCGAAGAAATTACTGATAATGATAATATAGGTGTATAATATAATAATGAAGTCACGTATAATATATTGAAGATAAATATATTGAATAATATTGAAAAATGTCTTATATTTCATTTATATATCCTGTCTGTTTGTGTGCGTGAGTGGGTGTATGAGAATGGCCAAAGAAGTATAACTTCCACCGTGTGGTCCGACGCACACCCAATTTTTTTTCATCTATGTTGGCCTAAATATGATGAGCGTTATCGTTAAAAAAACTACTCAAATTGACTTTTAATTTGCCAAAGGAGAATTCGAACTTTAGTAAGCATCGATAAATTGAAATTAGATCGTTGTATAGAGTGGCATCGAGAGAAAGATATAGACAGAAGATCGCTCTGTGTGATTCGGATATAATTTATTCATAAGAATCTATATAAAATTAAATAATCGAGTTCTCGACTCTAATCAAAGAATCGAATACGATTCTACTTCATTCTATCGTTAATTCAATGAAGAGATCGTGGCTTTAAACTTATAATTCACACCAAACGCCGAATCACACAAAGACCTATGAGGGACCTCTCTCTCCTTCTGATGTCAAAGTAAATCCAAACAGATGCACTCCCTGTTGAACATGCCTTCTACAGGGGCTGTTTACTCATGTGCAAGTGGCACTGCGTAGGTGTTTACGTTTTTCACCATATCATACAGGCTGTATGCAAATGTACACCCACATTACTCGCTCGCTGCTATCGGCTGTTCCAAGAACGCTCTTAGAGGATTTACGGAATATCTTCAACTAATTTTCTTGTTCCTATAGTTATGTGGCGTTAATGTGGGTAAGGAGCCTTCTTTAAGGTTAAATAAATAATAATGTCGTTAAAACATGTTTGTTTTAGACATGAAAAATAACTTTGGTAGACTTGAAACAAACGTATTCCTGCCGGTATGTTTTTTTTTTCGATAATTTACATTTTTATCTATATTAATAGGTTACTAATAACGGATGTTTCAAATATATTAAGAAATATGTGATGAGTGCCCAAAATATATTGACATAAAATCCAGAGGCTTAACAATGAATTGTAACTATTATTTAATATAAAAATGTATGGGAAACATCACGAAAAATAAATACCGACAAGAATGGACTTTAGTTCTGGACTTAAGTATTTAAATACTGTATTTTAATAAATAATGGATTGTTCAAAATCTGAATAAGGTATATATATAACACTCGTGTAAGTTATTCTTGTATTGTGGTAACCGATTTATATATTTCCGAGTAATAAAGTGCTACAAGTTAAAATCTCATACGCCTACGTGGCCCAAAACCCTTACTCTCCCACTACTTCACTGCTAAGACTTCAGAAGCAGTTTTTGAGGTCCATACATTAAGACTTCTTCTTTATCCTTTCCTTTTTTATACTGTTCCCATACTGATTTTGACTAGTAAACATTTAGTTTGGCGTCCTTTTAGAATACGTTTTCATACATAAGTCTCTACAAAATAAATGGTTCCAAAGAATTGGCACAAACTTTCTCCCATATTAAACACTAAACAAATCAAAACTTTGAAAATTACCAGTTTGATTCCCAAATATGTTTTTTTTTTTTGCCATAACTAAAAAATTAGTAAGTTAGTAACAATATTTTAAATTGTAATTAATTTTAAATGTAATCAAAATTGTTAGAGCCGTTTTTGAGTAAGTTCCCATTTTTGTATGTTTATTGCCCATAAAAAATTTCCATAAAGTGAAAAAAATGGTCGGAGGTATTAGCTAAATACACCTACATACCAAATTTCATAAAAAATACACACCGAACACGGTCTATACACATCGACAGACACACATACGGACAGACACTAACTTTTTTTTCGAAAAAAAAACGTTGGGTTCAGGGAACCCTAAAATGAATGTTTAGACCTACTTGTATAAAAACGTTGGACGATCAAAATAATTTCTCTATGCTAACGCATATGGGAGAAAGTAAAAAATGTGAACAAAAATTAACCAAAAACAGTGATGCCAACATTCGCAGAGTCGGTAAAAAGGCAGCAGTGTCGATAATTAGTGCTAGCCTGTGTCGTAGAATGCAGTCCGTTGACGGCAGTAGCTGATTGACGTATTGATTGATTTGTCGCCCGCACGCGTACGCACAGATCTAGGTCGGTCCGGACCAACAAGGAGGCTGTCATATTGGTGAGATTTCTACCTACCATACTCGACTGGATGTCCTCGCTTCTCAAGTGGCGGATATCTGGCTTATCATCTGGTCATTGCCTGAACACGCATGCGTCCGTTCCACACAGGAACTGATTAATTATAACTGGCTTGTGTTGCAAAAACTGACAATCCCGGCTAGAAACAATATAAATTCCATCATTATCTGACTGCATTATTCAACAAATAGACGCATATCAGTTCGAGTTTATTGTTTTGAATACTTTAACTAACAAAGCTTATAAACAATGATTGGAAACCTTAATATCAGAATTTTCCCGCCTATTCAGAGATAAGGGGGAGTAAACGTTAATTTTAGTTAATGTGAAAAGCTACAGAAGCATTTCAATACTTATTTAACTCATGATCATGTCCACTGATTCATTTTTCTTTCTGGTGTTGATGTTTGTCCTGCTTCCTTCTGATACTGATGTTTGTCTTTCCTTCTCCTGATACTGATGTTTGTCCTGCTCCTTTCTGGAGTTGATGTTTTCCTTCTTTCATCTGGCACTGATGTTTTTCTTTCCTTTTTCTGATACTGATGTTTGTCCTGCTTCCTTCTGATGCTGATGTTTGTACTTATTCCTTCTGATACTTCTATTTGTCCTTCTTCTTTCTGATGTTTGTCTTTATTTTTTCTGATGCTAATGTTTGTTCTTTTTCCTTTTGATGGTGTTTCCTTCTTTCTTTTGTTACTGATGTTTGTTCTTCTTCCTTCTGCTGCTAATGTTTTTTTCTTCTATTAATGATGTGTGTCTTTATTTCCTTTTAAACCCAATGTGTCTCCTTCTTACTTCTCTGGTGGCAATGTTTTTCCTTCTTACTTCTGGTGCCCATGTTTGTCCTTAATTGATTTGTGATTTGTGCCCCTCCAGCAGATAAATTCTGAAAGGTTTTTATCTTCCTACCACGTTGGGCTTATCTTCTAAAATTGTTTTAATAACACCCTCTTTTTAATTAGCGTGTATCCTATCTTCTTTTTTCTTTTTCCTTCATTAGTTATACTGTATTCATCTACTCTCTTACGTAACTTTTCACTTTACATATATCCACCCTATTGGTTCTACATTCACCATAATATTTTATACCTCCAGGTGTTATTTATCTTCTTTGCTTTGTTTAACCATTGCACTACCAGACCATGATTTATAGTTGGAAAAAAGTTACTATTATGAGACAAGAGATACAAAGATACATTTTAAATTCACACTTCTTACTTTCTTAAAAGTGAACAATGTAATGAGCATTCTAAATAAAGAACCGATCGGTTAACAGAAGCTGGAAACTGCGCCTTTTCCAACAATTGAAAGTCTGGAATAATCATGCGATGCTGTCCTAGTTAATTAGTCCAGCCACGCAAACAAATGTGCAGCAAGAGTTCCGTTTTACGATTTCATTTCCCCGGAGACAATCGTTTTCTGATGCTGGAGGAGCTCGGTCGGGCTTATTACTTAGGGAGGGGGTAATCGAAGCAGGAATCAATTGCCACTGAAAGAAGCCATGTTCAAATTAAATTGAAGGTAAATTTTTGTTTAATTGGGCCAGGAAGCAAATGAGGGGATAGAGACACGGTTGAATGGCCCCGACCACCCCCCGCACCCCCACCCTGCTCAGCCTCACTCGCTTTTTAAACAGTTTAAGTAGGGATGTTTCCGTCCTAACATTGATTGCTCCCCTTACCTGTTACCACCCACTTCTTAAAGCCCTTTTGTACTCTCAACGTTTCATTTATGTATTTCGTAGTATTTGTTGTTTGTTTCAGAATTAGTTCCTCAATGTGAAATCGTCTTTTATACTTTTAATTAAACAATTTAATTTAAATTTAAAAAAATTGTATCCAATAATTACGATGTTTTTACAATAGGATTATGAAGAAAAGTTTAAATGGATTTATCGTCTGTCACAATCGTAGGTTACAGAGGTCGGGAATGATGTCTTCTTCAATGCTACTGCAAGAATCTTCACGCGTGCAATGTTAAAATTCGTAATATTTTGTCTACACTCGTCTGTTCTAGGCTCACAAAAAATCATATGTATAGTTAGCACGCATTGTGGGCTCAATTATCACCTTGTATTCTACTGGTATAGAGTGGCGTTTGGATTTATCAACCCCTCTTCCAGTCATCTTACTTATATGCATTATAAACGAAAGTGTCTGCATTGAATGAGACCTTTTAAACATGAGTGAAATAAGTTAAGTTTTGAGTTCTGCAGTTCACCTTGCAAATGGCAGGGAATCGTTGTCAACCCCTCTCTATATTTCCTTCCAAATCGTCAAGGATAAACGTAGTACTTGAGAACGTAGTACAAATACGCTCATTAGTCACTATTTTAAACTGCCATTGAGGCGTTCGCTATGAGAAAGTGACCTCTGTTTCTTTTTCTCTGTGATTGATGTTACTTGAAAAGGGTTTTACCAAGTCGCAACGTTGTAAATACGTATAATTTTTGTACACTCTTGTATAATCCATCACTAACAAATTTTAAAGGAAAACCAAATAAACTGTTGTTAAAAGACCAGAAAATCAAACAAATCGTGTGTTGGATGTTTGAGAGGAATAGAGAGAGGGAGATCGCTGGCGCTACCTGTGAAGAAAGCGCAAGAAGTAATGTCATAGGACAGATATCCGACTTTACGGGACCCATTTTTGAGCGGACATTATTATTGTTCCTATAAATAAACAATGGTCCTATAACTGTTGGTCTTCCATATTAACATGGACACGACCGTAAAGTTTACTCTATGACACTAAGGTGCAAGAACGCACACGCTGTAGAAGGGTTTTTACCCCAGTCCCACGGTGTATTGGGTGGCCGGCGCCACTTTCCGATTTCCCCAGATTGGCTATGAAATCTGTGCGGCGAGGCGCGGTGGTCCGAAATGGATTCGGGATGGTCCCTCGCAGTATTGACAGGCCACACAATAATACAGCACTTATCCTAACCTCAACCACACTTTTTATCTGGAAATATTCTCTCTCGATAAGAATTCAATCCAAAGTCGTGTCGTAGTCGCGATAGATTTATATCCCACAAGAGCGTGGAACTGTTAAATATCCCATGTAAAATGTGGTACTGTAATTAGCTGTCGGAAAATTATAATTTTTACACCGTTTAAAGAGTATTAAAAATATTAGTAGATCCACTTTTATATTCTAAGAAAATAATTGATTTGTGAGTAAGTAAAAAATAGTGATTATTAGTTTGTGGTTTATATGAAAATACAAAGGGCAGTCAACATTTTAAAAAAAGGTTCCACTTTTGATTTTTACGCTCTTTGAAACGTTCCAAAAATAATATTTCTACGACAAATTGTTTAGCCCCAATACCGCATTAAGTTTCATGCGATGTTAAGTAAAATATGGTGATAACCATTGTATGTTCGATAACATTCACACAAGTAATCAGTACGTATTATGTATGAATTAAGGCTAGATATGACATTTAATTGTGAATTTGTTTAGATCCCCCTCAAAAAGTTTAGATCCTTAGTGACGTAGATGTAGGCTATACGCCTAAATACATCTAAGGTAATATAGTGTCCAGCTCAAAGTGAAGACATTGTGAGAAATGCTAAAAAAATTGTGATATATTTCTTATATTCCGCAACTGTATAAGAACTTTAAATCTTGTTCTTTTGCGATTTATTTAGGACCACTTTCCTAAATTAAAGTTAAAGTCTTGAGAAGGTTCAAGTTCCCAATCATAGTTTTTTCTTTTTTCCAATTTTAGGAAACCATAGTTAGATTTTCCAAAACTATTTCTACAGTTAAAACTAGGTAGGACATAGACCACACCATGAACTTAAACTGACAATTTATATCTTTTAAAACTAACTTAAGTATAAATTTTAATATTTTTAATTGATGTGCATTAGAGCAATGGGTCTGTAATTGTTAGTTCATTATTAACCAGAATAGGTTTTAGGAATTTTCCAATTGAGTTGAGTTGTAGGTCTACTTTAAATTGATTGGGGGAACAAATCAGCGATGTGTTTAACGATATTGAAGATGATGACTATGAAGTTCACCAAGGTGCAGAATGCCCATAACAATTCGTAATAGAATAGAACATTTTATACAATTTAATGAAATAGAATATGTTTGAGACATTTTGTCTTTTACAAAAAATTATGTGAGGTTCATAGGGCCTAAATAGTGAAATTCACAATTTCAACAAATTCAATAACATCCTCTCTTATGTCTTATCTTTACCACAATCCACCACATCATAACTACTATTCTCACAATTACATATGATAACCGCCACATTAAACTAAGCGATGCATAAATTCCTTTTAGTATTGAATCATTGATAATAAGAGCTGATCTCAAGGTCAAACAACAATCATAACGCCCATTAGTGATTTCCATTAGATATTGAACCACTCATCTAGAGACAAACGCGGTGTCTTGAACAGGAAACATATTTCCAGTTGCATAACCAGCGATCGCTGCCACCGCCTTGAGCAGCTCGGTAAATCTGCGCGGATAAATAATTCAAAACGTCCGACAACAGCATGACAATAAACATAATTTAATCTGATGACGGGAGCATCGCAGCCGACATTAGCGAAAATATTATAAGTGCGCGTTCCACGTCGACAGCGCCGATATATGGTCAAGTCGGTCATCCCACAGGGAAGCAAACTGTATAAACGGTGTATATTTACTGGCTGACAATGTAATGGTAGCATTAGCTTATATTGCCGGCCTACAGTAGGTTTACAGTAGGATGAACTAGTGTGACGTTATATATCTATATCTAGTGAATAAAGAGTATACAAGCTATATGTTAGCTGAGATTACAGCGATCAGTCATAAGTACAATCACGTGTTAGCACGTTTTAGAAGGAACAAAATATCTTCACCCGTTTATAACAACTTCCAACAACAATCACTTCCATAAATGCAATCATTAGTCTGGATTATCAACAATATAAATAACACTCAATAGTTTCCAAGTTAACAAATGGCTGCAATTATTTTATTAAATGCGATTTAGTGCCCACAACTTATAACAATGTTACTGCAATCATTCAGAAGAACGAAAAATCCGTAATAACTACAAAAAACGTAATTAGTACGATACTAACAATTATAGACCTATCACCCAAATGCGTACCAATTGAAAATTATTTTAAAAAGAAGTTTAATGTTTAAAATGGGTTTTCTTTATATTTAGTAAAAAGTTGCTCCTAAATAAAAAATAATAGTCTGTAAATAGTAATAACATTCCTTTTAAATACATGCCCCTCCCCTCAATTAATTGATATATTTACTATATTTTAGAAAAATTAATTTTGGACTTCAAAATCAAATCAAAATCATTTATTTGTAGTTTGACAATTTAAAAATTGTATTACAAAAGTCATATAATTATAACAATTATGTATTCATCATATATATGTTGATAGTGTATGTTAACTCATTTTAACTGACTAATATAATCACAATATGTACTACATTAGCGTTATTATTAATATATTACATAAATAAAAGCAAAATCAGTCACCTGACAAATACTCCTCCACCGAGTAAAAAAGGTTCCTTGAACTAAGTATTTCTTTAGGAAAGCTTTAAATTTTCTGGGGCTTTCTTAGAGTTTAATAAAATTTGGCAATTTATTAAACAATTTTGGCCCAATATTTTGAGGTAGGTAAGACGCAATTTGAAGCCGATGCTGTGCCGGTCTGTGCTGATGTTGCCGCGTATTATGAGTATGCACATCTGCTCCTACTTGAAAAATACCGAATTTAAATTGATAGAATATTAACATTTCATATAAAGGGCCTGCAAGGGTAAAATTTGAAACGATTTGAAAAATTCCCGGCAAGATTCGCGTTTATTTAATCCAGCCATTATACGGATTGCTCTTTTCTGTAACCGAAATACTCTTAAAAGCAAAGAATTGGATGCTGAACCCCAAAGGAGAATGCCATAATTAAGCCTAGATTCTATGAGAGAGAAATATATAAGCCTCATTAGAAAGATATTCTTCAATTTTGCATACCTAGTGAGAAGGAATAAATGGGATGACAACTTAGAACATAACAAATCTATATGTGGTTGCCACGAGAAATTCTTATCTAAAATTAGTCCTAGATATTTACACTCACTTACAAACGGTAGCTCAAAATTATTCGAGATTATTAAAGGGTCTATCTCAAATGTTTTGTTATTTGAAAAATATATACAATTTGTTTTATTATACATTCTAATAAAACAAACATAACATAAAGTACTACAGCATTAAGCATACCTCCATAATTCTTGTCGGAACCCCGTTAATGTTCATCAGCCTATGAATCGTTTGGACATTAACCTCCCAGGTTCAAGCCTACCGTTTCACTAAAACACCGACTATTTTACTACCACACGTGCTTGGCACAGATGAATTCTCCACGTTTTATTGCTGTTTAATTTATCTAAATTTATAATAGTCAACGCCATTTCGGTGGTAAATATTGTTTAAAACTGGGTTTTAACTGCCCGCTATGCCCCTGTGATAGTTTAGGGCAAACTTTGAGGAATTTAGGTGCTGAATTCCATCATTAGGTCTGTATAATAGATTTGTAATTTTTTTTTTTTTTTTAGAATAGTAGAATTTATATTGAGTTTTACCCCTAGAGATTTTTTTTAACTTTAATTAATTATGCTTTACAACGTTAAACAGTCTTTGTCCGGTATACAGTGAATTTTCAACAAATTTCTGTAATAGGGTGTTCTGAGGATGAACATATGAAAGATATTGTTAAACAGAATACACAATGTATATAATATACATTATACGAACTTTACAACCAATATAAAAGTAAAGAGCTCAACGGAATTTTTAAAGAATTTTGATTGTATTTGGTTTAGTGGGAGTTCGGATTAGTGAGTGCCGGTGTTTTAATGACTGGAATGACAATGCTGAATTTTTCCACACCAAAATCTTGGTATTCCTTTATGCTGTTAGCCACCTAACCCTTCTTTTCTATTCGACATTTCAATTGAAAGAATCACTTTGAAAACATATAATTCCACATCTATCCGTTTACATCTGGTCACGCTATCTGTCTCTCCTATGTCAATTAGAGTCTCCCTCGGGGGAATGGGCCAAGGCTAACATTATGATGGCTGTCCTGTGGGCTGAGCGGAGTACGCTGCACTTTCCATGTCCCCGGCTCCGGTTCTATTTACTGTCATTCCCAACTATAAAGATAGACACTCGTTAATTGGTCCTGGTATAGAGTGCCGTTTGGATTTATCGTTCTCTTCCAGTCGTCTTACTTATATGCATTATTTACCAAAGTCTCCGGCGCGTTTAACGGGACCTGTCCAACTAGAAAGAAATAATTCAACCGATAAATTCGAAAGAATTTGATACGGTTCTTAGTTTTCAGCACAGAGAAGAAATAAACTGTGTACGTATAAATCACCCGTACTATCATTGCTATATATGAAATGTAAAACTTAGAATTGCAGTGTACACCTCCAGTAGACTTATTTTCTTGCCACTAATCCGAAATCCACCGCCTCTGGCATCCACTAATCCGAACGCTCACTAATCCGAATTCCCACTTAACCGAATAAACTCTAAATTCTTTGAAAATTCCGGTGACCTCTTAACTGTTATATTGGTTGTAAAGTTACTTTGTGTGTTTTGTTTAACAATATATTTCATATGTTCATTCCCAGTATTATCACAAATATTTTTTGAAAAGTCACTGTAAACCTAATTAACAAAACCATTCAAAACTATAATGTGTTTCCCCTTCTACTGACTATTCTTTCTATAACAAATACAAACACTGAGTTTTGAAAAGAAACTAAAACAAAAAATCACTACTGACAAGTGACAATCTCTTCCAATGTTGCTCTGCATTGGTGTCGAGTGAAAAACTTGGGGTGTCGAATAGTTAGTTCTCAGTTCGCCGTGCATATAGCAGGACTAGCATATTTGTCAGCACCTAACTTTATTCCCCTCCAAATCCTCAAGGATGAACGTATATTACTTCAGATTTACAAAGATCTCCAATTGCCACTGTGAGGCGATCGCATTAGCCATAAGAAAGTTACCTCTGTTTCTTTCTTCTCTGTGGTTTTTAGACATCTCCTTCTGAAACATATATAAATGACGTAAGATAGTCTTATAACTCGCTATAACCGCCAATAGTACCGCTAAGAATTAAAACTACAAAACCATACAGAGATTGCGTGGCTGGATTCTCACATAAATCAAAGCCAAACACTGGGCCACCGCGGCCACCCAAACCCAGAATGTCTTCATCCGCCGAGCACGGGCGATAAAGCCCCCATAACTGTCAGGGGCCGGCGCTATGGGGTCCATAAGTCACCTGGACCTGTCATATTAACGGGGGTCAGCCACGCGTCCTTTCCGGCCCATCTGGACGTCTCACTGACTGGACCGCGAGCTGGAATGGCAAATGGCCTGGAAGGTCGATCAAGGTTACAGCCTTCAGCAGTCACAGCCGATATCGCTGAGGAAAACGTATGAACATCTAGTTCCGAACAGGAGGAACCCGAAATATCTAGATTCTAGTTATGTTAATAGTCGTTCCTCGGGAATATCAAGGATCAATCTAAACTAGTACACTTGTATTTATAGGTAATTAGTAAACTTAGTTATATCAGCATATTATGAATATAAATATGATTACAAAGAGGATGTGAGTTCATCTTATCCAGCACATCCTGGAACGTAAAAACTGGAAAGCAGACCCACGACATTAGTGGAATAAAAAAAACTGGTTGATTTAAATAGCATTAATTTGTTTTCATTAAATTAAGAAGATTATATTTATCTATAAAATGTTAGTTGTTTATCTAACCTTTTATTTATAAAATATTTGAATCTGGAGTCGTACAAGTCACAGCCCCTACCCTTGTGGTAATAGACCGTCGTCTTGTGAGCGACTCGGTTGACTGGCTCCCCAACCACCTCGGGTTTTTGTCCCTCTTCATTTCATAGATATAATAACCTTCATTGTAGACAAACAGCGGCTCGGAGGCGCGAGATATTGTGATCGTCTTATCGCCGCCCTTTGTGGGCGCACCACCCTCTCTGCTCAGTCAAGGAGTTCGGTTAGCCTCAAACGGGACTTGAGGTTCATCCAGTCAATCGGTTCTGAGGTTATAGGTGTGATGACCGACTCATTTTTTCACTCGTTTCGTTGCTCTTCACAATGGGCATTATTGAAAAAGAAATTTATGTAACAGATAAGGTAAATTAGTATAACTTGTTATTTTTTGTGTAGTATGAATAAAAGACAGCCCTTAAATAAACGGTGAAAATGCTAATTAAGGGCAAGTGTCGATCAGGTATAGGATTATAAGAGGCTAAAAGTCTAGTTCACAAGAGGGTTGTCCTTGTAGGTTTATGTATTTTGAGGCGAATCATCAAGGAATGATTACGTGTGGTGACAGCACATAACATGGTAGATCAAAAAGAGTCTGACACTCACAAAGCCTAGGGAAGCCAAAGTCGCGACTTGGAAATATGTAAGATGGTCGACAGAGTTGAGTGTAGGGTGGCGGTAGTTGAAGAGGGTTAGATAAACTACAGGAAATACTTCGTGAAGATGGGGGGACTTATTTACTTATATCAATGATTCCCAGCCTACGGTTCACAACACTGTCTTAAGTGGTCCACTAGAAGGTTCTAGAGCTCACTTTACATTTCTTTCATTGCAAATTTTCTTTATTGTAAAGTAGAATATTGTTTATGCCTGATAATAGTTTTAGTATATAAGACAGTAAGACGCTGTCAAAATATTAGCAGGTAGTTGCTATAGATATTTATGCTAATAAGGATTTGATGGGTCAATGTTTTGCCGCTTCAATATGACTTCTTTGAATCCAAATATTGAAATGGTGCTTACTTGTGAACTGCAAGACCAAAACTTGACATGGTGCTTGCTTGTGAACTGCAATACAAAAACTTGACATGTTGCTTACTTGTGAACTGCAAGACCAAAACTTGAAATGGTGCTTGCTTGTGAACTGTAAGACCAAAACAGTTACTTAGAGACTGATGATAATACGCCTTTTATTGTGCTTTCTTAATTAAAATCTTTTTAAGAGTCAGTTTTTCTTGATACTACTTACTTAATGTAGACTATTTTTTGTTTGCAATTCATTAAAATTTCAATGCAACTTTAAAATGTAAAATAGTTTTCCTTTTTTAAATTTAATTATCTAAAATATATTGTTGTTCGCTGATATTTTTATTAAATTTCTTGTGATCCTTGGGAGAATGAGGTTGGAATTCACTGATAGCTTCAACCTTGACAAGTACTTAGATTATGGTAGATTAGAATCTTATAAACGTAAACCCTAGAGAAGAGAAATCTCTTACAGAAATTATTAGGAGTTTTGAAAGGCAAATTATAACAACCTCTACCCGTTAATATTCAACCAAAAAATTGTTTTAACTTTGATTCGTCTGATAGTATCAACTTTAAGGTATATTAGACCATAATGATAGAAGATTGTCATCTTACACCGTAAACCCTAAAGAAGAGAAATCTCTTACACAAGTTATTAGTATTTTTGAAAGGCAAATTGTAACAACCTCTCCCCATTAATATTCAACTAAAAAAATGTTTTAACTTTGATTCGTCTGATAGTATCAACTTTAAGGTATATTAGACCATAATGATAGAAGATTGGTATATTACACCGTAAACCCTAAAGAAAAGAAATCTCTTTCATAGAAGTTGTTAGTATTTTTGAAGATTTTTATAAAGCAAATGATAACAACCTTTCCCCTTGAATTCAAACAGAAAATCATTTTAACTTCGATTCATCAACGTATTTTCCGTATCTTTTTTCTTCCTCTCTCCCACGACGTCCTGGTGGGTGACCTCCTGGATGTAACACAACCTGCTGTCACCAGACTCCCCGACACTGCCAAATGGCCGCCGATGACAGGTCATGAGCCGTTTTGTCACCGTTTGTTATGATTTCGCCATTTATATTGTTTGTGTGGACATACGTCAGTCTGAGTAAACAACACCTAGCTCCCGGACTCTGCCAACTTCCTACAGCTATTCCTGGTCCTATTTATCGCCTTTGTTTGGCCGATTTCCTTCTGTTGTGATTTTTTTCCTCTGCTTTAAGTGTTCGTCAGACGATTGCCAAAGCCTGGCATTTTCTAGTTCATCGTCTTCTATTGTATACAAAATGTTTCTTATCTACAAATCAGTCGTGATTTATTGATGTAACAAACAGAGGCTTTTGTAATTCATTATGTAGGCCAAACCATTTAACTGTCAGTTTTTCTTACAAAGCTAATTTCGTCCGTCATTTTGTTTTGCGCGTAGTTCTGTTTCAGTTGAATTTGCTTTTTATACTATATTAGTTGTATGACATAATTTATAGGTTTCTTAACTGCTCTAATTTAGTATTAAATTACATTACTACCCTTAGACTTTCTTTCATGTAATTTAATCCAAAATACATCGTATTCAGAAATATTTACGATCCTGAAGTATACAAAATCACGTAAAACTTAGTGATTGTAGGGAATATGTTGTACAATTTTCCGGAATTAAGTTTTTTTTTTTTTTTTTTTGTTATTTATTTTTGTCTTGTAAATGTGGTAGGCATACTTAGCGATGAAAAGATCAAACCACGGTAAACTTTAAAATAAGTTGATAGGTACATAATGTCTTCTTCATCTACTTACACAAATACGAAGATATGATTTCAAATCTAATCTCCGTTTCACGTTTAATTTGCAGGAAGGATAGTCCATAACCAATGTAAAACAAATTTAATTTTGAGGACAATTACACTTGGAGTAAAATAAATGTTAGTAGTTTTCTTGTTGAGTTCGCTACCCCACTGGCCGAATGTATGGTTAGTTATTTATTTTGTAAGAAAATGCTTATTTCCTTTTTAACCCTACTCTGCTGGAGACTATTCATTTGTGCTTAGAACTTATTCAGACACACTAAGGGTTAGAACCAGTACAGTAGAAGTTGAATATTAATGATAAAACTAGTCAATGATAAGATTCGAACCTCGTCTTTACCTCAGGGTCAAAGTCCTGACGTATTAGACCACTCGGCCACCGGCTCTCAGAGCTTATAAGTACATGTCTGTGTAAACATCATCACAGTAGACCGACCAAAGACACCACGCCATGATTACGTATATCATACCCACAATGTCCATCCATCCTATAACTCTTCAAGGACCCACCACCCCAGCCCCTTTCAACAATATAAACACCCTCTCGTCTCCGGAAGCGTGGTTATTAAAAGTGTATCTCCCGCCTGGGAACCTGATGCGGTAAACAGGTGCCAAAGAGTCGGCGGCTTTGAGCGGCGGATGGGCGGATCAATTGGTCACAGCTAGAGGGGCGGCCGTGCATGGAGTCTTGCCACTACGTCAGGACCATGAATGACTTCACAGTTACTACGTCCAGGCTATTGACCACCACTAACGGACTACAACGGTCCGATTTGTTCTAACTGCAAACCGATTTCCCATTAGGATGGTATGACAGTGCGCAGTGCTTAACGCGACGAAGATCACTCCAGTTCAAGTAAAGTTGGAGACTTTGTCAAGTGCAAATTTCAACTAAAATTCAGGTTGCGTAGAGAAGTCAGTTGATTGGAAAAAGAGAATTTTTGTTGCTAATCGCATTGATTGACTGGTTTTTTTGTGCTTGAATGTGAGCATTTAGTTGATTAGGAATTAGCTAGTTTTAATTAACCAACTAAGACTATCAGTTTTAAGTTCTATAACTTGTCTATCAAAAACAATACTGAAGACTCTCTAAATAAACCTCGAACTGTTACTTTAAAGCAGTCCAAAAATCTGAAATATAATTCAGGCTACCCTAAATTTTCTGACCCCACCATACTTCCTAGCCCATCATGTGTGTCCCTGGTCTCATTCCATGCAATGAGGAACAATTTAGAACATGTATCAGCCATAAACCAGCCACTACATTTATTGCCGTGTATCTAATTTGTACCACCTCCTTTCAATACAAGTTTACTGGTCACTCTGTGACTCCAGCAACATTATACGTCATCTCCAGTGTAATTTCTACCCATCTGATGTAGGTCTTACCACTGATACTATCTGAAATGAATGGACACAGGCATGACTGCAAAGTCCATAACCATGAAAACCCTGTTTCATCCTAGAAAAAGGATTTTTTCATCGCGGTAAACAAATACTCTTAGTTGCTGAAATTATTAAAACTTCCCGGTTGGGTATTACCCCTATTTTGCTGCACCTATTCATATGCCTAGTACATCCCATGAAGATTTCTGAGCAACTGTCACGAGTTTGGTTTTGGGAGAGCCAGTGGCCGAGTGGTCTAACGGTCAGGACTTTGAGCCTGAGTAAGTTATAGGGCATGTTCTCGAATCCTGGCCTTGAATTGATCAGTAACGCTCACCTTGTACTTGTACTGGTTCTCTGTGTTTTAATGAGTTCCCCTCAAGATCTTCATAGTCTATGGGTAGTAGGCAGAATATGGTGAGAAAGAAGATCAAACTCTAAAAAATTAATAACATGCGTATAAAGGATTAAAAAAAGTAACAGGCAACAGCTTTTTTAGCCAATGTTTAAATTTTCATTCGTTATTTCCTATCACTTATCTGTTTCATTTTCATTTACATCCTAACTTTCCCTAATATTTCTGTAAGCACAAGACACGATTAACACTGTGTAGAGATTTATCCACCTTCAAAAATCAAATTAAAAAAAGATACATCCTCAGTTCTTAGGCAACACTCATAGTAGACAGTTTGTTTTTCTCTCCTCAGTTCAGTCTTTGGTAGAGGTTATGTTGTGATGTCACGACAGTGGAGCGCAGATTATGATAGTTTACAAACAGCAGATCTGCTCCGCGCGCGCGGGAGATTTGTTATTGTTGTATAGAGCCTGTTTGTTGACTACCTGGATTCATCGACTGATCGAGATCTTCGGGGATCAAAGCACTCGATAAACACGGAGTTTTTTTTCATTTTGACAGTTCTACACAGCCGGGGGTAAACAGTCGTAATATGAGTGGCAGAGCTATATTGGGTGTTTATGGGGATAGTCTGAAACTGGCGCCAAAGGCGTCGATTAAGCTTTCCACGGAATATATACAATTTGCCGTCGATTATGTGATGATGTTGGCACCACTGGAATCAGCTGTCAGAGTGATTGCCCAATTTCAAGACTTTCATTTTACGGGTCTTCTAATTTATTGCCTTTATAATCTCATGGTGCTAAAGTAGTAATTTTCAAAAAACCTCAATTTCTATCGTAGTTTTCTCTTCTCCACCTGAACCATGTTTACGTAATTCAATATAAATAGGATTACTGTGAAAAGGTTACACTGATTTGGTAAATGATTTTAAGGTAACTGATGGTGGAGTGCAGAATAAACTAACCTATTAGATGGCAATAGTAATAGAAGAAGGAAATTAAATTTACAATGCCAAAATAATAATAATTGCAAGATTTTGTAGAGTAGCAAAAAAGACTTACGTCGATTTCAAATCGCGTTACGATATGATTTTATCATGTTGAACTTGTCTACAACGATATCTTGTAAGTGAGTGGTGAGTGGGTTTATTTGCTTAATACATGTTCGAATCATTAGTTTAGGGTTTAAAAGTTCCTGAAGTTTTGGCTATCAAACTTTTAGATATCCTATTATGGGTCAAAATCACTTTACCAAGAAGATTGTTCTGTAAGCTCTAATCTCTACTGATAGGCCTACATATGTCAATATATTTACGTTAGGAACAAAACCATAGTCACAAATTTTTATACAGCCTTTTTCTAATCTTCCTTCACTCTAGATCCAGGCTTGAAAATTAACAACAAATCATGTGAAAAACGTCATCGTCTCAGCTGTTTCGTTGAACCCGAATGATCCCAAAAGCTATCTTTGTACTGCAACTCCGTTATCAGACCGGCTGTACAGCTCCTGAGTCCCAACAGAATTCCCTTGCCAAAGACGCCTTATCGCGCGTTAATTGGCCGACCGGCCACCCAAACAGAATGGCTCATTATAATGGCAGGCTACCGCATTTCCACTGGACTCCGGACCACATAAATCTGATAGACAATGACATTTATTCCCCCCATCGGAAATAAAATAAATATTTATATCGAGATTAATGTTTGTCCCCGGTGACGTAATAACGACTAGATGTTCTCAGCCGAAAAAGAGGAGTGGAGGAGATTATAATGACGTCCTTTTTTGTTTTTATTTTAAAATTTGATAACGTTTTAATTCCATACTCTTGCTGACATAACTGGACGCCAGGATATCATCGTGAGTGTATTATAAATAAATGATTCAAAAGAATTGGCACACACTTTCCCCCATTTTAAACACTAAAAAATCAAAACTTTGAAAATTACCAGTTAGATTCCTAAAAATGTTTTTTTGCCGCATCTAAAAAATTATTCATGTTAGAGACATTCGGTTTTTACTAAAATATTTTGAATTGTAATTCACATCTTTCCTGAAAATTTAATCAAATTCGTTAAAGCCATTTTTATATGTTATCCCATAAAAATAAAAAAAAAAAACTAAAATTTCTAAAAAGTTAAAAATGGACTGGAGATATTGGCTAAATACACCTTCATAGTAAATTTCATAAAAATGTATCTATCCATTTGGTCTCCAGCGAAGTGCACATACGGACAGACATCCAAACATCTTTAAAAAAAAAAACTTTTTTGGGGTTCAGGGGACACTAAAATGAATTTTTAGACAAACTTGTAAAAAAAGTTTTTTTTTACGATCACAATACTTTCTATATGCTAATGCATATGGGAGGAAGTAAAATTATATTTTATATTTAGTTGACATAAAAACGTATACATTATTACAGTGGATATCATATAAAGGAAAAAGATAAGACATGACATAAGTTGGATCTGAACGATCTACAACAGATCAAACGAGCCTTTAGAGCAAGTGAGGAACATACGAGTGGAATCCGAACCACATGACATATGTATCATTCATTGGCTGTATTTTTGTGTTTAAAAACCTCCCGCAGATTAACCTAAATCCGTACAGTTTGCTCATTTTAATGCGAGAACTGAGTCAACTTCTGAACATAGAGTTCATAACTCATTGGCTAGATCTTGCCTAAAAAAGAAGGATTACAACACTACACAACTAATGCCAGCTAACCAAGTTGAAATGCGCTTCTATGTGTTTGTTATGGTTTAATAAAAGAAAATCAGTTCCGTGAAATTTGAGAGTTATAATTCTGAAGACGTACAAAGTCATCTTAAAACAATTTTTTTAACATTGATATGACTTAAGTGGGACAGCAATTATTGAAAACATCATAGGTATTTTTCTATCGTCCATAACAAATGTATGATCATACTTTACAACTCAAAAATGAATCTGTAAGACCATTTTCCTTGCGGTGATTCAGTTTTGAAAGATAGAACCATCCTTGTACACCACTCTCTAAACACACTGTACTGTACAATTAGCCCCGTTTCGCTTGCTGTAGCTGTAGCCTACATAAATTTACTTGATTACTTCACCCAGCATACATAAACATATCATTCATAGTGAATCATTACAAACAGGCCGGTATAAACACGTCGCCACTGCAAACATATCATTCATAGTGAATCATTACAAACAGGCCGGTATAAACACGTCGCCAGTGCAAACATGTCATTCATAGTGAATCATTACAAACAGGCCGGTATAAACACGTCGCCAGTGCAAACATATCATTCATAGTGAATCATTACAAACAGGCCGGTATAAACACGTCGCCAGTGCAAACATATCATTCATAGTGAATTATTACAAACAGGCCGGTATAAACACGTCGCCAGTGCAAACATATCATTCATAGTGAATCATTACAAACAGGCCGATATAAACACGTCGCCAGTGCAAACATATCATTCATAGTGAATCATTACAAACAGGCCGGTATAAACACGTCGCCAGTGCAAACAGTAATTGCGTCGCGGACAAAGCTCTCTCAATTAATGGAGCTTATGATAATAGACAAGATCAAAGATATGACGGACAGCGATCAATTAAACGGCCGAACTAAGCAAATGATTGGGCCTTTGAGGTGAAGCGACGACCCGTGAACTCGGAACGTTGGAACGGAACAGCTGACATCTTGCATACATCGTTATTGCTATTAGCTATTACACATTGTGTGTTTGTTTAGTTTTCTTCATCATCAAAGACTAAATTGTGGGTCCTACCATCTTAATCTTACGTCTCGTAAAATTCAATTTACGATGTTTTTAATTCTTAACAGAGTTTAGTCATTTTGTACTATCATATACTAATATTTTGTACTTCGCTTCTTACAGGATCATCGTTCATTAGATTAGTTTGTGTTCGTTAAAAATCTAATAGAAAACTAGCTGAATATTAGTGTTTATTTTGTAAAACACTTTTAGATTTGTTGCTTACGCGTTGGTATTGTGGTTTTAGGCGCTTGTATAATATATTGAAAGTCAAGTTTTTAAGGATTATTAATAAACACAGAATAATTTTCTCGAGGTAAAAATATTAGTTTTTTTAAATACAAATACTATAACAAAAATATATTATTTTTCCACTCAGAATTCATATCGATCTTGTGTAACTTACTATATTGAAATTATGTTAGTAAACAATTATGAAATACCAGCTACAGTCCATTTCCCAACAATGCAAATAAATTACTTTTTTCCAGTATATTATTGGGAAACAAAATATGCCCAAAAGCACTTCCCTGCAGGGTCCCGTGTTATTAAATAAATTAATACCACCAATAGAGACAAGATCACATTACAGCTAATAAGTCTAATGTGTTCGGAATGGTCCAAGATAAACTTGCAAGCGGATAGACAAGTACTGCAACCCGATAAACAGTTTGCTCCCATCGCAAAACTGATCGAACGTGACATTCAGCAAAAAACCGGCTGGTCGATAGTCGGAATGTGATGCCATTTTTGGCGGAGGAGAGATCTATCATGGTGTGGGCGAATGCGAGGTGAAGTGGCATTCCGAGTCAATCAGAGAGTCTAGCCGATAATAAATCGCTATTAAACACAAGCTGGCGGAAAATTTGCATTTTCAGCGCCATCGGAGAACACTTGCCCTTTATTACACAAGGATGTCCTAATGCACTCAGAGTAGTGCAGGATATGCAAAAAGTGCATTTCCACGAGACCTTTAATCGATGGAAAGCTATTAAACTCCCGTATGGGCAAATATTGAATTTTAACAACGGTGATAAAATATAAAAACCATCGCACATTCCAAGATGACTCAACAAACTAATGGAAAACAAAATAATTCGCACAGAAAAAAGGAGTTCTATTATAGCAGGGAAATGTTAATAAGACACGCATTGATATAAGAAGCTTAAGACCTTGTTGAAAGAATTAAAAATTCAATTAGCATGACGGTATAAAGAATAATAGAAGCAGTTAACCAGAGTTTAACTAATTTGATGAAAGCTACGTGATAAAATACATTTTTGTTATTTGTAGTACAATTTTGTGAAGACATGTTTGTAATGAAAGGGTAATTTTAAAAGAAATTACTGTATAAGTTTTCTTCTTTGAACTGCATTTAAAACGTTATTTTGAGAACGAGATAAGTGGCTTTTATCTCAATTTATATATTTTTCATACTTTTTTAGTGTTTCGTCATAAAAGAAGTAAACATCAAATTTATAGTAAACATTTTTAAATATTTTCTTAGTTAGCACATTAATTTTTCTAGAAATTGCAAACAAATTAATGTTACACAACACAAATTTAATGCAGTATAAATCAATACAAAACACAATATATATATTTCTACGCCTGTATTTTATTAAATTTGTGATGTGGAATTTCAATAGTACCTAGTAATTGCAGTCAGATCAAATTTACTCCAGAGTTTATAAAACATTTAAAAACTGTATTACTGGAAGTTTTTTATACAACTGGGATTACCAATCCTGAATACCTTAAAGACATTAGACAACTGGGGGGTGATGTTTTCCTCCTATAAAAATCATCCCCATTTTTATCAATAAGTATTTTGATTCAAACGACCACCCCTCGAGGTTCTGAAGTCACCTTCAAACGACCACCCCTCGAGGTTCTGAAGTCACCTTCAGTAAACTTTTCCCTTCATAAAGCCGTTCACTCTTTGGTCTGCATGAGAAAATCTCCCAAATACACCAATAATGTTGACATTCGCGCTATCAATTGGGGTCAAAACATACCAGTTCGTCGTATTCGTGATTCCATATTGGCAACAAACACACTTATTTCGCTGGACACAAATAAATCGTCCTTATAATATCGCTAATATTTGCTCACACTTTGTTCTAGGGCTGTTTACATCAATGAATCATTAACGTTCCGATAGTCTGGCGTTGTCTTAAAGCCTGTTATGATCTATCCAGTTGAGTCAGAAATATAGATTAGAGAGTTGGTTGTTTAAAATGCAATAAATGATAAGTCTTTTGTTTGTAACGTTAGCTGTATCGATTGATAAATATTTGCTTTCACTTTTGGTCATTTACTTATGATAAAAAAAATAACTTAGTAACGTCAATACGGTAGTTTTATCAGTTTCTAAAGAAGAGTTAATTGTATGTGGCTAATTCTAATAAAGCTGATGTTTTATAAAAACGCTAAATATTCTAGATTAAACCCTTTCCTAAGTTAAGAGATATTATTTCAAAGACCCCTCACCCCTGGATCGAGAGGGATGGTTCACAGACTGCCATTTCTTCCCCGATTTACCCTTGGCCAGCGCCTTTCACTCATAACCGCGGGGATGAAAGAACTACCCCTCTGGCCACCACATCGCAGTCTTTCTACATTAACTGCTCGCTAATATTTCTCCACTCATTACCTAAAAGCCTGCCTTACTCATAAAGCCGAAAGATGAGTTAAAGGATTGACTGGAATATCCTGGATGGAAGATTTAAACCTTTCCATCCGGGAAGGAATCATTGTATTTGACGTAAAATCTCGGAATGAACGTAAAATGGCTCTTTCAACTTTGCATAAAATGAAACTTGTTTAAAAGCATTATTTCTACAAATAAATTTATTACTTTGAGTTATGTATAGTAATAGAAAGAAAACATATTAATGGACTAGAGAAAAATACTTTAGCAATTAGTTTACAAATATTAAAATGATTTCATCCCGCTACCTAACCTTATGTAACATTGTGGTAGATTTTAATATATAAAATTAAAATCTATATACTCACTCACAACGAAATCTCTAGAACTATGATACATATTTTGATAAAATTTGGACATATGTTAGCTTTGTTTCATACAGACCCAATAATAAAGGACACCTTGAAATTCACTTCCTAGGGGGTAGAAACACCCCTAAAATTGTCCTTTTTTACGTAAGTATTACAATGGCGTTAAATTAATTTTATAATTTATTTCAAACAGCTGACACAAACAATATAAACAAAACACAAAAGCTTGGTTAATTTGGTTTTCATTGTAAAACTTTAGGCCAACAGTTTTTTCTACTAAATCTGACATGATTGCACTACATTCCACTTACAGTGGTTTCTAGACCATCAAACTGTGTTAACTCGGAGAACGGCAACAGGCTGAGCTTTTATATTGATGTGTTGGTTTAGAGAGCAAGCGTAGAGAACCACTCTGTGGCGTAGCAAGGTCTGCCGGCTTGTTTAATACGAAGCAATTAAAATAATATTTTGTGGCAAAACGGCTTTCTGAAGAAGCCCGTATATGAATGAGTTAAGTGGTGATCTGCAAATTAAAATTGTCCTTTCTTATGTGCACAATTTACTCTCTTCGTGTGTAAATAGTGAAATTATTTACTGCAGTAAATTGATTGGTCAATTATCTATAAATAGCTTTTTATGCGCCTGTTTTTATGTTAATTTCGCAACTGAGAGGTGTCGTGATAATTGTGCAAGATTTATATAATTTTGTTAATAACTGTAGTTAAATTTTAATCACATATAAATTTGTATTTACGTTATTAATTCATTATATGTATTGACTGTAAGAAAGTCATTTAATTAATACTTATCCATTCTTCGGTTATTTTATATTAACTGGCGATATTTCAATTTTAATGAGCTGATATACTAGTCGGTTAAGTCCAACAAAATAAATATATGATTCTCTCTTCGATTCAGGTTGTAGAAGAAATGTTGAAATAAATAGTAGGTATCTCGATTGTTCATTTGCCAATGGACTGTTTATTGACTTGTGACATTTGATATGGAGAAATCAATCTTAATTTGTAGATATCGTTTAAATGTGCATTCAATAATTCCCCGCATCTTAACGAGTACCTTATTGGCAATAAAAAATTAAAAGTTTGCGATAAAAATATACAGACAAACCATTGACAAACCATTGAAGAATACCATTGTACGTGTGTGGGTGGACGGGTGGGTCAATACCACAGTACGTGTATGGGTAAGCGGGTGGGTCAATACCACTGTACGTGTACTGGTGGGCGGGTGGGTCAATACCACTGTATGTGTATGGGTGGGCGGTTGGGTCAATACCACTGTACGTGTACGGGTAGGTGGGTGGGAACCACTGTACATGTACAGTCTGGAAGTGGTGAGGAATTTGTTCCCGATTTTGATAAATTTGAAACTTCTGACAGGGAAAATGTAAGTAATGATGATGATTCTTGAAGGCCTAATACACCACCGAATATTATTCCATCTAATAATCTCTGGGTTAGAGTTTATCCACCTGAGCCAGAAATCGACATAGGCCCTACCTAACTTTAGAGTGAGACATCCTAGTCCTAGGGATATTCCACCTTTCTAGGAATAGCCCACCCCAAGCTTATGTTTTGCTATTTGTTGCCAATAATTTTTGGACCACAATTGTACATAAAACAAACATGTATGCTCAAAAGATTTTTACTAACAAAAGAGATTCTGGCTCATTGACAGTGCTCAAGACAAACAGTGCGAAATCTGTCAACTTATTTGTGTTCTTATTCCTTTATATTCTTTTCAATTCCATCAAAATTAGTAAAAAAATCAAAAATATAAACGTCATAAAAAGGAGGGCTGACAATAGTTAAGAACACTAGTGTATTAGACATAAAAGCTTTCAAAAATATATTACATTTTTCGTTAACTAAATACATGTATGTCTTCTTGGTCTGAAACAAATTGAATGGGCTAACGCCTCTTGCTAGCCTACCGCTTATAACTTCGGCTTCGTATGCAGATTGTCACGGATTCGAAATCCCGGGAGGTTGACTTGAAATTTGGGGCGCTTGGTGGACCGTTGTCCTTTAACAAAGCTAGTTCTCAAAAGTACAAAATGCCTCTGACGTATATAAAAATTTAAAAAATCCTGTACAAATTGCGACATACATTATAATTAAATTTAATCCCTAATATTCAGTTTATTTAATGCGCACTAGTTTTCCGACTGTTTTTTTTTTTATTTTAAAGAGACATTGAAGCTAGGTGTATATATGAATATTTACTTTTATATTTCCATACATTCGCTATTGTTTCAATATTTACATACAATAGACATTTCCATAGTGTTTCAAAACAGACTCGAATAACTAAAGGGAAATCAATATTAATAAACAACAACTTGTTAAATATTTATTGATTATTAACAAATAAAATTAAATGTTAACGCCCTAAGCACCTTCAAAGTACTGTGGCGTCGTTTCGTAAGGTACAGAACTGAATTTATTTTCTAGTGAATTTTAACTATAATTAAAACGTAACTAAACTTGAAAGCCTTTCCCGTATTATAACTTAATAAACAATTCTGAAATACCATTTCCAGTCCATTTCCGAAAGAATGAAGCAGATAAATCAGTTTTTCCAATATATTATTGGGAAACAAAATATGCCAAAAAGCACTTCCCTGCATGGTTCCGTAAGACTAAGACGTTTTAAATTCAATTTCAGTCCAAAGGAATCCCAAAAGATCTATAATTAATTATCAACTAGTGCTTAGGTCTCGTCAAATATTTCATAAGGTTTGATTCAATAATAAAATTATATTTATTGAGGCAAAATTATGACTAAGTATGGTCCATAGTTGGACTTAACCTCTAATTTCATCATTTTAAACGAGCAAAACTCTAGTTTAAATTAGCAATGTTTTTCATCTAAAATAAATCAATATTCAGGAATAAAACATCTGCTAGGATTATCAGTCCATAATAAATATTACTTACAGTTGGCAAAACTGTACAAACTGAATGAGTGGTCCAGATTACGGTCGGTTAGTGAGCTAAGCCGAGGACCATCTGCCGCTTTTTACCTCAGGGGGAGGGGGTTTTTAATCAGTATTTATGGTAACAAACCACGATATGATGCATCCCGCTGTGCTTTTGTCGTTGGGCCGCTGACATTTCTATACTCTATGATCCCGTCACGCAGTGACAATAGTTCAGCTATTAGCCGCCAGACCACGTTCTAGTCGGTGTTTTAGGGAGAACAGATCACTCTGCCGACACGGAACTGTACCGACTGGACATTGTTCCCAGCCCCAGCTGACATCTCTATACTCTATGATCCCGTCACGCAGTTACAATAGTTCAGCTATTAGCCGCCAGACCACGTTCTAGTCGGTGTTTTAGGGAGAACAGATCACTCTGCCGACACGGATCCCGTCACGCAGTGACAATAGTTCAGCTATTAGCCGCCAGACCACGTTCTAGTCGGTGTTTTAGGGAGAACAGATCACTCTGCCGACACGGAACTGTACCGACTGGACATTGTTCCCAGCCCCAGCTGACATTTCTATACTCTATGATCCCGTCACGCAGTGACAATAGTTCAGCTATTAGCCGCCAGACCACGTTCTAGTCGGTGTTTTAGGGAGAACAGATCACTCTGCCGACACGGAACTGTACCGACTGGACATTGTTCCCAGCCCCAGCTGACATTTCTATACTCTATGATCCCGTCACGCAGTGACAATAGTTCAGCTATTAGCCGCCAGACCACGTTCTAGTCGGTGTTTTAGGGAGAACAGATCACTCTGCCGACACGGACCTGTACCGACTGGACATTGTTCCCAGCCCCAGCTGACATTTCTATACTCTATGATCCCGTCACGCAGTGACAATAGTTCAGCTATTAGCCGCCAGACCACGTTCTAGTCGGTGTTTTAGGGAGAACAGATCACTCTGCCGACACGGAACTGTACCGACTGGACATTGTTCCCAGCCCCAGCTGACATCTCTATACTCAATGATCCCGTCACGCAGTTACAATAGTTCAGCTAAAAGGCAACAGACCACGTTCTAGTCGGTGTTTTAGGGAGAACAGATCACTCTGCCGACACGGAACTGTACCGACTGGACACTGTTCCCAGCCCCAGCTGACATTTCTGTACTCTATGATCCCGTCACGCAGTGACAATAGTTCAGCTATTAGCCGCCAGACCACGTTCTAGTCGGTGTTTTAGGGAGAACAGATCACTCTGCCGACACGGAACTGTACCGACTGGACATTGTTCCCATCCCCAGCTGACATTTCTATACTCTATGATCCCGTCACGCAGTTACAATAGTTCAGCTATTAGCCAACAGACCACGTTCTAGTCGGTGTTTTAGGGAGAACAGATCACTCTGCCGACACGGAACTGTACCGACTGGACATTGTTACGGTGTTTAGGGAGAACAGATCACTCTGCCGACACGGAACTGTACCGACTGGACATTGTTCCCAGCCCCAGCTGACATTTCTATACTCTATGATCCCGTCACGCAGTTACAATAGTTCAGCTATTAGCCGCCAGACCACGTTCTAGTCGGTGTTTTAGGGAGAACAGATCACTCTGCCGACACGGAACTGTACCGACTGGACACTGTTCCCAGCCCCAGCTGACTCTGTATACTACATACTCTATGTTCCCGTCACGCCCAGAGCAGTGACAATAGTTCAGCTCTTAGCCGCCACTTCCCAAACGGTGTTTTAGGACGGACAGAAAGACGGAACTCAGTCGAAACAAGAACTCAAGTCTAGTTCTTATCAATATAAGGCCAGCTGATTTTACGCTTGGTTTTTGTCAAGCTGATAGTTTAATTTTTACACTTTTTTATTTTCTCGGATTATATCATTGCATGTTACGTTCGTGACACGCTTTTGGTCTTTAATTTTAATTTATTAGAAATAACTATTATTGAATTTAAAACTGGTATTTGTTTATTTTATAAGTATAGGCCTACAAACATTTAAAGTACTTGAATGTTAAAATATTAATTAAATTATCCAAAAATATATATATATTATAAAGTAAGCAATACGACATTTGAAATATATTTATGTTCACAAGAAAATAGTTATCGAATAAATTAAATCTTGTACGATGTGTGTTCAATACAAACATAGACAATAATTTTGTAACTGATAAAAAGAGCATTGCTCTTTTATAAACAAATTATTTGATATTTATAAATATAATTGAATATTTAAGGATGTATTTTGCGGCTTAAAAACATAATACATATGCGTTAAATAAAAGCATGAAAAATGTGTCAAAACGATCTTAATCAGACTAACATCCTATTTGAAGATTTGTTTCCTTGACAATAAATGATAGCCTAATTTCCAAAATTTACCTTTCTTTCATAACTTTAAGTTTTATAGTTTAACTTTACCTCTACAACAAACAATAAAATACCAACATAGTGTAAAATGTCAGCCATTCAAGGAAAACTATTCGCTAGTCGATTATATCGATCGATATATCCGTCCAAACTGCGAACGCTTGAATTATTCATGGGAAATACAGACAGACATACTCGGCGACAAAATGCAGTGGCGAGGCACCTGCAGACCCTTGTCTGTATTGATTAGAAAGTCTGTACAACTGCAACCTACTTGCATATTCCATCGGTTATAATTATTCCTTTTAGTATTAGTTGTCTAAATATCACCGTATCTTTACTGGCAGTTACCTACAAGTAGCAGTTCCTTTAAAACAGCGCATTTCTCAGTAATCAACGGCACGTAAGTGCGCACTTGGCGAGGCTGTTAGTTAATCTGAATGTGATTTTTGCACATTAAAACGAGAGGCTCGCGTTAAATATGAATCAGCTGATATGTAAATGTTATTTTTTTACTTACTAGTACAGTTTTATGTTTCCATTTTGCAGTATTGTTTTTTTTTAATTGTCTTATTCCTTTTGTTTTTAGGTAAGTCACTACCCAAGGATATTTGAAGAATTTCGTGTCACTGCCAGAAGAATTTCCAACTTATGTAAGATTTTCAGTTATATTTAGCAATATGGTGAATAATATAGTGACTTGTTTAAAATGTAAAGCGAACTTTAATTTGCATGCATCTACTTAGGCCTATTTGAGTAAATTAGGTTATTTAGATGTTTAAAGTAAACAATTATATTTTTACCCAATCATCCGTTAATTAGGACCTAAGTTCTTTTAAAAATTACACTTTCAGATAAAAATCTGCTAATTTCATGAAATGTCTAAAACGTAAAATTATAGTGGATGAAGTGCGAAATTTATGAATATAAAAATTTCATTTTTTGTTTTCAGACTTTTTTAAATTTTGATTTTAATAATTAAGTCAGACCTTGAAATTACTGCTTTTATATTTGTTCTTTTTTATGTTGTTGTTATTTTATGTTTCAATAATTTAGTTACGTTTTGTAAGTATATCCTTATAATATGTCCTTGTAAAAAACCTTTATAAATAGTTGAAAATCTTCAGTGAACTTCCATTTCGATGCGTTTATCACGACTGAACTTAGTTTCTTATTCAAATGTTAGTAATGTATATACTTTATATGCGTTAAATTTAAAAACAAAAATATGATTATATCTAGTTACACTGTTTGTCATTGTGACTAGTTAATGTACATTTACATAACCTGTATATTTAAAGGAAAAAAAATTCATTACGTATTAATTAAATATTATAAGACTATTAGACGTAACTGTGATATTAGGCCTACAAATACGTAAAACTTTGTCAAACAAGTGGAAATAAAAAATAGTGAAGCAAACTACAGACCAATTATACTTTCTCTAATGTTTTGAAAGATTGCATATATATGCTACTAGGCATTAATAGAGTTGTATAGAATTGACTTTTTTAATGTAAAGTGGACTGTAAATAGGCCTACATTATAACTACTAATTTGCATGTAGCCTACTACTACTTAATTTAATTTTTTATTTTTTTTTTTATTTATTTATTCATAAGACGCCGATCGTCAAGATATGGGCGAATATGGATATCGAATGAGTGTGATGAGTGTAGATGAGCGAATGTAGTCATTGTTACAAACTAAGGTCGACTATTCCTTAGAAAGTGTCATTTAACTGACTTAAGTAGTAAAAAATAATATAAAATAATAAGCAACTGTGATAGCACAAGTACGTAGACATTTTTTTTCTATTTAGTGGAAATAAAAAGAGTAAAAACAACTACAGACCAACCGTACTCTCACTTGTGTTTTGAAAAATGACAGATGTTGGCTACCGGGCATTTATAGAGTTGTACAAAATGAATAAATCACCAAGGGGCACAGAAACTATCAACAGCCCGGCGTGAACGGGCCCCATTACAACAGCGCATAACTCACCGTGAAATTCCCTCATGCATAAGAATGGATCATATTAACACATTGAGTGCGGGTCACACGCCCGCGGGTGATAGCAGTGCTTGCGCGAGCAGCGGATAGGTCGCAGGCGGTGGACGGATCAATACCGGCTTGTACGCTTCAGTGTCGTCTAGCCCTTTGGCTTAGAAGGGTCGGATTTGCGCCGCATTATAGCCTGTTTCTCGTGTCACATTTCCTTGTTCTTCGTTCGTGGATCGCGCCATTTTGAGCCAGTAGGCGGGGGTTAGCGTGCCTGCGCGCGCAGCGGCACTGTTGCCGGCGGTTGACGAAGCAATGCTTGTTTGTGGAATTCAGTGTGGTCTAGCCACTTGCCGTATAACGGTCGGATTTGCGCTGCATTGTTGCCTGTGTCTCGCGTCACGTTTCGGTGTTCGCCGTTCGTGGATCGCGCCATTTTGAGCCAGTTGGCTTGCATCGGAGTTTTACCATTTTATTTTTGTGTATAATAGTGAAACATTAGTATCGTGTTGTGTTATATTGTATTGTGATTTGTGTTATATTGTAAATATATTTGTATAGTGCGTTTTATTCTTTTCTGCAATGTTTCAACCAACTCCTGGGCCATCTTTGGCTCCTGACTTTGTCCTGCCGACAGTGATGGTGAAGTTGATGACCCAATCCAACATCAGATAATGGGAAATGCTTCAGATGACTCTGATTCTTATGAATCTGATGATTCTGATATCGGAAATGATACTCCTGTATGGCGTATTTCAACTTCAGGAATGCGACCGGCCGCGACTAATTGCGGCAGCGTCTCGCGGCGCGCATGGGTTTCGTTGCGATGTGCGGCTCCACCGCCGGCGGACGATCACTTCGGAAGCCCCGATCTACCAGAATTGAGGCCATAAACTGGATTTGGTGTATCAATCCTGTTTCCTGACTATGTAAGGCATTGTTTTATTACAAAATATTATTTTAGTTTCTGACATGTTTTTAACATATTTTTTCAGCAGCGAATGTGTTAAGCGGCGCATTATCATCTCAATAGCGTATCGAGGGGCACCCCGAAACTAGTAGGCCTAGGATTTCGAAAATCAGATCGCACTATGAGAATATAAATAAACACGGTAGGGGCCCTAAGGGCCTTGGAAGGGGAAGCTCGCCATGTAAGGCGTGTATGCAAACAAGCGAGCCCCTCCCGGACATAATGCCACATTGTGTAGTATAGACCCGGCTAATTGATTGACTGATCAGCAAGACGGACTAATAGGAGAGTTCCAGCCCGCCCTAATAGAATTTATTTGTACCAGGCCTTCCTAGAAGGTTGAAACATGGTTGGCACGACATTAAATAAACTATGGTATAATTGCATTTTTATAATTGCATACATCATCAAACGTATTTTTTATAACTAAACATGAAGTTACTTAATCAGCATATAACGTATCGGTAGATATAAAAGACAAGTGAACGTCACACAACACAAATTATGTTAAGAGCCCCCACCCATTCACATATTTATATGACGTTAGAGCCCCCCACCCATTCTCATATTTATATTACGTTAGAGCCTCCCACCCATTCACATATTTATATTACGTTAGAGCCCCCCACCCATTCACATATTTATATGAAGTTAAGAACCTCCCACCCATTCACATATTTATATGAAGTTAGGAGCCTCCTACCCATTTACTTATTTATATGAAGTTAGAAGCCTCCCACCCATTTACATATTTATATAAAGTTAAGAGCCTCCCACCCATTTAGTTATTTATATGAAGTTAGAAGCCTCCCACCCATTCACATATTTATATGAAGTTAAGAACCTCCCACCCATTCACATATTTATATGAAGTTAGGAGCCTCCTACCCATTTACTTATTTATATGACGTTAGAGCCCCCCACCCATTTACATATTTATATGAAGTTAGGAGCCTCCCACCCATTCACATATTTATATGAAGTTAGGAGCCTCTCAACCATTCACATATTTATATGAAGTTAGGAGCCTCCCACCCATTTACATATTTATATGAAATTAGGAGCCTCCCACCCATGTACTTATTTATATGAAGTTAGGAGTCTCCCACCCATCCACATATTTATATGAAGTTAGGAGCCTCCCACCCACTAGTTTACTTATTAAGTTGGGAGCCTCCTACTCACTAAAATATTTATAAAGTTAGTTACCATCAACTTATTCACATATTTATATTGTACCTGCAATACGTATATTGTAATAAATTTGTGTTGTGTGATGTTCGCTTGGTTTTTAATTTCAAAGCATTGCTTATTTCAGTTATTCCCGACATTTGGCCAGCAACAACGTCTTTTTATTTTATCAACAAATCGTTTTGAAATTATAACTGAGCGTAATTTTTGCATTGTATTTCATTCACTGCCGAATTTGCTTGAGAAAGTTCCTTTGAAGTAAATTAAAATATCGTTAAAGCCTGCTAAGGTACATGGTGCTATAAGATATATGTATTGTCTGCCAAAATGTATGTATTTTTATATAATTCTAAATCGAATTTTTACACCGTCAATATGACTACTTTGAAGACAAATATCGAAACAGTACTTGCTTGTGAACTGCAAGACCAAAAAAAAAACAGTTACCCAGAGACTGATCGTTATAATATAGGCATTGTATTTTGTTAGCATACGACTATGGGCCAGTTTATCATGATACAATACTCACTATGTACCGTTAATGGTTTTTAATTTATTAAAATGTCAATTGACATTTTAATATACGTAAGTTTATTGTGGTCCGCCTCTATTTTTATAGTGTTTAGTTGTTCTTGGAGGCAAAAGGTTGGGAACCACTAGCTTATTCTAGAGATAATTTTAGTGCTGATTCCAAAATGTATATTAATTATTCATAGACCTATAAAATAACTTTTTACCTATCTACCACCAAAATATAAAAGTAGTCTACTCAAGGCAGATCAAAATCAATAAATTTTAAGGATTATTACGTAATATTTATGATCAACCGGTCCTGGAGGACCAATTATAATAACTCATTAATTTGCCCAGTCACGTTATGAACTTATTGAAAAATGTTTCTGGCTTAAAAAAAGGCTGGTTTTAAACGGTGCTGTAATCAATATTTCCAATCCTGCCTGAACCTAAACAGTCAGACCAGTTTGATTATTGCATAATTCCAGGAAAGATTTTCGCTGAAAAACAGGTAGGGGAGGTGCGCCTATATCGCACCACTTATGCACTTTCATGTATATTTCAGGAAACTAAATTTTTTTGAATATTTTGTGTTTTCAATGTTATTATTAAAGGCTATACAAAGAGGATTTCATGGTTATTTTTGGAATAAGTAGCCATTTAACAAAATTGTAAGCTAAAAACAAAAAAAAAAGTTTTTCCTAAATTGCACTTTATGTGCCTAAAATGCACCTCCATTATGCCTAAATTGCACCGTTTTTAAAATCACGTTTTGGGAGAATAAAACCACAAAATGTCATAAAAAATCATTTATTATGAATCATAGACATGAAAAGAAAACTTTTACAATGTTATACAATGAAATCAACATAATTTTTAAACTCAAATAACTGGATTTCATTTTACGTTTAGTTATTATATACATCTTTACATACATTGCAATTAAACATCTTCTGGGATGGTTTCACCACCACACAAATGACATGAAACCAATCACTACAATTAAGACATTGAATCATATCTTCCTCTCTCTCCTCTTCGCACATTTTGCAAAACCACGATGACTTATTAAAGTTAGGCCTATCATTGTTTACTTTCGCCGTTTTCGTGCAACGAGATTGATCCTCTGTGGAGTCAAATTTAATTTTTCTTTTTGCTGAAACACTTTTTTTCTTAGCATCATTCTTTGCTAAGGATTTTCCTTCAAGTTTTTTTATCATTCTTAGATTCTTTTCTTTCTTCACTTTTTCTTTCAATAACAGCTCAGCTTTATAGGGTGAACTTGTAAGAACCTCAACAATTTGTGTTGAAGTTGATTTTCTTTTTTTCTTTAGCAAAACACTAGTATCTGGTAAAGGGGAAATGTCTTTAATAGATGTAGTTTTCTTAGCTCTAGAGATTCTAACGGAAGCAGTAGAACTGGGGGTTTCTGGCATAAAAGGCCGGTCAGAGGCGTTCTTCATAATTTGGCTGCTTGAAGGTCTGACGTCATCATTTGGCTGATCTCTTGTGACAACGTCGTTCCTGATGACAACAGGCATATTTGTGTGAACGGCAAAGTCGTGATCTTCAAAAAGGTCTTTGTTTATAGGCCAAATCCCAGTGGCTCTGAAGCCATTTATAGCCGTAGCTACGACGGCTGATTTTGGATAGCTTTCGTTCAGTAGATGGCTTATATGGCTTACAGTAATTTTTGTCAAATGAGTTCTAATGTAAACCTCACACGCCTTGTTGAAATTGGTTTTCAAGGGTCCAAAGAAACTGACATCGAGCGGCTGTAACCTGTGACTTGTGTGTGATGGTAGGGACAACAAGATGACTCCATGATCTATGGCATAATCTATAACCTCCAGATTTTTTGTATGTGACGCATGGCCATCTAGTATAATGAGACATTTTTTATCTTTACTAGGTTTGATAAAAGACACAAAGGTTTTTAACCAGTTCAAAAATACTTCAGCATTACTCCAACCACTCTCACTCATGTCAAACGTGGTTCCAGGAGGAGCTCCTATTTTCCATTCGGGTTTGAATCTCAAACCTTTGAAAACTAGCATTGGTGGTACAAAAACACCAGCTGCACTCATACAAAATATCCCAGTGGTCAGGGTACCCCTTTCTGCACTAGTCATTGACCCCACTTGATGTTTGCCTTTTTGAGCCAAAATCTTACGTGGCCTCTGGACGGTTGAAAGGGCAGTCTCGTCAACATTGAAAATGTCACAGGCCTGTAGCTTGTGTTCATCAACTATTTTTGTCAGGGTATCGTAGAAAATATCCGTTCTCTCCTTTATAAACCCAGTGGCTCTAGCCATTGATGTTGCCTCTGGTTTTCGTAAAGACAACTGTGGATGCCTTGAAATAAAAGAATAATACCATTTATCCCCGGCCATTTTGGTTTCCATATTGAATCTATGTGGTAGACCATTAGCCTCAGCTAGTTGAAACGCCAACTTCTTCAAATCTTCTCGGGTAACTTCGAAAAACATTTTCTCTAAATCTAATACGTGCTGTACCAATTCGTTTTCCAACTCAGCTGGCAAGTCTTGGGGACGACCGAACACCTGTTTAGCATCAGTTGCATAGGTATTTGTTCCGGCGAGGCGACGTTTTAATGTTTTTTTCGGTACCCCGTACACCCGACAAACTGCATTAATGCCCATATCACCGTTGTTGAATGACGCAATCGCCCTTTCCATATCCTCTCCCTTCCAGAGACCGTATTTTCTGCCTTTATTCGCCATCTGAAATGAACAACATCATATTAGCCTAAATTGCACCAGTAAAAAAGTGGTGCAATTTAGGGAAACCGGTGCGGTGCATTTTAGGCAAATCGCCATTTTGAAACTAACTACTTCGTGTTTGAGGTTAGGTTGCATATTTTAAATCGAACTACGTTTCATTTAAAAGCTAAGATTGCCTACTATATAGTGATATAATAAGAATTTTACTCACCCTTCACAGGATCGTGGCACCATAAAGTCAAAATCACCAAAAATAATAAGTGCACTGTGAAATAAACGAAAGTTTTTTTTACGAACGACAATCAACTCCCTCAATAACCCAAGTGAGTGGCGTGACTGTTTTACTGTTTAGAGCTTCACCTGGCACCGCGTGGAGCGCTGTATGTCTGTTCATTTTGCCACAACACTAGTGGTGCATTTTAGGCACAGGTGCAATTTAAGCGCACTTCCCCTACTGTATGGTCTACTTTTAAAATATATTCCTCGTACATATATAATTTTAAATATTTTTATAAAATCTCACATTAATAGTCTATGGATTCACGTGTTTATAGTTGGTAACTGTTTTCTTCTTTTTTATACAAAATTATTTTTACGAAAAAATACTATGTTATAAAGTGTATAGTAAATTGAATACAATTTATAAATCCCGTAAATTAATTTTAACCCCTAATCTAAAATGCAGAGTAAGTTCACATAACACACTATTTGACATAACATTTTTTGTTATTACTGATTTACATAAAATAATTACACTAACTGGCTACGATATAAAATTGTAAACTCTAATTTCTCGCGGTGTTTATTTATTTTAAAATCGATAATTACTTTATTTTCAAGGGTCTAAAGTTAACTTCTCCGACTCCAAACATTAATTAACTTACATGTGGCCCATCCAACATCTCTTGTTAATCTTACAGTATTTTAATTGTGCTACTGTGTGCTTTGAAATCTCATAAAATGAATTACTAAACAGTTGATCTCTCCACTCCATTTACTGAGGTAACTAGATCATCACTCATAAGTGAGTGTTGTAATGAGTCGTTTACTGTGGACAACATAGTTACAGAGGTTTGAGCGATGGCAACGCCGGCCACCTGGACATTTGGCGCGGGCCCGGCCATCTGTCATAATTAGTTCGTCATAACGCGCAGCCACTCACACGCGCACACACAGACAGCCGACACATGTGACAGTCAGCTGGTCCCAGCTACTGTTCTGGGAATGCGGTGGATGAACGGTATCGCGAAATCACATGATAACGTAACGCCCGACAGTGAAAGGACTAAATTGATTTTTTGAAGATTGCAAATAATTTTTTATTAGAGTCATAATTTACACAATACTAATTATTTTCATAAATAAAACCAGACAGTGTCGAGGAATTCCGATTTAAATAGATAACACAAGATAATACAATAACGGGACTCCCTCTCACATATTTTTGAAGTTATTAACCTCACACGACTCACATATTTATGAAATTAGGAGAATCCCACCCAATAACATATGCACCCTCTCAGATTTATAGTTAGGAGCCACCCACTTACACATATATTTTTATGAATTTAGGAGCCTCCCGCCCACTAACGTATTTATAAAGTCTGGAGCTTCTCACCCACTCATATACCGTTATTAGCCTCCCGCCCACTAACGTATTTATACACTTAGGAGCCACACACTTACACATATATTTTTATGAATTTAGGAGCCTCCCGCCCACTAACGTATTTATAAAGTCAGGAGCTTCTCACCCACTCATATACAGTTATTAGCCTCCCGCCCACTAACGTATTTATACACTTAAGGAGCCACACTCTTACATATATATCTTTATGAATTTAGGAGCCTCCCACCCACTAACGTATTTATAAAGTCAGGAGCTTCTCACCCACTCATATACCGTTATTAGCCTCCCGCCCACTCACATATTTATGATGTTATGAGCATCACACGCAATAACATATTCATGAAGTTAGGAGCCATCCACTTACTCATATATCTACGATGTTAGGAGCCTCCCACCCTATAAAATATTTATGAAGTCATGAGCTTTCCACCCACTCAAATATTTATGAAGTTAGCAGCTTCCTACACACTTTCATATTTATGTTGTTATAGCCTCCCACCCACTCATATATACCCAGCCAGCTACACATATACGACGTTAATGGACCTCCCACCCACTCACATTTATATGACGTTAAAGGGCCATATGAAGGCAACATAGAGATAACTAAATACATCCATGATATAATCTTGAATATATTGATAATATAAGAAAAAATAATTCGGTAATTGCCTTCAGTTTGACTGTAACTGCTTCTTTAATGGGTCTTTTTTATAGGGGACCGCTCAACCATTCGAATGATCGACGATTACAAATCGACTCACATAATGCCTGCGCCCGACCTTCTCACCAGTTCACGCGCCTTCTCAGATTAAATTCAACACTCACAATCGAGGCTCTGTTGATGTCCGCTAGGCTTCGTTGGTAGTCGGGCCGCGTTGGCCGTTTCCCAGCCTGCGGTGCCAACTTTCTCGGCACTCCGGCATCGTCCTATCACCGCGGGATAATCTCCAGAACTGTGCCTGGGCTTAGCACTTGAGGAATACCATTGTTGTAGGTTGGAAGTCGTTTAGGTGGACGGAAGGAAGTATACGTAGGGATGGCAACGATATATCGGAAATATCGATAAATATGTTTCGATATATCGATATGCCCGATATTTTCTTTCGATAATATCGGCCATGTCAATATTTCGGTCCGATATATTATATAACTAAATATTTACGTTCTCAAAATCATCACGATTAAAAAAAAAAAAAATAGATTGCCTCTTATGCCTACAAAACATGCATTGAAATAATAAAGTAACTTTTCTTAGTTTTTTTTACAATTCTTTTCAATCATTCACAATTCGATATATCGGTTATCCGATATATCGATTTTTTTCTTTCGGTATTATCGTTAGATCGATATTTGATTTGCGATTTATCGATAAAAATAAAATACTTGACGTCTCTAATTATACAGTCCTAGGAAAGGCCTAGAGAACTTAACATGAATACCGTCAACGATTAAAGTTTATGGAAAAGTTTAGTGTTCAGGATGATCATGGCTTGTTTTTGAATTTGGCTGGAGATGAAAAAAAAGCATGTTAAGGTTGTTTTTTAGTGACCTTGCTCTAAACCACTGCATCTAATCCATTAGACTATATATAATTTTGTTTCCTGAATTTATTTTTCAATGTTTAAGCTCTAAGATTGCTGGATTTAACTTGGATAGTAACAAGACTACACGCAACATATGTGTCGTGCTAGAGACAACTGGCAATCGTGGAGGAACTTATAGGCCTTATATTATGTCTTATCAGTGATGCAATTAGAATGTTGCATCGCTCTGAATCGATCCAGGTCGTTCAAGAGTTGATACGGATGATGCATTCATTATCGGTAAGCCGTATTCACCCGAGTCAGGGATATGTATGGCTTCCCAGATGCATACAAACACTCCATATTGTCAACAGAGAAATTCATCCGTTCCATGTTTCTTGATATAAAGTTTTGCAATATTTCAAAATTAGTGTTTTGTAATATTCTACGCATGAAGCTTTATGCGTCTCTACACTCGGACATTTAGATAAATTTTTAAGATGTGCCCACTGAATTATTAGTAATCCAAATTCGAGAATGCGTGTCTAATATCAATGAAGTGGTTTAATTTAAACACAAAAACCAGTTTAAGAGACATGTATTGTCAAAGTATAGTCTGAATATTGTTTCATCTGATTTTCTATTAAATGCTCATTAGCGTAACTTCTTTTTCTACTTTAGCTAATTCTGCTTTATCAAAGCCTAACACAATATAACTGCCTTAGATTACACTAAGACACTATATAGTCTCACAGCTGTTTGTCTCAGAATCTCAGAAGAAGCTAACTACATATTGATAACACACCTCACAATGAGACTCTAGTTCTGGTGGTGGGGTACTAATCAAAATTTCTTGCTTTTTTCATGTAAAACAGTTACTGACCTTTTGCTCTTATACTAATCATTAGTAACCTTTACGGGGTTCTTTTGGGTTATTTCTTTATGGGGTTCTTTTGTTGACCCCAAAAAGAAAAGAAAAGAAAAGACCCCAAAAAAGTCCTATAAACAAAGATATCCTATAAGTCCTATAAGTTTAGGACTTAATCGTTAAGTTTAGGACTTAACGATTAAGTCCTATGCCCAATTATGAACTCGTTTACCACGCTTTGGAATCATATTCTACGTGATATATTTGTATACCCAATTTTGAACACAATTACGCAAAGATAGACTTCTACGTCCATATATCCACGTCGACAATGTCTGCTCAAAGCTGTCTTACGTTTTGAGACAGCTGTCCAAATACTGCCCAACTCACTGATGACGGCGTATTATGGAATAATATACCCACACCTTTCCTACGGAATAGTCTTATGTGGAGGTAGTGCAAGCACTCACTTTTATAGAATGTTCACATTGTAGAAAAATGCGGTCCGAATAATTGCAAAACTGCAATGGAGAGAGTCGTGCAGGCCAGCATTCAAAAATCTCAAACTGTTGACGCTTCCCTGCCTCTACATTTTGGAAACATCAATGTTTTTCATGTAAAAATGCGAACCCGTAAGAGGTAGCAAAATACACTCGTACGACACTATAGGTAGGGAAAACTACCGTACTGGCAGACATAGGACGTTAGCTTACGAACGATTGCCTTCACAGGCAGGAGTTCAGTTTGTCAACAAGTTACCAAATTCGATTAAAAGTGCCGCAATGCACAAGACATTTAAAGCTCGTCTGAAAACTGCATTGATGTCAAAAGCATTTTACAGTACAGACGAGTTTATGGCACATAGTTGGGAGACCTTATAATTGGCTGACCGACAGAGAGGCTAGAGTGGGAAAATTTAGAATAAATGAGAATTGGAGTGCATGTTACAATTGTATGTATGTCTGTTATTTCGATGTAGCATGAATGGACAAAATTTTATATGTTTAATCAAGCGGCTTAATTCCTATAGACGATTGCAATACAATGTATTTTGTAACTACGCAATAAAATATTTCTATCTATCTATCTACACTTCGTTACAGTTCTATAGTCAAAGAACTTATGTAGGCCTACCCATTTACACAAAGTCGGAGACCTATTCTATGTGACACTCTGTGATGAACTTTAACTAATTAAATCTGTGACACCGTTAAGGTAGTACAGCTTAATGTTTTCTCTCCTTAACTCTGTCTCCGTCTGAACCGTCGGCAAAGTGGACCCCACCATGCAGTTTGGACCATGGCCGGCAATGTGGACCCCATCAGCCATCGACCACTTCACATGCGTGCCTCCAGGGTACTCCAACAGATGAGTTATGTCGTGGGAGGAAGCTGGTGCGAATCGCGTGTCCTCTCAGCGGCCACTTCCTCTCTAAAATTACCACTGCTAAATTTACTTACGTACGGACAGACAAACGTAATTTGAGCACTATTTATGTTTTGTTGGCTGGCCGCCGCCCAAAACAGAATGGGGCCGAAGGCGGATGGCATCGAGCGATACTGGCATTGACCACGTTAGGGCCGCGAACAGGTGTAAGTACAGTACGATCTAATGAAAACGTTCAATAGTCATTGATGTTGGTTCCGTTTCATCATCTATATTTCTGTAAATACTACATGGGCGAGTATTTCCATATCAAGTATCACAATTAAATTAATATTTCGAGTTGAAAGGTAGTCAAAACAAGCAAATATTCAAGAAATGGCCTAATCTTGAGAGCTCAAACCTCTTTATTGGTTGACAACAACACAATACTGTCGGCCTACAATAGCGTCATTTACTATCGTAAAATCCTCGATTGACGTAAAATTAAATAATTTGATTTAATTAATTAAATAAATTGATAAACGTAAAATTACGTTGACAAGAACTCACAAATGAAAGTAAACTTATAATATTTCCTAATTTTTATAACATAGTCATACAGTGTAAAGAGAAAACTTGAACGGAGCTAAGTCGACTCAATAGTATGGTCCACAAATGCCTCAACGCTAGTAGCACCACTCAGGCAGAAACTTTTTTTATATTCAAAGGCCACGAGTCTAGTCTTATTCCACAAACATGCCGACAGTGCGTTTTATTACATAAAGCCTGACTGACCCTGTTAAAAGTTAAATGAGTTTGAAATGAATGGTTCCAAAGAATTGGCACAAACTTTTCCCCATTATAAACACTAAAAAAATCAAAACTTTGAAAATTACCAGTTTGATTCCCAAATAGGTTTTTTACCATATCTCAAAAACTAGTCCAGTTAGAGACATGCGATTTTTACTCAAATATTTCAAATTGTAATTCACATCTTTCCTGAAAATTTAATCAAAATCTTTACTCGTTTTTGATAATATTTCATTCTTGTATGTTTTTTGTTCATAAAAATTTAAAAAAAAACTAAAATTTCAAAAAATTGAAAAACTCTTTGGAGATAAAACTTCATGCCAAATTTCATAAAAATTGATCCATCCAGCGAAGTGCACATATGGACAGACATCCAACTTTTTTTCTCAAAAAAACACTTTTTGGGTTCAGGGGACCCTAAAATGGATTTTTAGACCAACTTGTAAAAAATTGGTTTTTTTTTTGGCGATCACAATACTTTCTCTATGCTAACGCATGTGGGAGAAAGTAAAAAGTGAGTTTTATGTGGATCCATTGTTTAGGCCTTAGAACGCTGTTTGCTTGATTGTTTTCAAACTTTGAGATGTTGTCAGTTATGCGTCAATAAGTAACCTTGGATAGGTTAAGTTAACTCATGTTCGACGTCTCCTTCAGTATCTTTTTACCATATTTAACGTGTCCTTTAGTATTTATACGGATTATATACAATACGTTCTCTCGTTTAACTGTGATATGTAGGCCTATAAGTGATCATGGTTACACGAATCAAACCGGTTAGAGGATCTAAATTAATTTAAACAATTAACACGGTTCAGTTCAAAATTGATATCGGATCAAATCGTCACCCACACTGACCACACCGTCTGACAAATATGTTATGATTTTTCCGATCCGGCCGCCAGTAAAATATGTTAATCCTCCGTGTGTTATGCTAATTGTAATATGAGACGGGGCAGAGTAGAGCCACCGGAACTGGCCACTCCCAGATTTATTAATTTCGCCTTTTTAATCGCCAGTTTCTCGCCATCGCTGCCAGATAGCATCAGATTCGCTGATTGATACGGCCGCCCGCCCGAGTATGTGAGTATCTACAATTTTAATGCCGGTCACTGCGGGTTTCTCACATTTGTTTTGGGTGTCCTTTTATTCTCCAGCCCGGCCAGTGTTTTGTTTTTAGAGACAGCTTAGTTGACAATATATTTTTCCCCGCTCCAATCCCACGCTTCTCGGCGATTGTAAATCTTTGTTAGTACAACCGATCTGGTGACACATTTCTGCATAATCACGCGCACCGAAATTCAAATTTCGTTTTGCTACATTTACATTTTTTATTTTGAATTTTTTTAGTATCAAAATTTGTAGTACGGTCATTAGAAGTTTTTTTTATATATTATACTTTAGGCCCTATAAAATTAACTATTTATTCTTGCATCGTCCTGGTTAGAAGTTAAAATGTATACGCTACGCTACCACCTTGCATCTGTGAAACTAAGAATGTTAAATAAAGGCCTATCAGCTGTTTACGCTTTGCTTGAGATGTGACTTCACTGTGCATTGAAAAAATCCAACAATTTTGTGGAATGAAGACATGATTAACCTAACCTAACCCACAAAGAAAAAAAACAGAGGTCGCTTTCTTAAGGCCGCGGCGAATACCTCAGTTCAGTTATACAGGGTGACAATAATTAAGTCTTAGGACGACTTTAGAATTTTTAAACGACAAGAGATATCACGACCAAATTTGGCATACCGTTACTGGTAATAGTAAGCTACTTTTCTGTGTACATGCTGATCAGATGTGATCTTTGGAGGATAGCCCTTAGGAGTACGAATAAAATCTTTAAAGGCAGCCCATGTTGATTTGTACATGATTTTAAAGGTCTAGTTAACCTGAAAACAATGCCGCAAACTGGGCTTAAAAAGGTTGCTCCAGTCGGAAGTAATTGCTGTTCAAAGTTTTAAAAATGTTTAATACGTTGTTCTTACGAAGAACAGAAAGTTACAAGTTGAAGTGAGTACTTACTGAACTCCTTTAAAAGTAGGTGTTCAAAATTAGCCGTCTGGCAATGTTCTAACCGGTTATAAAAGCTGGCTACTGCTTTTTCTATGTATTCTCGTGGAACAGCGTGTGCTATCGTGTGTCTAAGGTCAATCAGATCTGTAGGCTGAGTTTCATAAACTTTGGCTTAGAGGTAAACCCTTAAAAAGTAGTCCAGCGGAGTTATGTCAGGGGATCGAGCCGGCCATTCAATCGCTCCACGTCTTCCAATCCACCTGTGACGGAATACTGTGTGTAAATATTGCCTCACTTGAATGAACAACATAAGTGCGACATCTTGTTGAAAAAAAAAAACATGTTTGGAAGTCAGCGCCAAGACTAGCTTGTAGAGCAGGAACTTATCTCATTTTGGAGCATATCTTGGTACAGTGGTACTTGTCATTGAAATTTCCCTTCAAGTATTCCCTTTGACTTGTAACTTTCTGTTATTCGTAAGTACAATGTATTATACATTTTTATAAATTTGAACAACAATTACTTCCGACTGGATCAACCTTTTTAAGTCAACATAGGCTGCCAGCGAAATACTTGTGAAAACATCTTATCGAACATTGAATGCACTAGAAAGTGAGAAATTCAAAACAAAAAGTCTACTCTGACTATCATAAAACATTAAATGACTATCAATCGATACTATCGACTATAAATATCGAGTAATCGGTGAGGGAGAGGTGCCACATGGGAGTGTTAGTGTTTACCCCGGCTAGGAGGGCTGAAGTCTGTGTGTCAACACGGCGTCTGCTCTCCGTCACCCTGGGCTCATAACCGGCTAAACCACTCGAATACTGGAAACGATCAAAATTACCGAACAAACATGTATCGATAGAGTTATTTTAATCCAACGAATATTATCGATTTTTCGTTGAATTTAACATTTTTTAGTATAAATAATATTGGGTCTAGAATGAATCTTTGGGGACGCACTAAATGTTCTAAAAAATTTGTATTTTATTAAAACTTGAAACTGTATAACTAATTGATAAGTTAAATACAATTTCAAACTACTTTAGAATTTTTCGAGGATTTGCTCTGTCAGTGGGACCACATTATGAACTTTACTTAAAATCATTCTTTTAAAGTTGTTTTGTTTCTTTACTTGAATAAGGCTAAACTTGTTTCCAATAATTTTATTCACACGAAGCATTTTTAAAATTAAAGAAAAATTATTAGGTTCACATTAGTTATTTTAATATTGCTAAATTATAAAATCTTGTAATAAGTGAAATGAGCAACCTATTTTCAAAAAGTAAAAAAAACCATGAAATCACCTAGACAAGGGATTTTGATAACATTGATAAAAATTTGTTGATTTTACTGAACACCGTAAAATTCAGTATTGGTCTAGATAAAACATAAAATCACTAAACCGATCATTAGCATGCACTAAAGGCAAACAGCTCGGTAAATTCAAAAAAAAACTTAAAATTACAATTTAATCAGAGTCAGTAGCCTAAATTTAAAATAGTCACAATAATTGACATAAGACATCGTCGTAATTGATATTTCGGATGGTTGGAAAGTTCGAATCATCATAGGTCCTAAAACGTTCGGATTAGCGAGTTTCCGATGTATCTGCAACAGATTTTAAAATTTGCACAAAAATAGGTATGAAACAGAACTGTTAGGTTAATCAAAATAAAATAATTACAATTATTAACGATTGACACTTTAATATTTCGGACGGTTAGACATTTCTAACCAGTATCAGTATTAGTTATCCGGATTAGCAAGGTTCCACTGTATCTATGACCGTATAAGCGTACATAAGTTATTTTCTTCCTTCGCAGATATCCCAATCCTTTCTCAGAGTCTATGTATGACTCAGTGAGCCAGTTGCCCTCGCAGTGAGGCCTCAGAGGAGCAGTTCCATCCCCCGACAATTAATGGCAGGGGTACAACACAATATTGACGGACATATAGCCGCACGTCACCTTGTAATTGGTCCCGTGATGGTCCAATATAAGGCTACGTTGTATCAAGGCTATTACATGTAATAGCTCCAGTGATGAAACTTTCTCCTGCCAAAATTGTAAATATTTACTCCAAGGTATGACCTCCCCTACGACGATGGGTTATTTGTTTCACCACACACCCTCCACTATATTTACAGTTCGTAAATGTTTAAATATTTTCTTTTCATGACTAATCAATGAATTTAAACCTGCGTAAAAGCGTACGATTGAGTTTCTTAGTAAATATGTTAGTTACAACAACAAACTTACAGTACAGTATAGTACAATTACAGTATAGTATAGTATTGTACTGTATACAATACAGTATAGCAAATTGAATAATGATTATCTTCAGTTTTCATCAAAAACATTTTTAACTGAATAAAATTAAAATTAGTATATCCTAATACTTGTTTCCAACCTGTACCTATTTCAAGTATGTTTTTGTAAAGTATAATGATTCTGTCAACAATCGTAACTCTCTGAGAACCATTTCTTTCCTGAAGAACGTAAGGTGACTTTCTCTACGTTAGATCTGAAAAATGATAAAACGTAAATTTAGATATATCAATATAGCCACATATACAGAGTTGGGCAATCTAAAAGTATTGAAAGAAATGTATTGATACTTTGTGGTTATGTAAATGTCCCTCATCCAAACATTTAGACATACTTATTTTTCGCATAGCCAGGGGATGGCCCATGGAGGAAGTCTTAAACATTTTACATGTAAGCCTACCTCAAGTTATACCTCATTTTAAAGGTATTTGTTTGTAAAAAACAAGAGAGCAAACGTGAGGTCAAAAGGACGACCCGGGGAGAAAATACATGCTCTCAGAGAATTTACTGTCATATAACTAATACTTCTAAAAAAATATAAGTATAAAATAGTTATTGTTAATTGTTGCTTACAGCTTTAATTTAATTGACCGATTGTGAGAAATTAATTCATTTTCATGAAAAAGTGTAACCAATTATCATAATTTACCTTAACAAGCTATTTTTAAGGTAAAAACTACTGTCAAGAGTTTTAATCATTTTTTATATTTTTATTTTATTTTTTTATTTTTTATTTATAGTTATTTTTATAACGCAGTCGTTGACCAAAAATTTGCAATTTTGTATTGTACAAACAAAGAATTTAGATTGGTATAGGGACATGTACATAACTGCCAAGTTACATTACATTTATTTAATAGTTTTAAAATTAATAAACATATTCCAGACTTTTGCCCAACCCAAACATAAAATTTTCAGAGGCTGTAATTTTTGACTGAGTCATCCTTTTGCCCTCAGATTTGCACTTTTGTATTGTACAAACAAAGACATTTAAAATGAGGTATAAGTCAAGGTAGGCTTACATATAACATTTCTAAAACGTCCTTCATGTGCCATCCCCTGAATATAAGAAAAACGAGTAAAATATATCTAAATGTTAGTATAGGGACATATACATAACTGCAAAGTCTTATTACATTTCTTTCGATAGTTTTAAAATTAATAAATATATTCTAGACTTTTGCCCAACCCTGGATGTATATAGCTGTCAGTCTAATTTAATCGAAAATTTGCTACTAAAGAATAACATTTTATATTTTGTTTTATTAAAAACAGACCATTCCGTGTACACAGCAGGTTAAAAGGCAGTACAGTCTCTAGCGAGTGATATTCTCATGTCGTATAACGTTACAGACCATTTAATGCACAGCAGGTTGGATGGAGGCGCAGTACTTCACGTCATCACCCACTCCGAGTCAATCTCTCACGAGTGATATTCTCATGCCGTATAACGTTACAGACCATTCAACGTGCACAGCAGGTTGGATGGAGGCGCAGTACTTCACGTCATCACTCACTCTGAGTCAATCTCTCACGAGTGATATTCTCATGCCGTATAACGTTACAGACCATTCAACGTGCACAGCAGGTCGGATGGAGGCGCAGTACTTCACGTCATCACCCACTCCGAGTCAATCTCTCACGAGTGATATTCTCATGCCGTATAACGTTACAGACCATTCAACATGCACAGCAGATCAGTAGAGGCGCAGTACTTCACGTCATCACCCACTCCGAGTCAGTCTCTCACGAGTGGTATTCGCATGCCGTATTACGTTACAGACCATTCAACGTGCACAGAAGGTTTGATGGAGGCGCAGTACTTCACGTCATCACTCACTCTGAGTCAGTCTCTCACGAGTGGTATTCTCATGCCGTATAACGTTACAGAACATTCAACGTGCACAGCAGGTCGGATGGAGGCGCAGTACTTCACATCATCACCCACTCCGAGTCAGTCTCTCACGAGTGATATTCTCATGCCGTATAACGTTACAGACCATTCAACGTGCACAGCAGGTTGGATGGAGGCGCAGTACTTCACGTCATCACTCACTCTGAGTCAGTCTCTAACGAATGATATTCTCATGCCGTATAACGTTACAGACCATTCAACGTGCACTGCAGGTCAGATGGAGGCGCAGTACTTCACGTCATCACCCACTCCGAGTCAGTCTCTCACGAGTGATATTCTCATGCCGTATAACGTTACAGACCATTCAACGCGCACAGCAGGTCAGATGGAAGAGCAGTACTTCACGTCGTCACCCACTTTGAATCAGTCTCTCAAGAGTGATATTCTCATGCCGTATAACGTTACAGACCATTCAACGTGCACAGCAGGTCAGATGAAGGCGCAGTACTTCACGTCGTCACCCACTTTGAATCAGTCTCTCAGGAGTGATATTCTCATGCCGTATAACGTTACAGACCATTCAACGCGCACAGCAGGTCAGATGGAAGAGCAGTACTTCACGTCGTCACCCACTTTGAATCAGTCTCTCAAGAGTGATATTCTCATGCCGTATAACGTTACAGACCATTCAACGTGCACAGCAGGTCAGATGAAGGCGCAGTACTTCACGTCGTCACCCACTTTGAATCAGTCTCTCAAGAGTGATATTCTCATGCCGTATAACGTTACAGACCATTCAACGCGCACAGCAGGTCAGATGGAAGAGCAGTACTTCACGTCGTCACCCACTTTGAATCAGTCTCTCAAGAGTGATATTCTCATGCCGTATAACGTTACAGACCATTCAACGTGCACAGCAGGTCAGATGAAGGCGCAGTACTTCACGTCGTCACCCACTTTGAATCAGTCTCTCAGGAGTGATATTCTCATGCCGTATAACGTTACAGACCATTCAACAAGCACAGCAGGTCAGATGGAAGAGCAGTACTTCACGTCATCACTCACTCTGAGTCAGTCTCTCACGAGTGATATTCTCATGCCGTATAACGTTACAGACCATTCAACGTGCACAGCAGGTTGGATGGAGGCGCAGTACTTCACATCATCACCCACTCCGAGTCAGTCTCTCACAAGTGATATTCTCATGCCGTATAACGTTACAGAACATTCAACGTGCACAGCAGGTTTGATGGAGGCGCAGTACTTCACATCATCACCCACTCCGAGTCAGTCTCTCACGAGTGATATTCTCATGCCGTATAACGTTACAGACCATTCAACATGCACAGCAGGTCAGATGGAGGCGCAGTACTTCACGTCATCACTCACTCTGAGTCAGTCTCTAACGAATGATATTCTCATGCCGTATAACGTTACAGACCATTCAACGTGCACTGCAGGTCAGATGGAGGCGCAGTACTTCACGTCATCACCCACTCCGAGTCAGTCTCTCACGAGTGATATTCTCATGCCGTATAACGTTACAGACCATTCAACGTGCACAGCAGGTCGGATGGAGGCGCAGTAATTCACATCATCACCCACTCCGAGTCAGTCTCTCACGAGTGATATTCTCATGCCGTATAACGTTACAGACCATTCAACGTGCACAGCAGGTTGGATGGAGGCGCAGTACTTCACGTCGTCAAACACTGAGTCAGTCTCTCACGAGTGATATTCTCATGTCGTATAACGTTACAGACCATTCAACGTGCACAGAAGGTTTGATGGAGGTGCAGTACTTTACGTCGTCAAACACTGAGTCAGTCTCTCACGAGTGGTATTCTCATGACGTATAACGTTACAGACCATTCAACGTGCACAGCAGGTTTGATGGAGGCGCAGTACTTCACGTCATCACCCACTCCGAGTCAGTCTCTCACGAGTGGTATTCTCATGCCGTATAACGTTACAGACCATTCAACGTGCACAGCAGGTCGGATGGAGGCGCAGTACTTCACATCATCACCCACTCCGAGTCAGTCTCTCACGAGTGATATTCTCATGCCGTATAACGTTCCAGACCATTCAACGTTCACAGCAGGTTGGATGGAGGCGCAGTACTTCACGTCATCACCCACTCCAAGTCAGTCTCTCACGAGTGATATTCTCATGCCGTATAACGTTACAGACCATTCAACGTGCACAGCAGGTCACATGGAGGCGCAGTACTTTACGTCGTCAAACACTGAGTCAGTCTCTCACGAGTGATATTCTCATGCCGTATAACGTTACAGACCATTCAACGTGCACTGCAGGTCAGATGGAGGTGCAGTACTTCACGTCGTCACCCACTCTTGGTCAGCCTCTCACGAGTGATATTCTCATGACGTATAACGTTACAGACAATTCAACGTGCACTGCAGGTCAGATGGAGGTGCAGTACTTCACGTCGTCACCCACTCTGGGTCAGCCTCTCACGAGTGATATTCTTATGACGTATTACGTTACAGACCATTCAACGTACACAGAAGGTTTGATGGAGGCGCACTACTTCACGTCGTCACCCATTATGAGTCATGAACCAACGAATTATTTTCTAAATGAGGAAACAGTTAAGGATCATCCAACTCCTTAATATAAAACGTTTGCTATCCTCATCAATAGCTTTCATAGTTTTTCCTTTTTATACATATATATTTATAATTTCGGGAAATTTATTGAACCCTAATTTATGAGGGCAACCAGTAGTAAGCTATAAAAGTTCTCAACTTTGAATAAGGTTTAAAAATATAATTTTGTATTACGTAATAGTTATTTATCAAACTATCTTTAATTTGTTTTAAAACTATCAATCCGAACCAACAGGGGTAGCCAGGAGTAGTCTCACCCCCTCCCCTCGCCGGGAAACCCCAGGTGTGCCCGTTATTTAATATCTCACCCGGATTGCGCGGTGTCAACAAATATTGGATTATTCTGATGATTTCTGCTCAGCCCGCATCCCCCTCCCACCCTCCAGAACCACAACCAGTGTCGTATTCCTTCAATTACACAACGCTTTCCCTTTCTCCCACCCCGCAATTATACTCTGGTATTTACTTTGCTTCTGCGTTTCACAAGAATTCTTCAACTGACGTCCCAGCCCTCCCACCCTCCCTACACCCCTTCATAACGTAAACTCTCGTCAACTGTGCGTGATTGGTTTTCACCTCAGTCTTTATCTTGTAGCTACTAAATATTTTCTAAATCTTTATGAAAAATGTAACTTAAAGAGGAGCAGTCGGCCATCTTGGTTGTATTATTACTAAGACATTCAATGTTAAACAATTGTTTTACTTATTTTTGCAATAGAATTATGTTTGACTAGTCATATAAGTATTGGTGACTGTTGATTGCTTGGTGATTTTTTATTTATATATCTATGGTTGTGATACACGTAAGTAAAATGATTTTAATTGTTAAAAATTAGTTGAAATGAAACAAATTCAGCAAAACTGAAAACCAGACAGCAAGCAACATTAATAATCTATTCAATAGTTTAAAAATAAAATCAGTTAATAAACAAACCATTTAGAAGGGATAAAAATTGAGTTAAATTTTTGTTGTTGATAAAATTGATTATTGTTCTTATCCACAATAGATTCGTGCTGTCTAAGGACTAAAATTTATAATTATTCCAGCCAGCCCATGTTATCTTTAGAAATTACAAAACCTATAAATGAAGTGTGCACATAAGCCAGAGAAATATGTTATAAACAGTTAGAAAAATATGTCACATACAGCGTAAATATACCAATAAAAAGAATTTGCTATGGTAAATTGATTTTGAAACATCGATTAAGGTGAATTATTTGCTGAACTATTTAATTTCGCAATTGGCCTACTCGACGAAAAAAAATCGCCTTGATCAAGCTGTTCCCATCTGCTATGGCATGAAGTTAGTGTGCATCCTGTGGTAACATTGCAGACTCCAATGCCGGAGGTCACGAGTTCATATCCCGACCAGTCCAAATATAATTATCTGGATTTAAGTATAATATCAACGATTTAATTCAAATAAAAAAATTCAACTCATAAAAACAAGAAATTTAAACAATTTCTTTAAAGGGACATTCATGAAAATACCAAAAACATGGGTTTCTATTTCAAGGATTTGCTCCATAAGTGTTTTTATCGTACACTTGAGGTGTAAAACATTCTAGTGCACCATAAGAGGAGTTTTGTAATAAATTGAGTAATTTTGTAAATTTTAACAAAATATGTCAATCTTTTAAATGATTTAAATAATATGATTTTCATAATATACATTAATTTATGTTCCACCAGATTGTACCTATAACAATCGTACATTGTGGTGAACAGTAGTTATTCGGTATAATAAACTCGAGTCGTACAGTTGAAATAGAAAAGCATATTTTAGCCCGCTGATGGTAAGTTTGTGTTGGGCTATCGACTTTCCAGCTCAGCAGTTTAGCCCACCTTAAACTTATCCTGATAAGTATGGACTACACGAAAAGGAGGCAAATAAAACTAAAATCAGCCGAAATACTTAAGTAGTTGAAAATAAGAACACGCGGTCACCTGCACTTGTACAATTTCGGTGTGAACAAACACGCTCCAGCCGGCCATCCATCCATCATACACTGTTTAGCCTAGGGAGTAAACAGGCACAAACAACACAAATCAGGACACACCTTCTCCGAACTCCACTGCTTGCTGGAATACCGAATAGTTCTGGGACTCGGGGATCAGAGGGGACAAAAATGTTGTTTCTAGTGGAAGCTGTACTATTCAATCATCATAAAACTTGAGGCGTTAAAAACGGTAAGTTTAGACTGTTTAACGGTGATATTTGGGTCTAGATCCAAGTCCCTGAACATCATTATAACTAGGATTAATGGTAAAGAGGAGGAAGTGCGATAGATAAATAAAATAGACCATGCTACTATAGCCCACCTACTTGGGAACAAAACGTTATGGACATTTTAGGCGATAGCTTCTGTTAGGTATTCACTGACACGGTGTCCACTCAACGGTTTCCATCAACGTGGACACTATTAGAAAATCTGGGGTTTCCATGTAGGGTAGTAGTCAGGGTCCAGGTCTTATGTAGGGGAGAGAGCTATGAGATTTGTCAATTACCTGATAATCAGAACAATATTACATGGTTCGGATTCCTAACCTCTAGTCCCTTAGTTGGCTATTAGGCTATTATAAAATGGATCTTTCTAAGGAACAGTCAACCTTAGAAAGAACGACTACACTCGTTAATCTACACTCATTCACTCCTCATATTCATCCATATATCTACTATCAGCGTCTATTGAATAATGAACATTAAATAGTGTTCTACTACAGAGATTAAACAGATAAAGGAACAGATCAAGACATATTTCCTGTTTGATAATTATTTATTTTTCAATATTAGCGACATATACACAGGCACTGGCCCTCCGAGAGGAACTGGTGCCCATGTTGGATATTCTGATGTCTCCCAATATCAGGCGAAGGGATCAAGACGTTTTTCCCGGTGGGTGTGGTGGCTCCAGTGGCAACTGCTGCGGATGGACACTTGCAATTGCCAGAAGACCCTGCAAAGTTCTGATAGCCCCTGGAAGTTTGAGATGTGGAAGATGGAATTCCCAAGAAAGGTTCGCATCTTGGGAAAGGTGTGATTTTGCAAGCAGGCGATCCTTGGCACCTGGGCAGTCTGCAGTCGTCCTGCAGCCCGTTGCGTTTGATACAATCGCACCCCTTTTGAAGATTACTGTAAATGATCTTATAATTTTCGTTGCCTTGTGATGGCTGTGAACAAAAACACCTTTAGTAAGTATTGTTTTACTTAACAGTGGTTGAGAGCAGTGCGTGTTCATGCAGTTGTATTCAAATAAATTTAAAGATAATATATTTTATTATTTTCATGAGGTTAGTCAGATTGAAGTTAACCAAGCCTAACCTAACCTTCAACTGAATTTAGGTTAAGTTCGTTTAACTTAGGATAAATAATGTATGAAGTTAAAGGTTGGGTTCATTTCAAAAAAGTGTCATTCGGCAATAAAAGATACCATAATATAGTCAATTACATCATTACTGAATATAGGCTTACTTTAATATCTTAGAATATTATAAAATCCTTAAAAACTAGTCAAAGAAGATTTTAAAATGAAAATAACTATTTTTATTGAATTCATTACGCAATATAGTTTTGAAAAAAAAATCATTAGGCTCAAGAATATATAGATTGATTTCCGAAATCAGACAAGCCGGATCAACGCAGATAATATTCATTATTTTTGTATTATTTCTAATCAGGAGTTCAGGATAAATTTCCAGCAAAATATAAAATTCTAAAGTTTACAGCTGAAGTTTAAATACAAACAGCATTCAGCGCTTAGCGGGCTTCAGTTTCCCACCTAGAATGTCAATTAAATCACACAGCCTCATGCAAGTCGACACATTCATGTGAAAATCGAGATCCAATATTTATGTCGGTTGTAAACTCAGCAGATGTTTCGACTCGACTTTTTAATGAGTGGAAATAGTCGAAATTCCGGTGAGGTGTTGAAGAAGGGACCCGATACTATCGGAACACCTGCCCGGTTCAGTTCTCACCAGTAATACTCATGACAAACTCTCGCACGGATGACGTTTCAAAATATCAACCAAAACTGCGCCGGCCGTTAATGGCGATGATTATTTTGTCTGGTGACAGAAATTCTTTCCATCTTCAGTGGTGGAAAATGAAATTCCTTCGCAGTGCAGGTTTTTTGTCCGAAGTAGCTAACGGATGTTTTCGCAAGTTTTGGGAGTGCAGGACTTGTTCAGTTTTACTTGCATTTAGAGGATTTCTACAGAAAAATATTAATGTAGTGTCTCAAGAATTGCATCTAATTGTTTAAATAAAAGAAAGTAAAGGTTTGTTCTTTCATTTATAAAACTGCAGATTATCCTTGGTTCCAAACGTTATTTAAACAAGAGCATAGCCTACTAAGTCACTTATTGTTAAGGCGTCTTCTTAAAAATTAAAAAAAAGTTCGACTTGTGATTAATTAACCACTAGGGATAGGTTGATTCATATAGAGAGCAAGTGGAGGATGCGAAATAAGCCATAAGCGGCTGAGTGATAAAAGATCCCAAAATTACTTTTGAAGTGAAACAATTAATCCCACTCTGCCTTACCTATGAGAAGTATATTTAACGTACCTTTTCAACCCCAAATCTGTAGGGTCCAGGGGTATTTTCACAAGTCTCAGACGTATCCCACTCAGGGCAAACTGGGCTGAAATCAGAAGAAATATGAATTAAAAATCATTATACCAAGAATGATAGTCTGGAAATGAATTTGCAAACCACATTAGAATTTTCAAAATTTTAAAAGACCCTTAAAATTTGTTTATGGAGAATCAATATTGCAAACACTATTTATACTCCCTTACCTGTCAACATGGGCGTCCACTAGTTGCTTCATTAAATCCAGGACCCTTCGTCTTCTCTGCGACTGCTCGTGGCACACCTTCTCGTCGTGACAACGGGGCAGCATCTGACACCACTTCGTACGGTCCAGTTGCGGACAGATCTTCAAGTCCTTGATGCCTGACGGCTTGCCTCCTCTGGACTGCTGTTTTTCAGCATCGCCACCAGTTGTGGCCTCAGGTTTCTTAGCCCATTTACTATCGTCGCACATGTTTCTTCCAGGAACTTATTATCGTGTTTGTTAAGTGTGGTGTGTGTGATGTGAATGTTTGTTTAATTTAGATAGTTTTGACTGATAGTTTGTTTCTATGGAAATGCCATTCAATTAATCGTAGGTTCTGATTATGTCAATAGTTGAGTTACCATGTCAACAAACTTTTGCAATTTTCATTTTTCACCCCATTTTACTTTCCCTTGTAAACCAGTTTAATTCACTAAACAGTTTTACTACAGTGACAATACCAAAACCAACTTATTTGTTTGTTGGAAATGAAACCAACCCAATATGTCAAATAAACGTAACAAAGCCCATTTTAAGTATATGCAGGGAGAAAAAAGAAACAGAAGTCACCTTCAGGATTTGGAGAGAGATAAAGGGAGGAACTGACAGTGGTGCTGGTAATGGCCCTGCCGGCGAACTGGAGAACCAACTACTCGACACACCACAGTCGTTATTACTCAGCACCCATTCAGTGCACTGTTGAACTGAATGGAATACACAAATTGGATGCGACTTCTGTTTCTCTCTTATCTGCGGTATATGATTCTTAGAGTTCGTCTTAAAAATACCGGAAATTTACATATTTATTTATCTTTAGCTGTAGATAAACCTCTTCATATATTCCTACCCACCAAGTGCTGATCAGATCACCTTTTGTTGTGCTCGAATTGACCCTTACTATATAACATCCCTTACTCCTGGGTGTTCCTTCATCCTACAACCCTATATATATCCATGTTAATGAATAGGTAGAACGCTGGACTAAAGTACCCCACTGAGGTGCAATAAGAGGCGACACTTTTCGGAATGGCTGCTCGTGTTTTTGTCCACGACTTTCCCGGAACGACTTTTACGAAACAAGGGCTGCCTCAAGGTTACATTTTGTGCTCGATGATTTACTGGGTCCCGCCACGTGTTATTTATCTCCAACTGTTATTTTAGTATTTCGTTCCTCTGCCGAGTTATTGTCACTTTTACGCCCGTGCCGGTGTCTATGGTTTTTGCCGCACGACATAAATCAACGCCGGTCGAATACCACGGTTTATGCTTCCGCCTCTCGTCTCTACTATGTTGTTCCGATACATAGTCACATCTTCAGACAAAAACGCTTGTTTAAGTGTAAAACCACACATATTTCCGTGTGAACTGGTTAGATAACAGATTCGCTATTTAATCAGTGTTCTCTTTATAAATATAAAAATGAAAGATTTAAATAAACTGAGGATTGCCTAGACGCCATAATATTAATAACTTACATAATAATTATAGTTGCCTGCCGTGTGTATACTAAAAATTGTATAAGGTTTTTATGTATAAAAGGAATAAATACACTATAAACCATAGGAGTTATACCATATCTGTGTTAAGAGAAATAGAAAAAGATCTAACCATATCTATAATTTATTAGAACTAATACATTAATCAACAGTAAATTTTTTCAACTCGAAATACATGACTTACTAAATAATAAAAACTTTAGTAACCCCAAAATAATTATTGTTGAAGTTAAATAATTTACAAACCAGTAAATACGTATCGCGAAAAGTTTTCATAGTTGTGGTAAGAGGAGCTTCAAGGGCGTGTAGGAGGAACGCAAGTTTATTGTGATTGGTGGAAGGGACGAAACCGTTACGAAATCACTGGGATATGTAGAATGACAGAGAAAAAAAGATGTCTTTTTCTTATGGCCACTGCGAACGCCTCAAATCTTTATAAGTTTGCAGAAACAATTATTACGTATATCCCTCAGGATTTGGAGGAGAATAAGGGGAGGGACTGACAATGGTGTAGGGCCCTCCGTCAGCCCGATGAATTGTAGAACTAAATTAAAATACTCGACACCACAAGTTTCTATAGTCGACAACCATTCAGCGCACTACTGGATGCAACTTCGTTTCTTTATTCTCTGTGGCAAAACATAAAAGCTACTTATGTCACTTGTGATGATGCGCCTTCTTTAATGGAAGTAATAAAAGGCAAATATCATAAGAATGTTTGCAATATCTGTGGAGGCGTTGAGGTGTCTAGCTACACTTTTAAACTCATCATGTGGGAAGGTAATTTCTCACTCTGTTTTATTACCACTAAGTTTGTTTACTGTTAAAATACCCCCAGCTTCCGTGTATTCGTGCCATTGCAACTTTTACTGCCCACATATAACGATAAGAAAACTGTAAACCATTCCGACCTGAACGGCCAAATCGACCAGAAGAAACAGTTTCTGCGACTATTTAACTGGTGCAATGCACAAACCAGATGACATTTGAGGTGGAACGCTCCATAAAACCGCTTGGTGCAACATTTCATGCTCTAATAGCCAGTGGGTGTGCATAAAGGTGGTGGGATTTATGTGTGTACGCGTGCGTGAGTGCAGCCGTAACTCATAGTCGAGTTATGAGCCACGTCGGCCGTAACTAACAACAAAGCGACAGACGTACAACACTGTCGACAAAATATTAATATTTAGCCCATTAGCCGGTAAGTCGTCTCGAACGGCGAGCAAATTGCCGTTGTGTTATGACGAATGGGTTAGCGTCGCGGCGCTTGGAAGCCGTCCAGAGTTGTTGGGCGGCGTCCTGTGTCAAAGGAGGTGTCATCTCTGTGGGGACCACCTTTACCTCTCAATTTGGACTAACTTTGTCGGGAGACAGTGTTATTCTGGCTTTGTCAATCTGTTGCTTATCTAATATATGCTTTGATATCTAAAAAGTCGAAAAGGCTGTGACATTTCTGATTGAAACAAAACAAAATCATCTTTAATCTTTGAGTTCAATTCACAAAGAACAGTTATATCGAATTTAATTTAACAAAGTAAACTGATGAGAACATTTCTAACGTTAAATTAGCACTGGATGAGTCTAAAACGGTCATACCATAGTTGACTTTCTATGGCAAATTTTCTCTTTTGTTGTTCAGAAGTCGCACAACTGAAATGATGTGAATTTTTCTCCAAAGTGGCAAATATCTCCTGGAATTTCTCTTCCAAAGAGTCAAAATGTCGTCACCTTAAAAGCAATTACTACTCACTTAATAATATATATTTAGAATGTCTTGAGATAAAATTCCATTCATAAAACTTCATTAAAAGAAAAATCCAAAAGCATAACTAAATCAGAAATATCTTCAAGAACTGAAGGAACAATAGAGATCACCAAATTTTCTTTTATAACAAGGTTTTAATTGTAACATTATTTATGTTGCTTTTAAGCATTGCTTACAATGCACTTAGTCTCCAGGACTAGACTTAAAAGAGACAACACAAGTGTTTACAAACATTATAAGTGCGTTGCTGTTGGATCAGTCTAATTGTAGAGTTAAAGTTATGTAAATCTAATGTAGCTGTAATTCGATTTGTATTGTACAATCGATACATACACTTGGCAGACTTTAAAAATTGTAACTTTTGTAGACTACTAGAAATTCGAGACTATTCAAAAATTTCTCGCTTAGATTTTCTGAGGTGGAGCGTGTAGGAATCGTCATAATTTGAATCCTCATCGTAATTTAATATTCTTCCTTGGACTATCAAAAAGAAAATAACTCTTGTTCTAGCTAACTTCGTAGAAACTTGAAGAGTGATTTATAAACTTTGTTTCGATCCCTAATCGAAAGGAGTTTTGAAAGGTCTGCTGAAGTTCGATTTTCTTTGACTAAAATAGTAAAGCCTACTGAAAAATTTGGAGAATACTTTGACCTTAGCTTGTATCAGAGATCACATTCACTCAGCTACACCAACTCACAATCCAAATTTGACTGATATCTTGTTAAATGGTCTTTTCATGATAACAATTAATGAAGGGCAGAACACAAATAATGTTTTTTTTTACCTCAGAAGAAATCCAAACACAGTATAAGAATTACATCATTGTGCACATATGAAGGGCCATGTCTAGTAGCATCAAGATCAACTCGCTGGCCATGACTTTGAGCCTACCCATAGCGCTCTCCATGCCTGCGGTGTGGGAGCTCAGCCATTTTGCAGGCCACGGCGCGAGAATTAGCGCGACACGCCGGACCGGTTTGGTCCAGCTGCTGTCGTTCTGTTCCGACCTTGAGGACCCCGAGTATTGCATCACACGGTATGCATCGACTCAATACGAGTACCCATCGTAATGCTCATCTGAATAATCCCTACTAACGTGCTCATCAAAACTCCCGTCAACTCTTGCAACTGAGAATTTCTAGATATCACATTTTCAGAAGTCTTATCAGCAATAGATGCTGTTACTTGCTGGGCTATTCAAAAATTGAACACTCAGTTTGAAAATGACAACGTTTTCTGACAATTCTAGCTATTTTTGAAATAACAGCCAATCAGTAAGTTGACCATTCATGTCATCGTTTTAAAAAATGATAAACTTATCAAGAGTCTTACAATCCTTTTGACCAAAATTAAATGCAGGCTTTCACAACGTTTTCGTTTCTTTGTGATGGTTCAGGAAAATTCTTAGTTGCCTAAATACAAAAATCAGCCTACATTCAAAGCACCTCATGCCGTATGATAAAAAAATACACGTTTGCGTAAAAATAAACTATTATGTTTACATTCGACAGCTCTACAGGTTAAGACGTTGAAATAATGATGCTGTACTGACTAGTAACACTAAAGAATTTGGTAATTTAAGTTCAGAGTACATTTTCGCCTCTTATTAGCTGACTACTAGTCACTCCATTATATAATGGGGTGAGTGGTTCCAAAACTCACCCCATTTTTTCTTATATGCCCGTATAGTGTGTCTATGCTGCTGAAAGACAATATTTTAGGTGAATCTCTGTTATGTATTATTGCAGTCTATGGGGACAAACGCATGTAGGTTTACTATTGAGTATTTTATCCACCACACAACTATGGGACTTTCGATAACAACTCCCTTCACCTACGTCACATTACTGAGTTGAGGACAACTGCTTTAGTTTATCAATATCCAACGAAGTATAATACCTAATGGAATATCTCTGGAGAATTCGATTGGTGATGACAATTTTTATCTGAAAATTGATGTTTTACGTAAATTTTAAATGTCCAAATTGTTTTTACTTGATGCCTTTTACTTTTACAATATATTCAATTTTTATATTACTTAGAAATAAGAGCACCAATAATTTTAATTGGAAAGAGGTGCCTAATTAGGATGTAAGTGTTCTGCGGCAAGTTCGATCTCCGAAAAACAGAAACCGATTATTTTCATAATATTGTCATTATTGTCAAATATGATGTTGCTCAAAGCGTAATGAAGACAATAGTTGGAAACAAGGAGTAACTACCCCTTGTGGGCTCTCATTTGTTGTTGTAAATAACTAATTAATACGAGCAAGACCCAGGAAGGGCGAGTTATTGGTCTGTCAGCCCTCTCCCTCGACTGGACAGGAGCATGTGTCCAAGTAGGGACGAAGGGGTAATGCAGGACAATGCTTTAATCACAACTGCCAGCTTTGTCCTGAAACTACCCTCAACTTGACTCATCATATCTTCCGAGAAACTAAACAATTTTACTCCTCAAATTATAATAACTCACAAGCTTTTTTTCGTCTCTATAATTTACATCCCTTGGATTCACTCAGTATTGTGTATAAAAGTAAAACAGAAGTTTGTCTGTACCTTGTTTAGAAATATGTAAAGAATGCATTGCTTCATGTGTCGTATAAAAGAGAATTCGAAACGAGTCGAACACCAATGCAAAGCTCACTTTTCTATGTATAGATATCAATTTGTTTACTATCGGTAACACTTCCTCCTCTCAATATTTTATCTATCTCTATACTGTCGGTAACACTCCATAATTTCAATATCAATATATTTTTGTCTAATGTCGGTAACGCTCCCTTGTCTCAATATATATGTGAACTGTCGGTAACGCTCCCTTGTCTCAGTATATATGTGAACTGTCGGTAACGCTCCCTTGTCTCAATATATATGTGAACTGTCGGTAACGCTTCCTTGTCTCAATATATGTCTGTATACTGTCGGTAGCGCTTTTGTCATGTTCACTGGACGACCATAGTAGCCTATGATCCTTGATGAAACGTCTTATCATTGTACTATGCATTTGGGAGAAAGCTTTTTGGACTGATGGAATTCGTTTTAGAACTCAGTTCCCACGAGTTAAAGAATCATTTGCTCCCATAAAAACATTGGCAACATGAAAAAAAGTTGAAAATAAACACTAATAACTCTCAATACTTTTTTATTACTGTTAATGGTAACCGACTTGCTAACGTTAATGCAGTCTCGAGCGTAGCGAGTGAGACTTACTACCAAAAGGCATTCATTATTCATCTCTAAGACGCCGATCGTAGATATATATGGGCGAATATGAGGCGTGAATGAGTGTAGATGAATGCGTGTAGTCATTGTTACTATCTGAGTTCGACTTAGCTCAGAAAGGACTATTTATTATAGCCCAATAGCCAGGGCAACTATGGGACCTACAGCTTTACGTGGAATCCGAACCACGTAGTGTTGGTCTGATTTTCAGCTAACTGACAAGTTTGACACTTCTTCTCTCCCCTACACAACACCCGAACCTTGACTACCGTTCAACACGGACAGTCCAGACTTCTCTATTAGTGTCTATATTGATGACAACCATTGAGCGGACTCCGTGTCGGTATTAAGAGAACCGAGCATGGAACCTATCGCCTACAATCTCCCAAACACTTTGCCCCTAAGTAGCTGGGTTACAGCACTGCGCCACCAGTGCCGACGACATTAACCGAGGACGAAGACCGCCGAGTGACATGGTCGGCATGTGAAGCGTGCAGGAGTGCCCCTGGTTTATTTCTACACCGTAAAGTCATGGGTAAATATCTTACACGACCAGGTAAATGAACACTTTGTTTAAGTCAATATGTAAACGGCCATTACATATACCAGAATGGGGAATGCCTCGATGGGAAAGGTTAATGTATTCTAAAGTTACCAGACCTAATGATCTAATCTAAGATGTACATTTACTCTGTATAACTGTACACGATTTCATTATAACTTTATCTAAGGAATTTGCTTTAATTAATGTTATTACAACAAAAACTCACCTCTGTCCTTTATAAATATGTTTAAACTTAACCATTTTCCTCTCACCTTTTAAATTGGTATTTTTGTCAGAAGATTTATTTGGCAATAAGAATGATTGCTTATCTTTATAATATTTTTTTCTTTGACTTCGTCAAGTTTTAATATTTGATTTTTACGCACGTAATAGTTATTTTTTGTTACGTTAGTTATAAAAGTTGCTTTAAGATTAGTAAAATTGATTAACAGTCGTTGACAAAGTAGTTTCAAAACAAACGATACAATTATCATATACTTTTCAATATGGAACGCCCAACCCAAAAAAGAAATCCTATCACATGCTAATATTTTTAAAGGTTTTTCCTAATAATTATAATTTGTAAACTAACTACTTATTTATACAATTTTTTAAATTTTTATTACTAATGCTACTAAAAGGTCAACAAATAAAACTATGAATTTAAATGGTTTTATTCCAAAATGCGACTTTATTTATTAAATTTTATCAAATTTATATAAACTTGAGTCAATTCTTCTTACTTTTGCTATTTCAACGACTAAATCTTACTAGTCGACACTATTCCACCCACCAAGTAAGTCCAACTTATCGATATGGTCCCACCCATCAACTAAGTCCAACACATCGACATTGTAACATCCACCGACTAGATCCCACATTCCGACATGGTGCCTCCCACTGACTAGACCCCGAATTCCGACATGGCCCCACCCACTAAATAGATCCACATTCCGACATTGAAACTCCCACCGACTAGCTTACATCTCACATTCCGACATGGTCCCACCCACTGACTAGATCCCACATTCCGACATGTTCCCTCCAACTGACTAGATCCCACATTCCGACATGGTCCCTCCCACTGACTAGATCCCACATTCCGACATGGTCCCACCCACCGACTACATCTCACATTCCGACATGGTCCCACCCACTGACTAGATCCCACATTCCGACATGGTCCCTCCCACTGACTAGATCCCGCATTCCGACATGGTCCCACCCACTAACTAGATCCACATTCCGACATTGAAACACCCACCGACTAGATCCCGCATTCCGACATGGTCCCACCCACCGACTAGATCCCATATTCCGACATGAGCCCATCCACTGACTCGATCCCACATTCCGACATGGTCCCACCTACCGACTAGATCCCACATTCCGACATGGTCCCACCCACCGACTAGATTCCATATTCCGACATGAGTCCACTCATTGGCTAGATCTCACATTTCGACTCTGTCCCACCCACTGACTTAAACTACCACATCGATACGGTCCCACCCTCCAAATAAGGCCACTACATCGACTAGGTCCCGTCCACAAACTAAGTTCAACACATCGACTACTGACCACCATTTAACAGTGTTTCACCTTTTGGAACCACTACCGACACCTTATTGAGATACGACGGCGGCAAAGCCATCAATACAAACCAACCACTGACACAGCTGCTATAAGGGTGGCGCCAGAAGGTAGATAAGTGAGTGATCGACAGCACACGTGCTTCTACACATGCAAATAATCTTCATCGCCGGAAGACAAAAATACTCGACCGGAGCGTCGCGAAATGTTCATAATTTGCCGCCCCATTAGCTGGGGGTAAGGGTGGGACAGGGGTCGTCGGCGGACGAGTGCGTGATAAAAAGACCGGGGAGATGAGAGATAAAAAATAAGATGGATTACGGAGAGGGTGGGGGCGAACGGCAAATATTGCTTTCCTCGTAATTTAATTAAAGATGGCAAAACATAAATGAAATATTTCTTCGCGAGGCTATATTTTATCCTCCCCACCCCCCACCACGCTAAGAAGTCAGAATATTCAGATGACAGTTGCATTGTCCTTTTTGCTTCATTTATTTTATAGGATATTGTTTAGAGGAAAAAATCCAAAATATAAAGAACTGAATCATGCTTACTTCATTTGATAGAAGTACTTCGTGTGGTCGATAGACTTACATTGCCGTCTACCATATATATATATATATCGACGCTGTCTACTTTATGCATTCGATTGCAGTCACATGACCATAAGTTTACTGAAACCATTTTGACTTCTACAGCACAAGTTTGAAAGAAGTCCACCTATACAACGTTTTGTTTTATCACATTAGGGGAACAACTAATGAGTTGTTCTAGTTTTAAAGCCATCTAAAACGAAATGACAACAAATCAGTATAACGTCCACGTATGTAACTGGGGTTGGTCACCGACCAAACACTGTTTGTGACGTCAGGACATGTAATTATTACCAAACAACTATTGATAGACTGGCGATAAACGGTCATGGAGAGTTGTCGTGTATGTACTGCTATTAGCCAGCTGATAAGTGTCATAAGAAGTATTGTTTATTATTATTACTATTTCTATGCACACAATAGGCTAATAATAAGTTAGGTCGTAACGTGCTGTTACGAATCTATTACATGATCCCACTACATCATCGACTAAATTTAAACACTATACGTATTGCTTATTTACTTATAGAAAAACAATTTTAAAAATTCTGCAGGATACTGCATGATCATCAAGTTGCGTGCATGACTTTAATGAAGATTCACGTAAGACATATGCTTTTAAAATGAAAGTCAAACAAGTGTTAGGTTAATAAACTACGGATCCCTCTGTAAGCATAGTATATTTTAATACAGTGACTCAATTTTACTTTCACTATCATGTTACGATTCATTATGACAAATGTTTCTCTCTGTTGCAGGTAATTTCCTAAATATTTCACGACCTGGTCGTCGCTCAGGTAGGCTCGATGTATTTACAAACATATGCTGCCATATGGCCAGCACAGAATCCTCAAACAAACACAATATAGATGTTTATTCCTAGAAGTGAGATCTAGAGTTACGGCCGTGTCTTTTGAGACTTCCGATGTCAACGGAGTTTAAAATAACAATAACAAAAGGGTGCTGCGTTTTGAAATGATGTTTCTTATTTTTCATTTTCAAATCTTAATTCATATTGGCCTCCAATTGTTACATTCTACTTTATCCACTTTTCCTGTATTTTATTTTCAAATCATAATAGATATTGGTCTTAAATTGTTACACTCTAATTTATCCCCTAGTCTGTATTGTATTTTTATTTTTTGTTTTCAAATCATAATAAATATTGGTATGTAAATATTACACTCTCATTTATCCCCTTGCCTGTATTTTATTTTTCATTTTCAAATCATAATAGATATTGGTCTATAATTGTTACAATCTAATTTATCCCCTTGCCAATAGATCCGTGCTGGGACCACCAGGCCATCGTGGTCTACGTCCTATCAACCATCGGATGTCTGCGTTCTGGGAAAAGGAGCGGGGGAGCGATTTCGACGGGCGATACGGTTAAAACTAATTTGTGTAAATTATCTAGAGAGTGGGGAGTGTAACTGGCGAGCGCACGACGTCGTACGTATCCCACTCGGGATCGAGTTAATTCCAATTTATGAGGGCGAACGCATAAAATGAGTCGAACCACTATCTGCACATGTTTCTATCTGGCCATTGTTCACCAGGACTTTATAAATCCTGGATATTAAGTAGCTGACTTACCGTTCGGGATTAATTGGTGCGCGCCCCTATCTCTCTTATCAGAGACAATTGGCGTTGTTATTAACGTGTCCGCGTCATGCAAATGGCCACCGAGAAGGGTTCTCGTTGGCCGGTCGCCCTAATTGTATCACAATGGTCAAGGAAATTAAATATTCCCGGGTCGATTGTCCAATATAATACGACCCTTATCCCTCATTTCCTGCCCTCAAGTACCCAGTTAGTCACAAAGTCTTGTACCGGGTTGTAAACGTCTCAGGTCTTATCTATCAGAAAAATAACAAACATTGTAAAGTCCGTTCCGAAATGTTTTTATGTGCCGGCAGTAAATTGTATCTGGAACTAGTTGCGTTACATCGGGGTTGTCTAAAATTAGGACCGGTAGGCTACTTAGTGACGGCAGATAGCAAGTACGACGATCTTCTTCCTCAATTAGGTCGCACCTTGAAGCCAAAATAACCGTTTTACAGACACATTTTCGTTTTTATACGAACACCATCTGCTCCCTGCCTTGTTAATACGTGATCAGTGCACCAACAGATTTTTTTTCGTATTTATATATTGTGGGTTTTATTACTTTATAAATTTTGATTCATTTTCAAATTTATGGCTAAGGGAATATAAACAAAATAAATGATATAATATAATAAATGAATTTATTCCATCATAACCAGTACATAGTTATAATAAGAAAACAACCCGGAAAAAACAGTGTCCGCGATGAAAATAAACGAAAAACGTAAATTCTACAGCCATATTGGGATCGATTAGGTTAACGAAGCAAATTATACAAATTTTTTAAAAATTTAAATAGGACCAAAATTATATTACAGTCTACAGTTGCTCGACAAATTGAAACTACAAACAGGAATAATTGAGGTGAAGGATTTTTAACCAGAAATTCGCCAAAAGTTGACACAAAAGAACCGGAATAACCTGGTCTAGTGAAAGAAAGATAGCTCATTCCGACAGAATAGAAAATGGGCACAAAAATATATCAAAACAGCGTTGATTGAGGTTCACATGGTATATTAAATGTTAGTTTCTATTTAACATATTCATATTTTTAAGATAGGTAGGCAACCTAATCTTTTTCATTAGTCCGGCCTGCAGTAGCCTCGCCTGATGCAATGATGTAAGTAGTGCCTTACTATGCATAAAACGTGATTTAACAGTTTTAGTTTTTTTTTTTTCAAGAAAAAAATTATAAAGTTGCATTTTATAGTAACAATTTCCGTATATAAAACATCCGTTATCCTTTCAATTGATGTTGTTAGAGCAATGCCAAAGACGAACCCAAGCTAAACTTAATATTCCGAAACATTTCTGTACTGACGAAGACAGGAGACGTGTCGCCGAAACCTTCATGGAACGTGTCGTTTTTCACTTCCCATGACACCTGTCCAAACAGAAACAATATTTCCAAACACTGGAGTTGTGGGGTTGGGGGGGGGGCTCGTTATGCCTTCAATACTCCAAGAGGGAGGAAGGAAATAAATAATAGCCAGCCGACCGGGTTACTTAGAACCATCAATCTTGGGTAAGTGTGGGAGTTCATTAGTCTAGAGCCGTCAACGAAATCATAGAGGCCGTGGCGCGTAAACAAAATGCCAGCGAGGAGAGTATTGATTTAGAGTCGGGCTCTCCACCTGCCTCGGGTCCGCCACTTTCTCCAACTGACTTTGGCATTGCTTTGTCTCCGACTATTGTGTGATGTCGTCCAACTAATTCACACAGAGCACCCTTCACTGGAAGAGCATAGAAAACTACCCCCTAGGGGACAATACAGCTTTGAATGAGAAACAATTTTCACTACCCAAAAACACCTTCATAAAATATCGAAACAGATTAAACAAAAAAGTCTAACACTTAAAAAAAAGAGAGATAAGTATCCATTGTAGAAACGTTTTGTTGGCCAAGAAACAAACTGAAATAACGATAGTAATGCTCCAGAGAAACAATCTTTCTAATTAGACTACATAATGTGATAAATTAGGACATCTTTAAAGTATTTGGTCTCTGCTGGATCAGAATTAGCGTCAAACTATAATTTCAAACATTTTTAGTTTGAGAATTCCTTGAACCCATTTTGGATTTTATATGGCCTGTTTTAGCAGGCCAACTTTTAGCAGCCCATGCAAGTTTGGTTCTTTTCAATTACTCCATTAATCTCCTTATTATTCCTTAATAACTACTTAATTTTCTTCAGTTTTTACGCGTTTTTGTTTTAAAGTATTTTTAAGGACCTTTTACGAGTAGGGTAATTTCTAAATTTTGGTTCTTAAAATCAGTCATATTTAGTCTTATAGTCAGATTACAGCCCCTTTCAGACATTATTAAAGTGAATTAAAACAACTACCTCCCCGGTTCTATTACAACCCTTAAAACTTATATTACCGACCCCAAACCCTTCGAGTACATTATGATTAAGGGACTCTGTAAAAGACAGTTGACCAGCAACTAAAGTGTAGGCCTACTAACAAATTACAGTAGATTACTAATTAATACAAAATGAATGTAACTATCTGAAGAACAAACTAGCAATTACTGCAATTAGTGCTCCCTAAAATAAATGTTTGATCTAAGGAGTTTTGTCTAGGTTTCTTTGTTCATGAACTCTCGCTGACGCTAGTAATGGATGAAAAAAAGTTCGTTTAGGATTGCTCGCTTTTTTGTTAGATTTTTTCCATTCCTGTTTAGCGGACGATTTGTTATATTGCTCAAATTAATACAAAATATTTTATCGTAAACACTTTACATACCACCTGCTGTTGGTAGGTTCGTCCCCGAACTAGGCCCTCAACGTCCCCACAAGTGGCGGGGACCCCAGACTCATTGGTGGTGAACTATGATGTACCCATTAGACTTGCAGACCAGCCTCGCACTCACAATGGTGTCGGTGTTATCGTGCCGCATTCACCCCGCCAAATTTATGATTGCCCGTGCTGCGCCCGCTTTGTGCTGTCTCCGATCGCGCGAAATCCGTTCCCCATCTCCATAAATACATATTGAGACCGCAGCGTTTTGTTTACACGAGGTGTCCGCAGTCCATTCAACACGGGCCTCGGTATAATTCAATGGCCACTGAATAGTCAACCCTTGTTGGTAGCGATTTGTGGAGTGCCCGGTGGATGTTTGAGAACCCTAATAGTCGATTTTTGTAGTATTATGATGGATGAGGTTGACGATTGTTCAAATTATTGAAATTTATCATAGATGTAGGCTTAAATTAATAGAAACTAAGTATAATTAGGTAACAGACATATCATTGATAATTACAGACCAATAACATTTCTTCCGTTTTTCTAAAAATTTCAAAAACAGTATATTTACGGCTTAATTATACCGCTTGACTTGAAATCGTTGACTAAAACTTCACTCGAAAGTATGCTTATATGAACAATAAACTTTTACGAGTCAATGCTTATAGGTTTTATATTTTTTTTTATTTTTTATTTATAGAATTACTTAAAACTTGCTAACAGTACTCACTAAATTGTTCGTACTAAATTGCATTAATTTAACAATTAGTTTAAATTAGTTAAATTTAAGTAAAACAACAAACATTTATCCTTCAAATTGAGTGTTCCAGTCCCCTTAAAATTAATCCCGTGATTCCAAAAGTCAAAGTTTTAGTTTGGTAAAACGTTAACAGCTGTTGTCTGACCACGTTAAAACAACTGGACGATGATTGGTCGGCTTTGTGACCGTGCTAGCTCACTGAATGTGAGTATTTGATACGTTTTACATTCCACACACACACACAGACAGATGTAAATTACATTCTCCATTTTAATGAAACTGATTCTATATTTCACCCGGCTGTGACGCCGCTAAAATTATATTACATCCCGGCCGGAGTTATTGGAGCCATTATGAGCGGTAATTAATGAACTGCTATTGATGTCATTTAGGGGAGGGAATTAATTCTCAGATGTGGTTTTGTCATTCTAGTGAACCATTAATCCGATATTGTTGCTGGAAATGGACTTAATCCTGGTTAGGTAATACATTAATGATGCTATATCCTTGTTTATTAGAGTGATTAAAAATGTGTTTAATTAAAAGCTATGTAATGTTTTCATATTTTAATACATAAATATGTTTTAACGATTTACACATTTTAAAACTACTTTATTATTCTTGTAACAATTCATTTAATCAAAATTATAAATAAGCAGGAAGAAAAGAATGGTACGTATAGAAATGAATATAAGCTTTATAAACTGTCTGGACAAGATAATTAATTTTTAGGCTCAACTTTTCATACTGAAGACGAAAGTAAAAAAATACATATGTTAACATTCAGTAATGACTAGAAAAAAAAATATTACTTTTCTAACATCAAGATGTGCATTACGTAAGCAAATTTATTTCTCAACGTTTTTACGATAAGTTTTTTTATCTCAACTTAATGTAGGTTTTTATTAAATTTTTTCATTTGGATGAGTGATGTGTCTATTACTAAAAGAGAAAGTATTTTTCATATGTGTGACGTATTCCATCATTGCAATTTTTACATGAATCAATTTAAATTAATCTTAAATAATTTGAAATAACAAATATTAAATAACGTTAAATAATATTACTAACAGAAATAAAATAAAGTATTATTACACAAATAAAATAAACAATACAATATTAAAAATAATATGGAATAGATATAAGATAAAAGGAGTAAAAATAATAATTATAACAGATTAGACCTACAATAATTTTATGAAGTAGAGTCACAAAATCTGCTTATGGGAACAGTATAAACTTTGTTTTTTTCTTATACAATTAATAGATCCTGTGTTATGTATATAGACATCAAACAAATATTTTATTTGTAGTCTTTATGCATAAGACTGGGATAGATAAAATGGAAAACAAAAACCGTAAACGATAAAATGAAAAACAAACACAAGCTAAACGCAGTAACAATTAATTCCTATACAACAAGGAAATTAAAAAAAAAAAAAAAAAAAACTTCAAACAACAAAATAAAAATAACGTAAATTACATTTCTTTCACAAAAAAGTACTTTTGTGACATCGTATTGGTTTCCTGAAGGGGTAGAAAGCCAGCTAACAAGTGTTTGCACGCAACACACAGCCGAGGGGCGTCAGTTTATTAAATATAATTCCCAACAGGCCGCCTATCATTGCGTGCATCTAGATATGATGTTCCGTTTTCACGCCCAGTGGCGGTATGATTGCCTTGTTTGTTTGACGAGGGGGAGAAAAGTGGGTCGGGCGTTTACATCTTGTTTATTGTTTTATTACACAAACAAATTTCACGCTCTTTGCGTCCGCTGATTGGTCTTGACGTATGCCGGGCGCACTCCCTCGCGGAGTGGTTTATGTTTATTTCGCAACACAAATGTGGCATGTTTACATTTTTTGAGGTTAACTCTGTCGAAGGACAGAAAATGGGTGGTTTTCGTTATGTATCAGTAATCTTAGACAGCTTTTGTAAGGTAAAAGACAAATTCAAGGTTCTGATATATTCAGGAAGGCAGTAGGAGTGAACATCTTGCAAATTTTGTTCTATTGCAGTTTTTTTTTTTTTTTTTTTTTTTTTTTAGGTTATGTTAGGCTAAGTTATATTTGCAATATTCAAACCATCTTTCTATAAAAAACAATGTTGACTGCATTTCATTCCTACAGGAAATTTCCAAGATTGTTTACATTTGTTACAAATTTTGAGGGAAAATGGGCCAATATTTGTACATCCAAGTTTCAAAGTCCATAGCTCTATCAATTTTGGTACGCTTAGAGTACGCCTTCCTTTTCATTACCTGAGATTCTTCAGCTCAGTGATAACATATTTGTAAGTTTCTTCTTTCATAATCACAAATTCACAACCAATCCTTCTTCCTTACTATGAACAGTGGACTGACCAAGTTACTGTGACATGTGGCAGAGTGTTTGGTGGTATCCACAGTTTGAAGCGGTATGCTTCCTGTTTCCCGTTCAATGTAAAAGTGATGTTGGTTAAAACTCTTATTTTGCCGCACTTTAACTACTGTGACACCGTTATCAATGATATGACTGTTAAGCTCTCGGACAAACTTCAAATGGCACAAAATTACTGCATTAAATTTATTTTTAACCTACGTCGTGAGGATCATGTTACACCATTTTTCCGCCAAATATCTGTTTTGAAGTTGAAACAGCTTCGAGATTATCACGTACTTACTCTTCTTCATAAAGTTTCAAATTGCAGAACTCCAAGTTATCTGTCCGAGCGTTTCAATTTCTGAAATAAGCATTAGAAATACTCGTCAGGGAGCCCTTTTACTATCAGTCCCAATTCACCGCACTGCCCTATACAATAGATCTTTCACTGTATCCGGGTGCCGATTATGGAATATGCTTCCTGACAATATCAAAATTATAGGTGAGGGCCCTCGCTTCGGGGCGGAGCTAAAGAACCTATTTTTGCGGGACCTGTGGAAGGAGCGGGCGGGTGCGTTTGGCGGTCATGGTTTGCGGGTGGTATGTATGAGTGATGGATGATTGTGTTTTTGAAGATTTGTATTATTTTGTGTAGATATTCATTTGTTAGTTATATAGTTATTTTTTATGTTTGATATGTCGAGTTTCGTTTTTTTATTGTTGATTACGGAATTGTTGCAATTGGTTCATATTGTTTTAATAGTAATGTTTTGTGAATTCACAATCAATCCTTCTTCCCGTCAGTGATAACATATTTGCAAGTTTCTTCTTTCATAATCACAATCAATCCTTCTTTGCCACCGTGATAAAATCTTGGCAAGTTTCTTCCTGTATAGTCATAATCAGGCCGTCCCCACCTCAAAGTTTAGTTACAAACATACGGAAATGCCAAGATTGCTAACGTATATCGTAGGGATGGCAACGACATATCGATAAATACGTTTCGATATATCAAACTATTAGTATCGATATTTTTCTTTCGATATTATCGTTGATCGATATTTGGTTTGCAATATATCGATATGTTGAAAATATTTGCCATCACTACGTACTATACCTACTGAAAAGATCTCAGAACATGTACTAAACTCAATTTCCTTGTATTTTTATGCAAGTACTTGTGTACTTCTAAAAGTATAATCAGGAAATTAACTCGTGGCTTACAATTGCATATCTTATTGTCGTTTACGACATATTGTTATCAGATCGACACACTTTTCCACCGAATCTCCATCCGTTCGGCCTACTGACCATCTACACAAGTTGGTTTCCGGTTGAATAATGAAAAACTTATCAGCTTGACTCTTGACTTGTGGCATACCATTAGTGATAACAATCAGAATTGACTTTCTACATTGTCATTTGACCTCATACAATAAGCTGTAAAAACCCCACGTGGCCACAAGTGTAAAAATAGTTGAATATTGAAGTGTAATTAGATTTTTTTCTTTGTTAGTTGTTAGCTGAATAGACATTATATTTATTTGTATACACTGAAATATCTCTTATTGGTTACATTTTGTTATTAAATGTCATCATATTATATTGTAAAATTACACTATTATTTAAAGTTATTCAAATTACCAGACGATGGTAGTTAGTATCACTGGTTCCGAGCTACAATACATTTCTAGTTTTTATTGAATATACTTAGAATAAAAATTAACATTTTACAAGAATATTAATTAATATTGTTTAACGTTTATTTGATCTATTAATTAAGTATGTCCTAAATTTATGATGTTTTACTAATTCTGATTCAAAATTTAAATGAAACCAGTGTAGACTGGATAATTTATAACATGACCTGTTACTATGTATTATTTAAAATGTTCATATTTTATTTTTATTTATTTCTTTACTTTTTCTTAAGTTACGGACAAAACTTTTGTGGGTTTTCGTATGAATAAAACGTATAGGCTACAGCACTGATGTAATTATTAGTCGCCAATTAACAAATAATAAGATCAGCTGACTACATTGTTGAATAAAATCAGCTGATTCAGTTATTCAGCTGACTGATAGCTAATAGTCAGTCACGGTTACCACAATGACGGAACCAAATAATTCCGTTCATAGTTTATAATAAATCAAAAGTTGCGATAAAGTTTTAAAACAACATGAATCTGTTAACAACAATTCATTTATTTTATTGTCATTAGAGCTGATATAATTAATTAATTAATGTACAGTCTGAAATAAGCGTACCGTCCAAAACAACGATCCTATTAGGTTAAATCTATTTATTTATTGATATGACACCGATTGTCATCACGGTATGGTTGGTGAATGAGTGTGGTGAAATATGAACGAATGTAGTCATAGTTACTAACTAATCGATACTTAGAAAAATCAATTTATTAGTAACCCAATACGCGTGAATGTTGAAAGGTCTACAGCGGGGAATCCGAACCACATAGTAATCTAGGCCCACTGGTTTGATTTTCCTCAAACCACATACTGTAACTCAGTTATGTCTCTTAGACAGCACTACAGTTTTGGCAACTATCCCAGAAGAAGTGTTCACGCCGGTCGCACGATGAAACTAATGCCATGTCTCGAAGTTTATTCCCTATTATTTCCATAGCACTTAGCGCTCAAATAGTTAGGTTATATATTTATTCTACAGTGTAAGAATTGGAAAAAAATAATAATAATAAATAAATAATAAAAATAAATGGTTCCAAAGAATTGGCACAAAATTTCCCCCATATTAAACACTAAAAAATCAAAACTTTGAAGATTACCAGTTTGATTCCTAAATATGTTTTTTCCATAACTAAAAAACTAGTCAAGTTAGAGACATGCAGTTTTTACTAAAATATTTTAAATTGTAATTCACATATTGGCTGAAAATTTAATCAAAATGAACTTTTTTGAGAAAATTTTATTTTTGTGTGTTTGTTTGCCCACAAAATAAGAAAAAACTTAAAATTACTAAAAAGTGAAAACACGATCTGGAGATGTTGTCTAAATACACATACATACCAAATTTCATAAAAATTTATCCATCCGTTTGATCTCCAGCGAACTGCACATACACCAGAGACACACATCCGAACAGACTCCATTTGTTTTCGAACACTTTTTTTGGTTCAGGGTATCCTAAAATGGATTTTTAGACCAACTTGTAAAAACATTTTTTTGGACGATCACAATACTTTCTCTATGCTGACGCATATGGAAGAAGTAAAAAATATTTGCCTTACTCCAATTAAGTTCTGGGTTTCAAGCTCCACCACAAAGAAGAAAGAAACAGCGCAATAGTGTGCCAAATGGGTGTCGAGCAGTTAGTTCTCAGTTCTCCCGACAGATGGGACGGCCAGCACCGTTGTAAGCCCCCCTTATTCCTTCTAGATCCTTAAGGATGAACCTAGAGAATATTACTATTACTACATATTTATATATATGTACATTAGTACAAACTGCCACTGAGGCGTTCGTTGTGGCCATAATCAAGCGACCTCTGTTTCTTTTAACTCTGTAGCTCCACGTATGTTTAAAACCCGTCACTCAATGATTCAGATTCTTCGTTGAAAGTAGGTGAACTCGCCGAAAACAATATTTTTCATATTAACTCTGGTCGAGCGTATTTCACAGACTGGCCAGCGCAAAACAATTGTTGAATCATGCCAAAGTCATTATATAAAGTCAACAGACAGTGTCAAAAAGCAACGACCGGCCACTGTATTTATATCAGGCATGATTCAAACCACACACCGAGTACAATTATCTGTACAGGAATAGGCCGAGTGGGCGGGAGGCGGCTTACATGCCCCCCACCCACTCCCCCGCCCAATGTAATATTGACAACCGAGAATGATAAATGATGTCCGCCGATATCGAGTCGTCCATGATTCATGTACTTGGGCATAAACAAAAAAATGTTTTTAATTGACGCCCACCCTTGGTCTCTGTCACGTCTCTGGCAGTGAAGGTGTCATCAGAGAGATGAAGGTCGACTTTTATGACGATCGAAGCGAATTAACATTTCGTGATATGTCCCGGTGTAAAACGAGAGAAGTCAATGGCCAATGGAGTATGCCTTTAATGGAGTGTTTGTGGCATTCAGTAATTGATACAACCTCCAAGCGCAGGCTCGTAACCCATACACGTACAGTGGTACTGACCCACCTACCCACCCTTACACGTACAGTGGTACTGACCCACCTATGCACATACAGTAGTTCTGGCTGTACATAGTTTACAGTTTAATAGCTAATATTTAAAAACAGCACAGAAGTTATCAGTAGGATCAAGCTAATCTTTTAAGACACATCGTAATGTAAGAAGCATCTCTTCTTTGAAACCTTTTTAAAAATTAGTTTTTAAAAGCTACAAAGCCACTGTAGGTTGCAGTAAAGTATCGATTTTTATTCGGTTACTCTTTAACTCAGATATGAGTCAACCGACACACTTTTATACGTATTTTAAGGCGAAAATGAATGATTACACGAGTGTAGGATGAGTGTGGATCTGTGTAGTCTGATTACTAACTGAGTTTGAATTATGCTCAGAAAGGGCCATTAATAGCCCAATAGCCAGAGAAAGTAAGGAACGTACAACTTTACGTAGAGTCCGAACCACGTAATGTTGGTTCAGACCAACATTACGTTGTCAATTAGCTCCACAAGTCTGATACTCAATTATCTATATACCACGCCATAAGGAGTCACTCCACGGATCCTCTCAATGTTATTTATATTGAACAATACTCGATCAGTGACCGGACAAGAGACAAACAATCAATTATTGTTCGGGCCATCCCTATTGTTGGTCCACACCATATCTCCATTAGCAAAGCCCATCAATAGTGCACTGCACTTTGTGCAGATAATTGCACTCTGACGCGATTACAGCGAAACGTATTTACGTTCACCAGCGGTCGTTGGTGGGAAATGAAAGCTACCTTTAGTATTTGAGCTGTAGATATATTTATTTATTGCATGTATAAATGGAATAATCAAATAATAATTTAAGGAGGCTACAGTCGAGGGAACACGATGTCTCCCCTTTCCACCAGCCATTTACGATACCCACCCTCCAAAATGATCTACTACTAAATAGTGAACCTTTTTGGTTCTCGTCCAAAATTAGAAATTCTAATTTTCTAACGTGACTCCTGCTAACTCAAATAAACAGTTCGTACTGTGAGAATATGTGCAATAAGTTCGTCCCCCCCCCCTACACAAACCGCAGGAGGTGCATCGGTTCCCCACAGACGCCATGGTGTAGGTAAGTACTTACACCATGTCCTCCTGTACGTATCGTGGACGGTCAATCGTGGGGGCCTTAAGAAACAAATTTTTCCTCTCTTGACAGAATATGCGAATTTTCGTTCCAAAAAAATGGTCCTTAGTGACGTTAAATTAACTGTAATACAGTCTTGTTTGTAAAGCATTTTTTGTAAAATATATGATTAGATAGTACTAGCGGAGACCAAAAAGTTAAGTGTAATTTTATAATTTAATACTAAAATAATTAGATCAAATAAGTGTTTGGTCAGTTTTAAATTTAACGTATTATTAACATATTCCACTATTTTTTATTGATCAGTAAACACCACGTTTCTTGTTATAGCTACGGGGAACCTTCCCCCACATTAAACACTGAAAAATCAAAATTTTGAAAATTACCATTTTGATTCCCGAATATGTTTTTTTGCCAAATCTCAAAAACTAGTCAAGTTAGAGGCATGCGGTTTTTACTAAAATATTTTTAATTGTAATTCACGTCTTTCCAATAGACAACAATTGAATCAAAATAGTTTTAGAGGTGCTTTTGAGAAAGTTCCATTTTTGGATTTTTTTTACCATAAAAATAAAAAAAATAAAAATTCAAAACTGAAAATTTTTTTTGGAGATATTGGTTAAATACACCTACATACCAAATGTAATAAAAATTGATCCATCCGTTTGGCCTGCAGCGAACTGCATAGACGGACTGACACCAACATTTCTTTCGAAAAAAAAAAAAAACACACTTTTGGGTTCAGAGGACCATCAAATGGATTGTCAGACCAATTTGTAAAAAAAATTTTAGACGCTCACAATACTTTCTCTGTGCTAACGCATATGAGAGAAAGTAAAAAGAAATAGAGGTAATTTTCTTATGGCCGCAGCGAACGCCTCTGTGACAGTTACTATTAATTTAATTCTTTTTAAATTTCTATTATTAAATACTACATTTATCCTTCAGGATTTAGAGGGGAATGAAGGGAGGGACTGACTGACAATGGTGGTGGCCCTGCCAGCCGCACGGTGAACTGGAGAAATTACGACACTCCAAGTTTCCATAGCTCGACACCCGTCAGATGAGCCTATCCTTGTTTTAAATTCAAATGATGATATAACGAGTTTTAATGCTCGTTCGGTATATTTTAATTTCTTCTTTGGTACTGAGTTTTAGTAGGCCTGCGTACTTATTATTTATTAGTTACGTCACACGTCTTACATTTTACTACAAAAGTATATACGATGTTTATATAGATCGAACTCAGCAGAGAACTGGACAGCATCTCAGGGATCGAAAACCAAAGACGTATGTTGACAAACTGTAGAATATTTTACTAAAAACGCTATATTTTAGTTACGACATAACATGAATGGCCTAAGTAATTATAAATCACTACCGCAATAGTTAAAGTAACGTATGTATTACGTGCTATTTACATAATAACGAGATTGGTTTCCGATTTACGTTAATCGAGTACTCTGTGATCCAAAGGCCTCTACAGTAAACCACTTGCATACATATTCAGCCACTATCTCCATAGAGACGACCAATTACAGTTATCGCCGACCAAAGACCGACACCTGGATCGGATTAGTCGCATTATCGATGTACAGACAATCGAATCACTCCGACGGACCCGTGTGTGCTGTTGATTTTCACACGTCTAATGACAAACTGATCAGAAGTGGGGCGCTGTGCAGGAATAAGTGGATTTAAATCACCACTCAGATGATCCTACCCACCCACACTACCCTCATAAATTGACACTCTACCACCCACCTCCCCTACACACACCTACTGCAAGAGAATTTAGATATGTTCAGAAGGTGTAAGCTTTTCCTTTAGGTCGTACCAGTGGAAAATTAGTCCTCGTTTGTAACCATGGTGGAAGCAGGTGTTTCCTACCACCATGGTTTGTACTTGTTCATTCAACTTTAAAACGATTATTAACTATCTTAATTTATGAACTATCAAATGATAGCCTACATCGAAGTGTTTGTTATTCCATTAAAATATCGAAATAATTCACTTGTTCTTAATGAGCTATCAAAATTAATGCTAACGAATAAACTAATTTATACACGTTTTAGTTAGGGAAATCGTCAAAACTGCTGTTATTAGAGTGAACAGAACTATTTTTGTTAGTCGACTAAACCTAGAACAGTAATTCGTTCATTACAGAGTTTTATCATGTTCTGTGATGTAGACCTGTTTAACAATAGCAGAATTATTGCTTGCTATAATATATTTTACTGTTTGATAATTAGATTTTCACTGCCTAGTATGGCAGTGTAGGCTTATCACACATTCATAAAAAATATTAATTATATATTTAACCGTCTTCAATATTATATTAAGACATTTTTTCAGCAATTTTGAATCCTAATTTTTGGTTGTTGGCAGTGACAATAATTCCTCTACATGCATTTTATCTTTCTCTTTACACCGTAATAATTAAGCTCCACTGGAATATATTTATGAGTATAGTAGTACGGTCGAGGCTACGTGTCAAAGGAAGTCAGTTAATCCCCCCTCCTCCCCCGGTACAAAATGTGAGACGTACGTACAGGGAACGAGCAGACGCAGTCTATCGTGGTGCGTGAACACATTTAAATTAAACACGGGTCGAGCAACGTGTAACGCCAAATAAAAACCAACAGTACTCTATCAGAGGTAGGCGCACGTAACAATTAATAGAGTGGTGGTCAGCCCGCGTGACCGCCGTTCGGAGTCACGCACGACGTGACGGCTTATCTAAATAATAAAACTCGGCTCTATGTGTCATGCGCACCTTCCACTTCCATGTAAATCAGAGCGCAGCGCGAAACTGGCCAACAATTAACATAGACCACAATGATGGCGGGCAATCGCGATGGCGGGCTACGCCTACGGCCCGGTGGGTGCACGCAAAGTGAACTGCCCCTTGACGTCAGAGAGGACGTAAATCACGCGCAGGTGAGGGAAGGAACTTGCCAAGATGTTATCACTGAGGCGAAGAAGGCCTGATAGTGATTATGCGGGAAGGGACTTGCCAAGATGTTATCACTAAGGCTAAGAAGGCCTGATAGTGAATTTGGGAGAAGTAACTTGTCAAGATATTATCAGTGTGGCGAAGAAGGCCTGATAGTGAATTTGGGGGAAGTAACTTGCCCAGATGTTATCAGTGGGGCGAAGAAGGCCTGATAGTGAATTTGGGGGAAGTAACTTGCCCAGATGTTATCAGTGGGGCGAAGAAGGCCTGATAGGGAATTTGAGGGAAGTAACTTGCCAAGATGTTATCAGTGGGGCGAAGAAGGCCTGATAGGCAATTTGAGGGAAGCAACTTGCCAAGATATTATCAGTGGGGCGAAGAAGGCCTGATAGGGAATTTGAGGGAAGTAACTTGCCAAGATATTATCAGTGAGGCGAAGAAGGCCTGATAGGGAATTTGAGGGAAGTAACTTGCCAAGATATTATCAGTGAGGCGAAGAAGGCCTGATAGGGAATTTGAGGGAAGTAACTTGCCAAGATGTTATCAGTAAGGTGAAGATTAAAGTAACGCATTTAAGTAATTTTAGTAAGCCTGATTAATATCAGAATGAACTGAGCCTAAGGTCTTTAAAATTTGTATATACAAAATTAGGATCTTTTTCTGTTGTATCTAAGGAATCTTAGAAACTTTTCTATTTGGACAAAATGTAAAAAGGATTGTTTATATGGAAAGAATGCATTAGGCATGACTAATCCAACCTAGCCTATTAACCTTATAAATCTAACATAACTTATGCAACCTAGCAAACGTAATTTGACTTGTCTAACCCACAACACTCAGAATCTACCTTAACAAAAACGAGCCAAATCTAACAAAGAGAAAGTCCTATTCGAAAATGCTTTGCATGATATTCTCGTCTATTGATCTGCTAAATAGAGGTTAGAGGCTTGTCTCTCTCCTTGCCCTTAAATATTTTACTACCACAGTAACTTTTACTAAATCTTCTTGTAAGTTACTTACTAAATCTTCTCGGTTACTCATTTTCAACCCCGTCCTGTTTCTGCAACTGCTGAAATTAATCTTCCCACACCGGACTACGTTTCACTCGCCTGTATTAGTGACAAGCACGTGATGGAAAATTTCATCACTAAAAGGTTGATATTTCCACAAATCAGAACATAGTTTCAAAAATTATATTGCCTACCACAAGTTTTGCGATTAATTTTCTGTCATCCAGTTGCCTACCATTTTGATTCACTCCTTTCCTTAAATCGTTCGTATTCCTATTATGCTTAGAATATTTTAGTGATTGTACTTTTATTTTACCAGTGATCTAGAATGTTCTGCCCAGCGCTGGACCGACTTAGACCGCTCAAATCTCCAACTAGGTCAGTCGGCTCGAGGCGACCGGCGTTTTGTTTTGAGCACTTGTTAACAGTAAAATGAAAGATTTTGGGGGAGAAAGGGAACAATAGACGGGAGCCAACTGGACGTCTCTATTCCTGGATGTTTAGAGACCACCGCGCTCGTACCACTCTATCAACATGAGCCGCACTTGCAGTTCGTACACCGAACACCACTTGCCAGTCGTTTTGTCATTCCGTTATTTTGTCTAGCCTACTTCAAGAATTGTACACACATTTCCACAACACCTCTTCAATTATCTGTTGTAAAAGCCACTCTAGAAATAATTGTATTCTGTCAAGTAATCTATGATTATTTCAAAGGATTTGCCATCATTACGCTTAATTAATTTTCCGTTTGTTCGTGTTTGAATATTTTTGTTCAATGTAAAACATCGATTTCTCTTTATCAACTTCTATTTGACTAAACTTCTTGCTGGTGTCTGAATTGTTTGTTGACAATTTATTAGCATCACGCCCACGGAAAACAGTGATGATCGATACTGTTTTGATCACATTGTGATGCACTATTATTTTATTGTTAAGAAAACGTAGGCTATGTCATATGTCAAGTAATCGGCTTTTAAGACTTATATTGCCTTACCAGAAGTCTTTGCAAAATAGTTGTTCTTTTATCAAAAAATTCACTTACTGATTGAAGTTGAAAATGTTCTTAAACAATATTAGCAAAATCACATATAATGTTCCAAAGATACTTTAAGGCTGTCAAGTGTTTGAAGAGTTGACAATATCTGAAAATGTGCTTCCAGTATGATTACTGTTTGATGAAGAATCCTAAAGATTGAAAGAACACAAATCTAACACAGCTATAACATGCATTAGGTATCTCACCGCTTTATCAAAACGTCATTCCATAAACAATAACTGATGATCCTCATATTTTAGATGTGCTCATCAGTAAATTTGTCTTACTTATCCTAGAATCATATCAACCGTCCACCCCTCACTAACCACGTCCACCGGGCAGTAATGGCGTATCTCTAGACGTCATTACCGGCATAAAGACCGGTGAAATGTACCCGTTGATGTCTCCGGGAGTGCAGCCACATGTTTCATTTCATGGGCCCCATACCCGGCCAGATTTACGAGGCGCGTGCTAAACACCATATACCACTTTGTATCGGACTTTACTACTCTTTTAATATCTCTCCAGATACCAGTTTTGAGTGGGTTTTGAGTATTTGGATAAGATATGGTCGCGGCCGAGTGTTGTAAATCAGGTGGGATTCATGTGCGTTCATGCTTGGTCATTTTTTGGTTCTTGCTGCGTGGGAGTTGCAGTGCACCGAGGGGAATTAAAACCCATTAGACCGTCGTGCGCGTGTCGTCTAGTTTTGCGATGTTTTCCTTGAACGCATATATTCCGTGCTTTCTGAGTAATATATTTCAAAGCGTATCTGTACATATAACTTGTATGTACTTTACGAGAGGATAACACGAGAAGATGCAACGAGTTCTCTTAATGGTGATCATTTCTACAGACAGTCAGTGCAGTTCAACTTTCGGCCCATTTCCGTGCTGCACTGTTTTTCTGAAGACGTGAAAATCCAGTAAATCCAGTGTGCGGATGGATTTTCTATATGGATTTAATGCATAATAATTTGAGACCGTGCATGGTATGAATATAACGCAAAGAACAATGTTGGAGAGAAAGTCATGTGTGATACAAGAACATCAGGCCTAAGAGATTTCAAGAGAACATAACGAGATATATAGGTTTACGACGAACATAATTTTATATTTGATTGCCCAAATATGCATGATATCATGTCAAGATTTTGTTAATGCCAGTTCATTAATATCCAACTAGAGTTTATCATCTAATACAGAGCAAATACGCTTGTATTATACTTATTGCCACTCTCAGGAGTAGATCTTATTGTGATTCCTCCACCAATGGATCCTTATGTACCATCCCTTACCAGGCCTTTTAACCAAAAGGGACTTTATGTATACTACCCTATAAAGAATTATTGCTGTCAAATCAAAGTCAATTTCTCTTTACTAGAATGCTATACATTCACGATAACAGAGAATCAAACTAAGATAGCTAATAGGCTGAGGGTTCGTAAATAATATTTTCTGAACCCCGTTATGGCCAATCGAAACACATACAAACTTGCTTGTGTATAACTTGAGGGTTTAATATTTTATAAATATTAACAATTAACAAAATAAAGTCAGTCGTACAAAAACACAAAATCTGTGTAAAATAATCAATAATAAGGCTTGAATGTAAATATTTCTAGATTTCGATGGAACATGGTAGTCTATCTAATTTATTATAGTGTTTCCCCTTGTTTTCCCTCGAGGAAAGGGATTTTCCATCATATCACGTCATAAATTCGTCGGATTTTGCAAACCCGACCGGGATGACCCTTATGCCATCCACCCTGAGAGTTCACATATTTCTGAATCAGCCCCCGAGGATATAAATAATAATGTTAGAGGGCCGCGGGTCCCGGGGGGGTGTTCAGCTGACCGGGCGGTGGGGCCATCAAAACTTGATCAAGATCTACAGCGACTCGTTTTGCCGGCCAAACGACCTCTATATGTGAGCTGTACTTGCGTCTGCCCCTTACACCAGAATTACGTTCAATAAAATGGGTGGTAAATGAAGTCTGCACCTACAAAATTAGCCATTTTGTTAATCACAAGGTGGTAAGACTGTGTATGAGTAAGTGAATGTATGTAGGCTATTGCCAAGTTATAAAGATTTAAATCTGTTTTTTCTTAATTTGTCAATTTGGAGTGAATTCTTTAGAATTTCTGAATTTAAATTAGAATTTGTTTGTAATGTAATGGAACTTAAAGAATCATACATAATAAAGGTTAACTTCACGCATAAGGGATGTTGCCTAAAAGTATTTCTTAACAAAATCAAGCACTCTATCTATTGTTGACTAATTTTTAACGTAACATTAATCAATTATTAACAACATTCTCAAACAAATATCTTTACGACATTCGTAAACACGTAGAAGTTAAACGAGTGTGATTAAAAAAAACTGCTGAAATTCCTTGAATAATTTATTTCATTTTCAATAGACATATCTAAAGAAGATGGTATCCTTGGGCCTGCAGGGTGGGGGTCGCAGAGACCCATGCTAATGGCTACAACTACCGGTGGGTGAGCTGCACCTACTGGTTCATCCTTTAATTCCATCGTGCCACGCTAAACAGCGCAGTTTAAATTTCAAATCGCAAGACAAATCTGTGTCGTGACAATTTGTGGATGCTCCGCGCATGACAATGTGTTCGTGCCTCTCGTGACTGCGCACCAAAAAATGCGCGCTTTTAGCGCTCTCCGGGCAGAACTAATTACGGGGGGGAAAAGAGTGGTGCTATGCTTCCCGTACATCTGAAACTGGAGATTATGGCTGCAGTAGGTCCTACCTAGGTACAGTAAAGTGCAGAAGTTTATTTGTATCAAAATGTCAAGTAGTTTAATTGTTATGCAGTTTTAAAAATTACAGAAAAACTAGTATTTTTTACTTTAAATTATTTTAAAACTTTTCTTATGACTTGGTTCGGATTCCAGTATAATATTTAGGTACCTTTTTCACAATAAATAACAGGCTACTAATAAATCAACTAATTGCACAACTTGACCCATACATAGTCAAAGTATCCACTTTAGTTCAACCTAACCTTAGAATTGGTATTTAATACGTCCCTCCCCCCCCCCCCACAAAACAATAGTTCTAAATATTTATAACATTTGAATTTAAGACTGTTTAATTTCAGTAAAAAGTCACTAATTATGTGAGGAAACTTTAAATTTAACAAATCTTTTAAAAAAATCTAATATCTACTTACTTTTATACGTAATTGAGTGCGATCACCAAGCTATAAAGTCGGCGAGCGTCAACTCTACAAACAAAACCATTTGTAACCACCCCTCTCCCTACGAACACCATAGGTACATGGAGACGATCTGCCCTTCATACTAACAACCCCTTGCGTATGGTAGTAACTGCTTGGTGGTAGTCCTAGTAATTATGTCATACTGTATGAAGGGAGGGTGGGGAAGCCTTTTGTAGGCGTAATTATCTCACAGTTAGCTCTAAGATAAGAAAGTAAGACAGTCTCATAACATATTTACATAGGGTGGCTGGGTTGGACGACACTTTCCTTGAGTTTGTTAAGTGGGAGATCAGTCATGTGACGTGTGAACTCTTGGAATTTGGTTACGTAAGGTTACGATAAACGGACCAAATGCTTTTAAATATAAGAGTGCCATTATTCATGAAGATCTATAGATTGAGGTGGTCAACAATTTTTTAAAAATTTTATGGTAATTGGGTTCCTAATAATTATAGTTTACAAGTTATCAAAGACAAGAGCGTCTTGCTTACAAATCTTCGATAGCCAGATCTACTACAGTACCATTGTTGTAAACTACCCCAACCACACGTTCCGTGTTTTCGTTAGGAATCCCACCACCACCGGCGGCAAGGTGGTCGGGTGATAAAGTCCGATAAAGCACGGCTACTTGGAGAGTCTTTATGGTCGGGCAAGGGGTGGGGCGGCCGTTATCATTTCATAACTCGCTATCAGTGGGGGGGGGGAGGTTATTAACTAATGCGGCCAGGTGATCAGCGGGATGGGTTCGACCCAAGTTATGACCGCCGGTGTCTATTACATATACCGGGTATATCACGCACCTTATAGGACGCCGCCCTGGTCGTTAACCATTATCGACCCTCCCTCACGTACGTGTCGAGTCGATAAGGAGGTTGAGTTTGATATTGTTTACAGTGATACTTTAATTACATCATGGTGTATTGTAGTGGGGATCTTTGTGATGACAGGCAAATTACGTAAAAACCTGTGCGCACTACTTCCAGGAGTAACAATTAAACAAATTAC